>RYFJ01003501.1:0-77003 GCA_003991445.1 Oryza meyeriana var. granulata | reverse complement strand
TTATAAAGAAGACGGTGGATGGAACAATATTCAAGAGCCTGCTCGGGGTCCTGTTTACCTCCCACCGAAAGTTGAACCGACTCAGATTGCTTACAACATCAGCAGAGATATACCAGAAAACATGTTTACACAGAACCAGGCTGGGGGGCAACAGGATATTCCTGCTGGGTACCATCGGTCTTCTTACTATGGAGGATATCAGCAAAATTACCCAGGAGGCGGGGCCGATCCAGGTACTTACCAGAGGGAATATAATAGACAGAATCGGCAACAAACTCCACCCGTGCAGTATCAACAAGACAACCTGAGGGAAGAAGATCTATCAACTAAGGTTGCTGAAATAGTGAGGGAGCAGTTTGGGATCAAGCCTAAGGAACAGACATTCATGTATCAGCATCCATATCCTGAGTGGTTCGACAGGGTTCCATTACCACAACGATACAGGGTCCTGGATTTTTCTAAGTTCTCAGGGCAGGACAACACGTCTACAGTGGAACATGTCAGCCGATTCCTAGCACAGTGCGGGGAGGCATCGGCTGAAGAGGCTCTGAGGGTTAGGTTTTTCCCCTTGTCACTATCTGGATCGGCTTTTACATGGTTCTCTTCGTTACCGCCGAATTCTGTTCGGGGGTGGGCCGATCTAGAAAAACAGTTTCATAAATACTTCTTTGCTAGAATCCACGAGATGAGACTAACAGATTTGACATCGGTTAGGCAACGGCCAGATGAAACAGTACCAGAATACGTTCAGCGATTTAGGGACGTCAGAAACCGATGTTACAGTTTAAACTTGAGCGATGGGCATCTGGCAGATTTGGCTTTCTAGGGTCTCTTAGTGCCGATTAAGGAGAGATTTTCTTCACAAGAGTTCGAGTCCCTGGCGCACCTGGTACAGAAGGTATCGGCTCATGAAAGCCGATTTCAAGAGGCGAAAAGGGATAAGTACGAGAGAAGGGTTGCTCAAGTACAGGTCTATTCATCAGATTCAGACGATGAGGAATCCGATGCTGAGGTTGGATTGGCGGAGTGGGCCAGGAACAAGAAATCAGTATCATGCCCATGGGTCAAGGATATCGGCAAGGAGGAGCGGTATGATTTCGATATTAGTAAAGCCGATAAAATCTTTGACTTGCTATTACAAGAGAAGCAGATACAACTGCTGCCAAATCACGTGATTCCGTCAGCCGAAGAACTAAAAAAGAAAAGGTATTGCAAGTGGCACAATACTATATCGCATCATACTAATGAGTGCAAGGTTTTTCGGCAACAAATTCAATCGGCTGTCGAACAGGGCAGAATCAAATTTGAAGACAAGAAGCCGATGAAGATTGATGGACACCCGTTCCCCGTAAACATGGTCTATGCGGGGTCATCATCAAGGGATCAGGCCGATGGAGCAAGATGTCAAAGGTATAAATCAAGGATTACTTCATCGGACATGATAGAGAGATGTTCGAGATATGAGGAGCAGAGGGATGAAACAGAAAGATATAATCCGCATTGGGACTACCCGTTCTTTCGATTCTGCTAGGATCAAGGAATGAGACAACCATCAGTTGAAAATTGCCTCGAGTGCAGCAGTACAGGGAATCGGCATGATCGCCAGCTGTGGGTGCCATGGGCCCCGGGTACCTCATGACAATCATATGGGCCACTCGGATAGAGGATGGGTCTAGTCTTGTAATTAGAGATATAGCTAGATTCGGCAGACTTCGCCTTGTATAGAAAGGAATATACAGTCCTAGTCGGGTGCGTTATATCTCTAAGGGGAGATCTCCTAGTCATAATCCGATGGGGACTCCTACCTTGTAACCCGGTCCCCCAGTATATAAGGGGAGGCAGGGCGCCCCCTGAGGGCAAGCATGAGAAGAGCAATCATAAGCTCATAGGTGCACACAAGTTCATCAGAACCACCACCGTATATCCTCAAAGGAATACATACAAACTGGACGTAGGGTATTACCTCACATCGAGGGCCTGAACCAGTATAAAATCTCCCTGTGTTCCTTTGCAATCCACCGAGTTTACATCCGCCGACTAGCCCCATATATTTATTGCCGGTGTAAAACATCGACAGTTGGCGCGCCAGGTAGGGGCTCCGGCGCGATCTACATCTACAAGCTCGATGGATCCAGCAACCGAAGTCGACGGCGGCAAACTCTTCCCCGGAGATACAATCGCATTCAGAAGCCTCGACTTCGCCGCCGACCAGATCGGCAATCTCACCCCGGCCGACACGGACCCGATCCAACCGGCCGAGGAACCAGCTGACTCCGCGCCAGTCGGCCCACACGACGCTGCGGCAATCTTTGACGACATGCTGCGGCGATCTCCTATACGCCCGAGCCCAGCGACAACTCTTCCTTTCAGTGTTCGACTCGGACTCGGTTTCGAGCCGGCCGAGATCGGGCCGAGAAGGGAAGAGATCGTCAATTTCCCGTTCGGACTCGGCGACACCGCGGATATCTACAACCTACGTCCGACGCGGCAAACCCGATCCCCTGGAGTTCGACTCGGATACGGCCCCGAGCCGCTCGAGATCGGATCTAGGGAGGTCAGAGTGGTAATCACCCCCATCAACTATTCCGACTACGACTCTCAGTCGGACTCCGACTTCCAGTCGGACTACGACTCTAAGTCGGACAGCAGCTCGGCAAGCTTCTCTCCGCCACGAGAAATCTTCATGGCATCCAAAGGCTCCACTCCTACTCAGGAATCACGCCGACTACACGAACAACGAGAGGAGGAGGCCTGCCGACTGCGAGAACAACAGGAGGAAGAAGCAAGACGCCCGCACGCCCGCAACGACGGCCTACGCAGGGCTGGGCGAACCGCTCAGGAACAAACCCTCCAAACAAAAGTCGGCGACCACGATGTCTTCGTCATGCCACAACAGAACATCGTGGCCGCCGCAACCCTACTGGACACGCTCCAACTTGGGCCTGATCACCAGGCCACCCCGACGATCGCAAGGATAAAAGCCATGCTTACAGCTGCTGCATGTCAACAACACCAACAGTCGGGTGATACCCTCATACCGACCAACCGGTCGATTTCCCTAACGGCAGTCTCATCCGCTTCAAAGCGACGCCGAGCAGCCGGCTCTAGTCGGCAGCACTCGGAGTCACACCAAACGTCACTCGGCAACCCCAACGACGACCGGCGGCTCCGAGGCCAACCACGGCGTGACCTTCAGCAAAACGTCAGCGCTTGGCGCCGCGAACGAGAGGAGGATGAGCAACGCCAACTAGAAGACGAGAACGAGCGCTTTGGCCTCCACCACGAGCGGTCTCGCCGCCGTATTCGGAGTCGGAGCCCTCATGACGATGGAGGCATACCAGCCTTCACCCAGGAGCTACAACAGGTCGACTGGCCGCCGGGTTTCAAGCCTACAGGCATCGACAAATACGACGGCAAGACCAATCCCGAGTCCTGGCTCACGGTCTACACTCTGGCGATCCGAGCAGCTGGAGGAAATCACAAAGTCATGGCTAACTACCTCCCAGTCGCTTTAGCCGACTCAGCGAGGACATGGCTAACAGGACTCCCAAAGCGATCAATCGGCTCTTGGGGAGAACTCCGGGAACGATTCATCACCAACTTCCAGGGAACATACGAGAGGCCATCTTCCGAGTACGACTTATATCAGTTGCATCAAAGGAAGAACGAGTCTCTTCGTGACTTCATCAAGAGGTTCTCTGAGAAGAAAAATTCAATCCCGAACATCAAGGACGAGGTCGTCATCACCGCCTTTCGAAAAGGAGTCAAAGACACCTCGTTCATCGACAAATTCACTCGGAAGCCTCCCAACTCTGTCAAGGCCCTATTCGACATGGCAAACAAGTACGCCGACTCGGCCCACGCTGTTGCCGAGGCCCTCGATGACAACAAGTCACCCTGACAGAAGAAGCGGGACGACACCGACGACGCGGTCCCAACTAAAGCTGGGAATCGCAAACGCAAGTCAGACGGCTCCATTGTGGCAGTCGGTCACGACCGCCTTCGACCTTCAACAACTGAGGATTATCAGAACAACAAGTGACATGCTCGGGGGCTCACAAGCTCAAACACGAGGATGGCATCCCCACTCCCAATACCGAACAGCTAAGTCGCTTTCTGATAAACATCTCCTCACTCGGCCTTGCTAGTGCCACAGCCGCTTACACCTAATAGGTGTATAAGCTGCGCATTTACTTTTTTCCGTTTTTGCTCTTAAATGATTACAAAAGTACTCGAGTAGCATAAATCTCGATCCGTGAAACTCTGCTCCATGTAAGACGAACTCAAGTCACCCAAAACGCGTGCCTGGGAAAGAGCCATGAGCCAAACCCGACGCTAGGGGGCTATGACTAGTCGGGCAGAGTGCTTAAACGTAAGGGGTCAACTACTCGAGGAAATTAATATCAAAAAGAGGAAGAACACGTATTTACATACATTGTAAAATACATTTAATTCGGATGATTGTTTTCATCATCAGATGCTACTCATCCGATATCTTTATATTGCAGGCCCAGCTCCGGATACGCGTGACAGGAACTCAGGGCTGCGAGCCTATCTCCTACGCTCGGGGGCTGGACAAGTCTGCCAAAATACACTCGGGATGTTCCATGAGGGCTACTCACCGAGTACTTGCGCCAGTCGGGACGTCATCTTCCCCGACTACGCTCCATGCGAGCCAACAATCGGCCCCGGCGCCAGTCGGGGCTGCATACCACTCGGCTAAGTAGGGTACGCCCCATGAGGGTCGCCAGCCGAATCCTACGCTAATGCTAGGTTCGGGTACCTTATTTGGTCACGGTTCTGTCAGGTTGGGTACGCCCCATGAGGGTCGCTAGCCGAATCCTATGCTAATGCAAGGTTCGGGTGCCGGGCTTGGCTATAATTCTGATGGATAGGGTACGCCCCATGAGGGTCACCAGCCGAACCCTCTGCTAATGCAAGGTTCAGGTACCTTGTTCGGCTTTACCCAAGTCAGAGAAGACTTACATCGTCAAAGTGCATCCGGAGTTCTCATGCACTGTGTCACACCTGAGGAGGGCAAGCAGATCCTGCATTATATCCACTCGGGCTTACGTGGCAACCAGTTTGCATCCAGAACGTAAGTCGGAAAGGCTTGCGAATAAGGATTTCTCTGGCTGATTGCAGTTACCAACACCAAAAAACTCATCCTGACATGCGATGGATGATACTTCCCTAGAGCTATGCTGGATAGGTCGGCTCAGGCCGGCTTATTTGGTAGCAGCCACCAAGATATGAGTTCCTACAGTAGCATGCTCCATGTGGGCCGCCCGCAGGCTGAGTTGAAATTATAGCGCTGGTGCTACCAACAGGAGCCGATGAGGTAAACAGATATGCTTCATGAGAGCCTTATTGCTAAACATATATGTTTGGGTATCTGTCTTATCCACCAGGTCTTGAGGATACATCCTTACAAGGATCACAAGCTGGTCTTCATTAAAATTGGAGATGCAGGTATCTCTCTCGAGTACACCTAACCACGTAATGGATTTATTTTTCATACAGTGGTACTCGGCCTACATGCGTGGCCGCCAGTTGCCATGAGCAACATTATTCCCGCTGACATGACGCGGATGAGTCTAACTTTCGAGTAGTACACTACTCGGGAGAGACTATAAAATTCTCATTCCCGCTGACATGACGCGGATGAGTCTAACTTTCGAGTAGTACACTACTCGGGAGAGACTATAAAATTCTCATTCCCACTGACATGACGCGGATGAGTCTAACCTTCGAGTAGTGCACTACTCGGGAAAGACTATAAACATTCTTCCAGCTGACGAGCTGAAGAGTCTAACTTCCGAATGGGACGCCACTCGGGAAAGACTATAAACACCTTTTCCGGCTGACATGAAGCTGACGAGTCTAATTTTCGAGTAGTATACTACTCGGGAAAGACTATAAACACCCCCTTTCCAGCTGACATGACGCTGAAGAGTCCCATATACGAGTAGCATCCTACTCGGCAAGACTATAAACACACATTCCGACTGACATGAAGTCGAAGAGTCCTATATACGAGTAGTTCCCTACTCGGCAAGACTATAAATCATATTCCAGTTGACATGATACCGAAGAGTCTCATGTACCAGTAGTAATCTACTCGGGAAAGACTACAAGGTTAAAGATCTTTGACTTCATGTTTAATTGTTTTCACAATTAAGCACAAAGTCGGGGGCTACACCTAATAGGTGCGCCTATTCGGCGCACACTATTCCAACATCTACATCGAGCCCTTCGTAGCCTCGCTGCCAGCTGACATGAAGCAGGACTCGGGAGAAGCAGCACTCAGACAAAGAGCACTCGGGAGCAATGCACTCGGGAAGACTTCACCGTGGAGGATGAGCACTTGGCATCAGCTGTGACTCAACTATGAAGGTCTCGGGGGCTACTGTGGGTGCCATGGGCCCCGGGTACCTCATGACAATCATATGGGCCACTCGGATAGAGGATGGGTCTAGTCTTGTAATTAGAGATATAGCTAGATTCGGCAGACTTCGCCTTGTATAGAAAGGAATATACAGTCCTAGTCGGGTGCGTTATATCTCTAAGGGGAGATCTCCTAGTCATAATCCGATGGGGACTCCTACCTTGTAACCCGGTCCCCCAGTATATAAGGGGAGGCAGGGCGCCCCCTGAGGGCAAGCATGAGAAGAGCAATCATAAGCTCATAGGTGCACACAAGTTCATCAGAACCACCACCGTATATCCTCAAAGGAATACATACAAACTGGACGTAGGGTATTACCTCACATCGAGGGCCTGAACCAGTATAAAATCTCCCTGTGTTCCTTTGCAATCCACCGAGTTTACATCCGCCGACTAGCCCCATATATTTATTGCCGGTGTAAAACATCGACACCAGCAGGGGTTTTCACAGGATCGGTTGCTTGGAAAAAGAGCATCGGTTCATAGCCGATTAGGGCCGATCCATGAAGAGTTCTTTGAAGAGGATGAAGAGGAAGTACGTGAGAAACAAGTCCAGAATCCTCAATGGTGCCCTAGTGGGATATTCACGAAAAATCAGAAGAGAAGGGCCCAGCGACTACGACACCGAGAGCAATAGGAAGAACAGAGTCAAGATCAGGAAGAGGCCGATCATCGTCACAAGAAAACTAAACAGGTTTGGCGCGTGAAGAGAAAAGACGATGAAGTTGATCAATCGGCCCCAGCAAATATGGTGTTCTTTCTGCCTCGGGAGTATAAGGCGCTTTCATCGGATGAGGAAGGCAATGGGGAAGTGTTCACTCAACTGACGTTGCAACCCGATCAGGCCATATTTGATAAGCCTGAAGAGTCAGAGCATCAGCACCTAAAACCGTTATATATCAAGGGCTATGTAAATGGGAAGCCGATGACAAAGATGCTGGTTGATGGGGGAGCAGCAGTTAATCTCATGCCTCATGCCACATTCCGGAAATTGGGGAAGACTGCCGAAGATCTGATCAAGACAAATATGGTGCTAAAAGACTTCGGTGGGAATTCATCAGAAGCAAAAGGCGTATTGAACGTGGAGTTGACAGTGGGGAATAAGACCTTACCCACCACGTTTTTCGTCATCGACGGAAAGGGGTCGTACAGTTTGCTTCTCGGCAGGGACTGGATTCACGCGAACTATTGCGTGCCTTCGACAATGCATCAATGTCTAATACAGTGGCAGGGAGATCAAGTCGAAGTGGTCCTAGCAGATCGGTCAACTAATATTGCCATGACCGATCTACCAGTCTGGGAAGTCGATGGTGTTGACTACTTATCCGGGAAAATATGGGAAGGAGACTATCTCAAAGTCACCAGCCAAGGGATATAGCCGATTCAGCAAGTCAGCTCTGAATTGTTACTCTGATGGGCTCCATTGAAGACTTCGAGGGGAAACTGGGGCAAGGATTTACGTCGGCTGATGATTTGGAGGAGATCAACATAGGACCAGGAGATAAGCCAAGGCCGACGTACATAAGCAGAAAGTTAAGTCCTGAACTTCGAGAAGAATTGATAACACTGTTGAAGGAGTATCGGGATTGTTTCGCCTGAGAGTACCATGAGATGCCAGGATTAAGCCGATCAATTATTGAACATCGGCTGCCCATTAAACCAGGATATCGGCCATTCAAGCAGGCTCCTAGGAGATTCAAGGCAGAGTTATATGAGCCGATCAAAGCAGAGATCACAAGGTTGTATGATGCCAAGTTTATAAGGCCATGCCGATATGCTGAGTGGGTTTCTAATATCGTCCCGGTGGAAAAGAAAAATGGAAAATTGAGGATATGTATTGATTTCCGGGATCTGAATAAAGCTACCCCCAAGGATGAATACCCAATGCCGATAGCGGATTTATTGGTGGATGCAGCCTCAGGCCACAAAATTATCAGCTTCATGGACGGCAATGCAGGGTACAATCAGATTTTTATGGCTAAAGAAGATATACATAAGACTGCGTTTCGGTGTCCTGGAGCTATCGGCTTGTATGAGTGGGTAGTAATGACTTTTGGATTGAAAAGTGCCGGTGCGACTTATCAGAGAGCGATGAATTATATATTTCATGATCTCATCGGCTTGTTGGTAGAGATTTACATTGATGATGTGGTGGTTAAGTCTAAAAGTGAGGAAAGCCATATAGCTGATCTGCGAAAAGTGTTGGAGAGGGCCAAGAAATATGGGTTAAGGATGAATCCTAATAAATGCGCTTTTGATGTATCGGCTGGGCAATTTTTGGGTTTTATGGTTCATGAGCGAGGAATTGAAGTTAGTCAGCGAAGCATCAGAGCCATCAAGACTACGGAGCCACCAAGTAATAAAACAGAGCTGCAATCATTGATCGGCAAGATTAATTTTGCAAGAAGATTTATATCGAATTTGTCAGGGAGGATTGAGTCTTTTACTCCATTATTGAAGTTGAAGGCCGATCAAGAGTTTGTGTGGGGGGCAGCACAGCAGAAGGCGTTCGACGAGATCAAAAACTATCTGAGTTCCCCACCTATTTTAATTCCGCCGCAGAGAGGAGTGCCGTTCAGGTTGTACTTATCAGCCGATGAGAAGTCCATCGGGTTTGTTTTGATACAGGAGTTTGAAGGAAAAGAGCGAGTTGTGTTTTATCTGAGCAGAAGGCTTTTGGATGCTGAAACAAGATATCCTGCGGTGGAGAAGTTATGCCTGTGTTTATATTTCTCATGTACAAAGTTAAGGCATTATATCCTATCGGCTGAGTGTACAGTAGTTTGCCAGGCCGATGTGGTCAAATATATGTTGTCGGCTCCAGTCTTGAAAGGACGAGTTGGTAAATGGGTTTTTGCTTTGACAGAGTTCGACTTGAGATATGAATCGGCTAATGCAATCAAGGGACAAGCGGTGGCCGATTTCATTGTGTAGCACAGAGGGGCTCACGAAGATTATGTAGAGCCGATCCCATGGACTTTGTTTTTTGATGGATCGGTTTGCAAGCATGGATCTGGTATCGGCTTAGTTATCATATCGCCTCGGGGGGCAAGTTTTGAGTTTGCCTTTACAATTAAACCTTATCGGACTAACAATCAGGCAGAGTACGAGGCGGTGCTAAAAGGACTTCAACTCTTAAAGGAGATCGGAACCGATGTCATAGAGATAATTGGCGATTCTTTATTGGTGGTCAAGCAGTTGTCTGGAGAATATGAGTGCAGGGATGATGTTTTGAGGTCATATTATGAGGAGTGTACGGATTTGTTAAAGGATTTCAAGATAGTATCAATAGATCATATTCTTAGGGAACAGAATTTAGAAGCCAATGATCTTGCGCAGATTGCTTCAGGATATCGGCTGAATAAGTAGGTTGAGGTTGAGATAGCCGATATTAACATCCAGAACAAGGCCGATGATTGGAGACAGGAGATAATTGATTACTTGCAAGATCCGTCGCAATCGGTTTCTAGAAAAATTCTATATAAAGCTACTAAGTATGTGCTGCTTGATGGGGAGCTGTATTATCGGACTTTTGAGGGAGTTCTGCTTAGGTGCCCGAATTTGGAAGAAGCCAAAGTGGTTATGTGTGAAGTGCATGAGGGCGTCTGTGGGACTCATCAATTGGCTCATAAGATGAAGTGGTTGCTGAGAAGAGTAGGGTATTTTTGGCCAACGATGTTGGAAGATTGCTTCAGGTACTATAAAGGATGTCAAAATTGTCAGAAATTTGGAAATGTACAACGAGCACCAGCATCGGCTATGAACCCTATCATCAAACCGTGGCCGTTCAGAGGATGGGGAATTGACATGATCGGCCAGGTTTTTCCTTCATCAAGTAAAGGACATAAGTTCATACTGGCAGCAACAGATTATTTTACCAAGTGGGTAGAGGCGATTCCTTTGAAGAAAGTTACGTCCAAGGAAGCGATCGAGTTTGTGAAGGAACATATAATTTATCGGTTTGGGATTCCTTAGACGATAACCACTGATCAAGGGTCTATCTTCGTATCTGATGAGTTTCAACAGTTTGCTGCCGGCATGGGAATCAAGTTATTGAATTCGTCGCCGTATTATGCTCAGGCCAATGGACAAGCAGAAGCTTCTAACAAGAGTTTGATCAAGTTGATTAAGCGAAAAATTGATGAGCAGCCGCGGCGATGGCATACTACATTGGCCTATCGGATGGCATGTCATGGATCTACTCGGGTGCCGCCGTATCAGTTGGTATATGGACATGAGGCGGTTTTACCGTGGGAGACTAACATCGGCTCTAGGAGAATTTCTTTGCAGAATCAGTTGACAACCGATGATTATTATAACTTAATGACAGATGAACTTGAAGATTTGGCTCAGAATCGGTTGAGGGCGTTGGAAAGGATCAAGGAAAATAAGGCTAAGGCAGCTCGGCATTACAATAAAGAGGTGGTGAATAAGTCGTTTTCCAAGGGGGATCTTGTGTGGAAGTTGATTTTGCCGATCGGGTCCAGGGATAATAAGTATGGAAAATGGTCGCCTAATTGGGAAGGGCCCTATCGGGTTAATCGCTGTGTGCCTGGTAATGCCTATGTATTAGAAGATCTTGATGGGACGGAGTTTGCTAAAGCGCTTAATGGAAAATACCTCAAGAAATACCATCCCAGCGTTTGGATCGATTCTTAAATCGGTTAAGTGTAGCCGATTTCTAAAATAGTCCGGAAAGCCGATGTTTTTGCATCGCCTAAAGACAGCCGATATCGATCGATATCGCCTTTAGATCAAACCGAAATATTATCAAGGATGAAGGGCAGCAGAGCCAATCAGGATATATTACAGTACAATTAATGTTTCAGGAGGCCATCGGTCATTAATTTACATGAACTTTTGGATCGTTTTGATTGCGTGCAAGTGGATTTGGTCAATTTCATTGATAGCCCGAATGTCGTCTTCATCGGAGCCCGGGATGGTTTTCAAGTTTTTGCGCCGATGAATGACTTGACGCACCGTCGCTGCGACCTTAGCCTCTTGGTCTTGGATGGCTTGCGGTAGGCCGATAAGCTGGGACTCTGTGGCTTCAAGATCCTTGCGAACTTTTTCAAGTTCTGCCAGCAAATCGGCCTCCTTCTTTTTCAGTTGATCTAGCTTGGGTTGGAGCTCTTGGGGGGCGGCTGCCATATCATCAAGTCTTCTCTTCTCTATCTGGGCTAGCAGCCGATCGGCTTGGATGTCTTCGGTGATCTTTTGTTGGTCAGCTCGATCGGCTATGCGCTGTCTAAGCTTGATGAGTTTAAACCTATGAGACTCCAGGTATGCTGCAGGGGTTAGCGCGTCAACGAGGTCTTTGGGCAGATGGTGTTCAATTTCTGCAAGTCTTGCCCGAATAGGCCCGTAATCTTCTACCAGCGCATTGATTGGGTTGTCTAGCCGATTGTTGATGCTTGATAAGTAATCGCGCACATCGGCTGGAAACGACGGTTTGGTTGCTGCGCTGGTGGCTGGTTCGTCTTCTGCCTCCAGATACTTGCCGATGTCAAAGGAAAACAAATCGGCTAAGGACTGCAAAATTGACATCGGTAAAAGGATCAGTAAGAAGTTAAAAGCAAAATAGGGGCATAAAGGGGTTACCTGAGGAAGGACATCAGCAGCTCGGGTGGCATCGGCTTCAGTGAGATGAATAGGATGTTCTTCGGAGGGGCCGATTGTGGGTGCCATGGGCCCCGGGTACCTCATGACAAGCATATGGGCCACTCGGATAGAGGATGGGCCTAGCCTTGAAATTAGAGATATAGCTAGATTCGGTAGACTTCGCCTTGTATAGGAAGGAATATACAGTCCTAGTCGGGTGCGTTATATCTCTAAGGGGAGATCTCCTAGTCGTAATCCGATGGGGACTCCTACCTTGTAACCCTGTCCCCCAATATATAAGGGGAGGCAGGGCGCCCCATGAGGGCAGGTTGAGTTGGTTCACCAGAATCACCACCGCAAATCCTCAAAGGAACAACACCACAACTGGACGTAGGGTATTACCTCACATCGAGGGCCTGAACCAGTATAAAATTTTTCTGTGTTCCTTTGCAATCCACCGAGTTTCTATCCGCCGACTAGCCCCATATATTTATTGCCGGTGTAAAACATCGACAGTTGGCGCGCCAGGTAGGGGCTTCGGCGCGATCTACATCTACGAGCTCGATGGATCCAGCAACCGAAGTCGACGGCAGCAAACTCTCCCCCGAAGATACAATTGCATTCGGAAGCCTCAACTTCGTCGCCGACCAGATCGGCAATCTCACCTTGGCCGACTTGGACTCGATCCGATCTGCCAGGGAACCAGCCGACTCCGCGCCAGTCGGCCTACACGATGCTGCAGCAATCTTTCACGACATGCTGCGGCAACCTCCAATACGCCCGAGCCCAGGGACAACTCTTTCTTTCGGTGTTCGACTCGGACTCGGTTTTGAGCCGGCCGAGATCGGGCCAAAAAAGGAAGAGATCGTCAATTTCCCATTCGGACTCGGCAACGCCACGGATATCTACAATCTACATCCGACGCGGCAAACCCGATCCTCTGGAGTTTGACTCGGATACGGCCCCGAGCCGCTCGAGATCAGATCTAGGGAGGTCGCAGTTGTAATCACCCCCATCAACTATTCCGACTACGACTCTCAGTCGGACTACGACTCTAAGTCAGACAGCAGTTCGGCAAGCTTCTCCCCGCCACGAGAAATCTTCATGGCATCCAAAGGCTCTA
This sequence comes from Oryza meyeriana var. granulata, assembly GCA_003991445.1. Lineage (NCBI taxonomy): Eukaryota > Viridiplantae > Streptophyta > Magnoliopsida > Poales > Poaceae > Oryza > Oryza meyeriana. The sequence continues at coordinate 63,832 of RYFJ01003501.1, read as the reverse complement.
CTCCTACTCAGGAATCGCGCCGACTACACGAGCAACAAGAGGAGGAGGCCTGCCGACTGCAAGAGCAACAGGAGGAAGAAGCAAGACGCCTGCACGCCCGCAACGACGACCTACGCAGGGCTGGGTGAACCGCTCAGCAACAAACCCTCCAAACAAAAGTCGGCGACCACGACGTCTTCGTCACGCCACAACAGAACGTCGTGGCCGCCGCAACCCTACTGGACACGGTCCAACTTGGGCCTGATCACCAGGCCACCCCGACGATCGCAAGGATAAAAGCCCTGCTTACCGCTGCTGCATATCAGCAGCACCAACAGTTGGGTGATACCCTCATACCGACCAACCGGTCGACATTCCCAACGGCAGTCTCATCTACCTCAAAGCGACGCCGAGCAGCTGGCTCCAGTCAGCTGCATACGGAGGTACGTCAGCCGCCACTCAGCAGCCCCAACGACAACCGGCGACGTCAAAGTAACCGTCGGGACGATCAGGACCTCCGAGACCGACTACGGCGCGACCTTCGGCAAGACATCATCGCTCGGCGCCGTGAACGAGAAGAAGATGAGCAACGCCAACTGGAAGACAAGAACAAGCGCTTCGGCCTCCACCACGAGCGGTTCCGCCGCCGTATTCGGAGCCGGAGCCCTCATGAAGACGAAGGCATACCGGCCTTCACCCAGGAGCTACAACAGGTCGACTGGCCATCGAGTTTCAAGCCTACAGGCATCGACAAATACGATGGCAGGACCAATCCCGAGTCCTAGCTCACGATCTACACCCTGGCGATCCGAGCAACTGGGGGAAATCACAAAGTCATGGCTAACTACCTCCCAGTCGCTTTAGCCGACTCAGCGAGGACATGGCTAACAGGACTTCCCATGCAATCAATCGGCTCCTAGGGAGAACTCCGGGAACGCTTCATCGCCAACTTCCAGGGAACATATGAGAGGCCATCTTCCGAGTACGACTTATATTAGTTGCATCAAAGGAAGAACGAGTCTCTTCGTGACTTCATCAAGAGGTTCTCTGAGAAGAAAAATTCGATCCCAAACATCAAGGATGAGGTCGTCATCGCCGCCTTTCGAAAAGGAGTCAAAGACACCTCGTTCATCGACAAATTCACTCGGAAGCCTCCCAACTCTGTCAAGGCTCTATTCAACATGGCGAACAAATACGCCGACTCAGCCCATGCTGTTGCTGAGGCCCTTGAAGATAAAAAGGCATCCTAACAGAAGAAGCGGAAGGGCACCAACGACGCGGTCTCGACTAAAGCCGGGAATCGCAAATGCAAGTCAGACGGCTTCATTGTGGCAGTCGGTCACAATCGTCTTCGACTTTCAACAATTGAAGATTATCAGGACAACAAGTGACATGCTTGGGGGCTCACAAGCTCAAACGCAAGGATGGCATCCCCACTCCAAAATACCGAACAGCTAAGTCGCTTCCTGATAAATATTTCTTCACTCGGCTTTACCAATGCCGCAGCCGCTTACACCTAATAGGTGCACAAGCTGCACTTTTCTCTGTTTTTGCTCTTAAATGATTGCAAAAGTACTCGAGTAGCATAAATCCTGATCCGTGAAACTTTGCTCCATGAAAGACGAACTCAAGTCACCCAAAACGCGTGTTTGGGAAAGAGCCATGAGCCATCTCCGGACGCTAGGGGGCTATGACTAGTCGGGCAGAGTGCTTAAACGTAAGGGGTCAACTACTTGGGGAAATTAATATCAATAAGAGGAAGAACATGAATTTACATATATTGTAAAATACATTTTATTCGGATGATTGTTTTCATCATCAGATGCTACTCATCCGATATCTCTATATTGCAGGCCCAGCTCCAGATACGCGTGACAGGAACTCAGGGCTGTGAGCCTATCTCCTATGCTCGGGGGCTGGACAAGTCTACCAAAATACACTCGGGATGCTCCATGAGGGCTACTTACCGAGTACTTGCGCCAGTCGGGACGTCATCTTCCCCGGCTACGCTCCATGTGAGCTGATAACCGACTTCCGGCACTAGTTGGGGTCGTATATTACTCGGCTGGGTGACGTACGCCCCATGAGGGTCACCAGCTGAATCCTATGCTAATGCAAGGTTCGGGTACCTTATTCGGCTAATATAATCGACCTCCGACGCCACTCGGGGCTCATGTGCTACTCAGCTAAGTAGGGTACGCCCCATGAGGGTCGCTAGCCGAATCCTATGATAATGCTAGGTTCGGGTACCTAGCTTGGTCACAACTCTGTCAGGGTAGGTACGCCCCATGAGGGTCGCCAGCCGAATCCTATGCTAATGCAAGGTTCGGGTACCTAGCTTGGCTATAACTCTGTTGGGTAGGGTATGCCCCATGAGGGTCGCTAGCCAAATCCTATGCTAATGCAAGGTTCGGGTACCCTGCTCGGCTCTCCTGAAGTCAGAGAAGACTCACATTGTCAAAGCGCATCTGGAGTTCTCATGCACTGCGTCACACCTGAGGAGGGTAAGCAAATCCTGCAATATACCTACTCAGACTTATGTGGCAACCAGGTTGCATCCAGAACGTAAGTCGGAAAGGCTTGCAAATAAAGATTTCTCTGGCTGATTGCGGTTATCGACACCAAAAAACTCATCCTGACATGCGAGGGATGATACTTCTATAGAGCTATGCTAGATAGGTCGGCTCAGGCCGGCTTATTTGATAGCAGCCATGAAGATATGAGTTCCTACAGTAGCATGCTCCATGTGGGCCGCTCGCAGGCTGAGTTGAAATTATAGCGCTGGTGCTACCAACAGGAGCCGATGAGGTAAACAGATATGCTTCATGAGAGCCTTATTGCTAAACATATATGTTTGGGTATCTGTTTTATCCACCAGGTCTCGAGGATATATCCTTACAAGGATCACAAGCTGTTCTTCATTAAAATTGGGGATGCAGGTATCTTTCTCGGGTACACCTGACCACGCCGTGGATTTATTTTCATAAAGTGGTACTCGGCCTACATGCGTGGCCATCAGTTGCCATGAGCAACATTATTCCCGCTGACATGATGTGGAAGAGTCTAACTTTCGAGTAGTGCACTACTAGGGAGAGACTATAAATTTCTCATTCCCGCTGACATGATGCGGAGAAGTCTAACTTTCGAGTAGTATACTACTCGGGAAAGACTATAAACGTTCTTTCCAGCTGACGGGCTGAAGAGTCTAACTTCCGAATGGGACGCCACTCGGGAAAGACTATAAACACCTTTTCCAGCTGACATGAAGCTGACGAGTCTAATTTTCGAGTAGTATACTACTTGGGAAAGACTATAAATAATCATCCCGGCTGACATGACGCCGACGAGTCTAATTTTCGAGTAGTATACTACTCGGGAAAGACTATAAACACCCCCTTTCCAGCTGACATGACGCTGAAGAGTCCCATATACGAGTAGCATCCTACTCGGCAAGACTATAAACACACATTTCGACTGACATGAAGTCAAAGAGTTCTATATACGAGTAGTTCCCTACTCGGCAAGACTATAAATCATATTCCGGTTAACATGATACCGAAGAGTCTCATATACCAGTAGTAATCTACTCGGGAAAGACTTCAAGGTTAAAGATCTTTGACTTTATGTTTAATTGTTTTCACAATTAAGCACAAAGTCGGGGGCTACACCTAATAGGTGCGCCTATTCGGCGCACACTATTCCTACATCTACATGGAGCCCTTCATAGCCTCGCTGCTAGCTGACATGAAGCAGGACTCGGGAGAAGCAGCACTCAGACAAAGAGTACTCGGGAGCAATGCACTCGGGAAGACTTCACCGTGGAGGATGAGCACTCGGCATCAGCTGTGGCTCAACTATGAAGGTCTCGGGGGCTACTGTGGGTGCCATGGGCCCCGGGTACCTCATGACAAGCATATGGGCCACTCGGATAGAGGATGGGCCTAGCCTTGTAATTAGAGATATAGCTAGATTTGGCAGACTTCGCCTTGTATAGGAAGGAATATACAGTCCTAGTCGGGTGCGTTATATCTCTAAGGGGAGATCTCCTAGTCGTAATCCGATGGGGACTCCTACCTTGTAACCCTGTCCCCCAGTATATAAGGGGAGGCAGGGCGCCCCATGAGGGCAGGTTGAGTTGGTTCACCAGAAGCACCACCGCAAATCCTCAAAGGAATAACACCACAACTGGACGTAGGGTATTACCTCACATCGAGGGCCTGAACCAGTATAAAATTTCTCTGTGTTCCTTTGCAATCCACCGAGTTTTCATCCGCCGACTAGCCCCATATATTTATTGCCGGTGTAAAACATCGTCACCGATGTCTGCCGATGGGTTAGGAGCAGTCTCATCGACGGCTGGAGGACTTGGTACCGAGAGTGGGGCAGCTGGAGAAGCCATCGGCTCAGTGCTTGGAGGGATGTCGGAAGAAGGTTGAGGTTCTGGAGCCGATGACTTGAGCTGGGAAGGAAACTAGTAAGATGAATAAGGTGGGTACTAATGTCAAGACTTAGCGCATACCTAAGGGGATGAGGGAGCCGATGTTGTTTGAGGAGAAGGTGGCGTCAGGGCAATGACATCGGCATCGGTTTTCTGCTTCTTCGAGGAGGGGCGATGCGCTAACTTCTTCTGTTTTTGCCCTATCGGCCGAGGCGCCTTGAGGAGAGCCGATGGAGATGGAGCGTCGCGCCCTAAGTTTGGAGTGGCCGATGGAGGTTGATACAGAATCGGCCTACCGCTGTTGCTTCTTGTTGGGGGCTCGACGCTGGTAGCCTGCAAAATTAGGAGTAAGAGTTGATCGGAGAAGGCGATTAAGGCTTACAGGTGTTACCTCTTCATCGGATTCGATGTACTCGGTGTCAAGACGGGAACAGTAACAGGTGGCCGCTAAGCTGAATAAGTGTTTCGTCCATTCTGACCACCATCGGACAAAAAGCTTGGTGTTGGCAGTGCAGATATACACCTCGGTGGCGGCGCCTAGAAGAAGGGGGTCTGTCAAAGTCCGCATCCGATCATATTCTAGGGCGTTGCTGACCATGCCCCGGGCCTGAAGTTTGTCGATGAAGAATAGGCCGATCGGAAGCTGACCAAGGCCAAACTGGCGGGAGCCAACCGATGGATGGTAAAACTCATATGAGGGCTGCGATTGGCCCAGAGAGAAGCCAGTTGGCAGCAGACGGGGGGTGATGGCCAATAGGAATATGGCCTTGGACTCATCATTGTCCAAAGCATTGAGTGGGTCGAAGTTAGAAGGCATCTCAAATGATGATGCATCGTTGTATGCGAACCAGAGAGTGGCCTCCTTGGTGAAACCATAATAAAACCCCTTGAACCACTGACTGAGTCCAGTGGGGGTTATCTTGCCGCCAGAGAGGGCCGATGTAGCTTCACCCATGGAAACGCATCGGCGGTAAATGGGATCTTGGTCTTCTGTGTAGTCGGCTGGAAAGGATTGGTTGAGAAGAGAAGTCCCCGAGAAGGCCTTGGAGGTGTAGACATTGAGCTAGAGCTGTACAAACCACCAAGGACCCCCGATATGGCCGACGGGCTGGCCGGCCGATAGCTTGGTCGCCACTTGGTGAAGCAGGTGATAAGTGGCGCCAAGGAGGAATTGACCCAAGGGGATCTGTTTCCAATCAACCAAGCACTCTGCCAAACACTGCATGTTGATCGTTGGACCGAGGGTTGCGCCACCAAAAACAAACCGCTCCAGCCATAGGTTCAGAAAAGCAACATGTTCCCGGTCATCGACCGATCCAGTTCCCTTATTATGAATAGATATGTACCTGGACCAGCCGCCGATGTTCTTTGCTTGGAGTCGATGAGCAGGTTTGAAGCGAAGCTTGAAGGGGTCAATGTAGCTTGTCGTGTCCAGACAGGTGAGCATAGTCACATCCAGCAAAGTGGGGGTCATCGGCCCGTGCCCAAAAAGGAAGGCGTTGAGGGCATCGGACCAGAAGTATGAGGCCGATGCGAGTAGGGGTTCATTCCTTTCCATATCGGCCAGAGAGAGATTGATGCAATGGCCGATATGTGATTCTTCCCAGTAGGTTCTCTTCGCAACCGATACCCTGGCATACCAATCTCTCCACCCGGGCAGTTTGCTCGGCCATGACCTGAAGCTGTTAGTCCAGTCACTGACTCACATGGCCGAGTTCTTGAAAGGGATGCGCTGGGTCTCGGCGCATATGAAATCGGTGGGATCTTCGCTACCCATGGGGCCATGGTAGAAAAAGTTTGGGTAATCGGCGGTTGGGATCAAGATCTGGTCTCTAAGATGCTACAGTAAACAAGAACATAGCAAAGAACAGATGAAGAACATGGCGGATTGGATACGTCTAGGCCACAAAATCGGGAGAAATAATCGGGTAGGAAGAGTACCTCAGGAACTGCAGATGCCGATGCCATCGCGAGAGAGGAAGAAGATGCAGGAATCAACGGCCGAAGAAGAGGGCTGCGACGGTTCGTCTGGATTCGCTGGAGCTTGTTGAAGCATTGGAAGATGAAGCGGTGGTGCTCTGGTGATGTGAAAGCGTAAAAAAGGGCTAGGGAGACGAAGCGTTCTATAGAGATGTGATGACCGGGCGGGAATCGAGGCCGTTGGCACTGTTTCAAACAATTATGGCAAGTGGGCTACCTTGGGCCGCCTCGGTATGGAAGAAATCTGGAGGCCCAAGATGAAAGAATTTCGAAGTCCTATATAGAACTCCGAAATTGGGGGGCATGTGTTAACGCCAAAATTTGGTAAGGCCCTGTGTCAGATTCGGTCAAAGGGGAAATTGCAGTCAACTGGCGGAAATTGATCCAGAAGAGACCGATTCTGGGAGGGAGCCATGAAGACCGCTGTTTGGCAGTTGTTTACTGTACCTATTAATTAGGCAAGTGTTTATCTTTAGGAAACCTAACCTCGTGTCCTGTCAGGATTTGTTAGCGTTTTATGTTATAATTAGGAAATCATGTACCGTGTCCAATAAGGACTCGTGTAACTTGGGGTATAAATACGTACACCCGGGGACCTTGTAAATTATCACTCGATCAATATAATTTCGGCGCATCGCCATCCTTCCAACAGGATCCTGCTTCTCGAGCCGGGCTGCATCGGTTAGGTCCGAACTCCTGCGAGAGGGTAAGTCTCGTCACCCCGTCTACCTATCGGCTAGGACTTCCTCGGTTGGGTCCGATATTCTAGTCGGTTTATGGTAGTCGGCTTACCACGATATATTTACTTTATCTATGGCTGCATCAGTTCAGTTTGATCTCATAGATTGATTAGGTATATCACATCACGTGTGCATAGATCGTATCGGCTTACTGGGAGCGATTTATCATCAGTTTGTGCTGCATCGGTTAGGTCCGACCTACTAAACTGCTAGCGATAAATCGGTCCTGCTAGGTCGATGCTTTATGTGCAAGTGTCTTATTGGGGTGCATAGCCGGTAAGTTATCATGTTTTAGCATCACGATCGCATCGGATCCATCAGTTTATCAAGACTTTGTTATTATTATCAGTCTGTGCTGCAACAGTTAGGTCCGATCTACTAGACTGAATAATAACGTTATTCTTAATAAGCCGATGGGTTTTATGCGATGTTGTTATTGGAGTGCTTAGCCGATAAGTTATCCCTTATTAAATACAGCCGATTATACTGCTTGCCTTGTTGTGCATTCTTGCTTGCATTACTGTTACGATCGGCTCGGGGCCAGCCGATTGGTTTATTCTATTGATCCGAATGCGAGCACCAGCAGGTTCCCGGGCACGATCTCAGCCAAGTCCCCGGGCACGACCTCAGGTAAGGACCCGGGCATGAGCATAGATAAGAACCCGGGCATGGGCACGAACAGCGGATGAAGATCCCGGGAGCCGATGTGAGCAAGGGGCCCAAGCATGGGTGCGGGCAGTACCTTCACAGCAATACCAGTAATTTTAAACTATGATCGGCTGGAGTTTATTTGATCTATTTACTTATGCATTCTGCCTGTTTATTTTACCAAGTTTATAGCCGGTTTTCTAGCATCTCTTCGATGATCGGCTAGCGCAATACTTGTTTATTATTATGTTATTGCTCTTGCCATCATCGGCTTTTAGCCGATGTATAAGTGCTACAGTGCGTATCGGCCATCGGCCGATGAGATGAGTCCAAGCCGGCTTCCAGCCGATTGGCTCATGAACTTGACATCTTCTCTCCTTGTCAATTGCAGGGTCAAATTGACTGGCACGCCTACAAAACTCAAGACTTTAGGACCTGCACTGGAGTGAAGCAAAATCTCCCAGGCCTTCGCGCGTCTCCCAGACGTTGGACGGCCCCCGGCGGGTTTTCGGCGTCAACAGTCGGCTAGAGCTTGTGATTTAATTGCTGTCCGTGGCTGAAAGGTGATATCGAACGCCTGTTGACGCCGAAAACCGCCGGGGGCCGTCCGGCGTCTTGCAGACACGCGAAGGCTTGGGAGATCTACTTAGCTCCAGTGCAGGTCCTAAAATCTTGAGGTTCGTGGGCGTGCCAGTCAATTTGACCCGATAATTGACAAGGAGAAAATATTAACTCAGTGAATCAATTGGCCGATAAGAATACTGCTAGCCGATTTCCGAAGGAACACTTGAGCATTGGCCGTAAGCCGATGATAAAACCGTGTCCGGGTCCTAGCTGTCCGCGCCCGGGTCTCGTGCCCGTGCCCGTGCCCGGGTCCTCGTGCCCGGTCCTTGCTCCCGGGTCCCTCGCCTGTGCCCGGCTACCAGCAGCAATGCACATCGGCTATCGGCCGATACGGGACTGGTATAGGCTCCTCGTAGCCGATAGCAATAGCACCTGTGTATCGGGTAGGAAACGATAACGCTATAAACAAATAGATAAGCTATCAGTATAACATGTGCATCGGCTAGAAGCCGATGATAAAATAGATAGGCAGAAAAGTAAGCCAGCCGACCACCGAGGAAACACATGTGCATCGGCTAGAAAACCGATGATAATATAGATGACCAAAATAGTAAAGATAATTCAGTCGGCTTTATAAACAGATAACCTATCGGCTAAGCACTCCGATAGAACGTCGCATATACACCGATCGGCTCGACAAGGATAAATCTATTATTATCAATCTAGTAGTTCAGACCTAACTGATGCAGCACAGATTGATAATAATAAAGGAACCTCAACGAGCCGATAGACCTAATGCAACTGTGATGTAATAAGATAACTTATCGGCTATACATTCCGATAATACGCTTGCGGCCAAAAACCATCAACCTGGTAGAACGATTTATCACTGGCAGTTTAGTAGGTCGGACCGAACCGATGCAGTACAAACTGATGATAAACCGCCCCATAAGCTGATAAGATCTACGCACGCGTGATGTGGTATACCTGATCGGCCTAAGAGATCGAACCGAACCGATGCAGCCGTAGACAGGGCAGATACACCTGGGTAAGGGGTGACGAGTCTTACCCTCTCGCAGGAGTTCGAACCTAACCGATGCAGCCCCGCTCGAGAAGCAAGAACCCGTCGAAAGGGTGGCGATGCGCCGAAGTTTATTGATCGTTGAGATAGTTTACAAGGTCCCCGGGCATACATATTTATACCCCGAGATTGTTACAGTCCTGATAGGACACGGCACACAATTTCCTATCTATAAAAGGAAAACTAACAAGCCCCGATCAGATACGAGATCAGGTTTCCTAAAAATTATCAAAACTACCTAATTAATAGATAAGGTAATTGACTGCCATACTGTGGTCTTCACGGTCTCTTCCCAAACTCGGTCTCCTCTGGATCAATCTTCACTGGTCATCTGTGATTTTCTCTTAACCGAATCTGCTAAAGACCCGTGCCAAATTTTGGTGTTAACACAAGCCCCCCAATTTCGAAGTTTGTTATCAAACTTCGAAATTCTTCTGCTTAGGCTTTAGTAATTCCTCCATGGCCTCTTGAAATCGGCTTTCATGAGCCGATACCTTCTGTACTAGGTGTGCTAGGCTCTCGAAGTCTTCCGATGAAAATTTTTCCTTGATCGGAGCCAACAAACCTTGGAATGCTAACTCGGCCAGCTGTGCATCATCCAGACTTAAACTATAACATCGGCTTGTAACACCACGAAACCTCTGGATATATTCTGCAACTAATTCATCCGGCTTCTGTATTACCGATGTTAGATCTATTAAGCTCATCTCCTGAATTCCAGTAAAGAAATATTTGTGGAATTGCTTCTCCAAATCGGCCCAACCCCAAACTGAATTTGGTGGTAACGAAGAGAACCATGTGAAGGCCGATCCGGATAGCGATAATGGGAAAAATCTAACTCTCAAAGCTTCTTCAGCCGATGCCTCCCCACACTGAGCCAAGAATCGGCTGACATGCTCCACTGTAGATACATCGTCTTGCCCTGAGAATTTGGAGAAGTCTGGTACTCTGTAACGGCGTGGCAACGGAACTCTATCAAACCAATCTGGATATGGATGCCGATACATAAATGTTTCCTCCTTCGGTCTTAAACCGAATTGTTCTCTCATCACCTCTGTGATTCTTGCTGTCAAATCTTCTTCTCTTGGATCTTTGACGTGATAATGCAGAGGTGGAGTTGGTAGCCGATTCTGCTTCTGATATTCTCTCTGATAATTATACTCAGGGACAACTCCTGGATGACTCTGTCGATGCCCCCCATAGTATGCATTTTGATGATATCCTTGAGGAATTCCATCTTGTTGCCCCCCAGCCAGTTGAATCGGCTCCACCGCCTTCATGATCAAGCTCTGCAATGTGTTCACCAGTATCCCAGATTGATCGACCAACGCATGGTGAACTGCTTCATTAACCATCTCTTGAAGTAGCTTCTGTGAACTTGCAGGCGATGTATGGCTCAATTCACCAACCAGAACAGGTTTTGGCAGTTCTGACTTCTGAATCGGCCCTTGATCTGTCATACCGAAGGTGTCTAGACAAGCTTCTGAAATTCAGCAATGTTCTGATCTAACTTGTTGTCTTTGTTCTTCGGGTCAAGTCTTCAATTGTGACTGGGATTATATTGTCTGTGCTGACCTCCTTTCTAGCCATGTCGAAGTTCTGATTGTTGAAACTTTACGTTGAAACTTCGCGTCCCACTGGGCGTGCCAAAAACGTGTTGACGCCAAAAACCGCCGGGGGCCGTCTGGTGTCTTGGAGACACGCGAAGGCCTGGGAGATCTGCTTAGCTCCAGTGCAGGTCCTAAAATGTTGAGGTTCGCGGGCGTGCTAGTCAATTTGACCCGATAATTGACAAGGAGAAAATATTAACTCAGTGAATCAATTGGCCGATAAGAATACTGCTAGCCGATTTCCGAAGGAACACTTGAGCATAGGCCGTAAGCCGATGATAAAACCGTGTCCGGGCCCTAGCTGTCCGCGCCCGGGTCTCGTGCCGGCCCCGTGCCGGGTCCTCATGCCCGGGTCCTAGCTCCCAGGTCCTCGCCTATGCCTGGCTACCAGCAGCAATTGCACATCGGCTATCGGCCGATATGGACTGATATAGGCTCCTCGTAGCCGATAGCTGATAGCACCTTTGTATCGGCTAGGAAACCGATAACGCTATAAACAAATAGATAAGCTGTCAGTATAACATGTGCATCGGCTAGAAGCCGATGATAAAATAGATAGGCAGAATAGTAAGCCAGCCGACCACCGAGAAAATACATGTGCATCGGCTAGAAAACCGATGATAATATAGATGACCAAAATAGTAAAGATAATTTAGTCGGCTTTATAAACAGATAACCTATCAGCTAAGCACTCCGATAGAACGTCGCATATACACCGATCAGCTCGACAAGGATAAATCTATTATTATCAATCTAGTAGTTCAGACCTAACTGATGTAGCACAGATTGATAATAATAAAGGAACCTCAACGAGCCGATAGACCTAATGCAACTATGATGTAATAAGATAACTTATCGGCTATACATTCCGATAAGATGCTTGCGCAAAAACCATCAACCTGGCAGGAACGATTTTTCATTGGCAGTTTAGTAGGTCGGACCAAACCGATGCAGCACAAACTGATGATAAACCGCCCCCAGTAAGCTGATAAGATCTACGCACGCGTGATGTGGTATACCTGATCGGCCTAAGAGATCGAACCGAACCGATGCAGCCGTAGACAGGGCAGATACACCTGGGTAAGGGGTGACGAGTCTTACCCTCTCCCAGGAGTTCGAACCTAACCGATGCAGTCCCGCTCGAGAAGCAAGAACCCGTCGAAAGGGTGGTGATGCGCCGAAGTTTATTGATCGTTGAGATAGTTTACAAGGTCCCTGGGCATACATATTTATACCCCGAGATTGTTACAGTCCTAATAGGACACGGCACACAATTTCCTATCTATAAAAGGAAAACTAACAAGCCCCGATCAGATACGAGATCAGGTTTCCTAAAAATTATCAAAAACTACCTAATTAATAGATAAGGTAATTGACTGCCATACTGTGGTCTTCACGGTCTCTTCCCAAACTCGGTCTCCTCTGGATCAATCTTCACTGGTCATCTGTGATTTTCTCTTAACCGAATCTGCTAAAGACCCGTGCCAAATTTTGGCGTTAACAACGCCATCAACTCGAATGCCCATTTAGCGATTTGGCCGGTGGCCTCGCGATTATGAAGGACATCCCCGAGTGGAAACGATGTGACCACCGTGACTTGATGTGCTTGGAAATAGTGCACCAGCTTCTGGACTGTGATGAGTAGGCCATATAACGGCTTCTGGACCTGCGGATATCTCGTCTTTGAGTCGGTAAGGACCTTGCTGACAGAGTAAACTGGCCGCTAAATTTTCTGGATATGACCCTATTCGGATCGCTCGACCACCAGCACCGTGCTGACTACCTGAGTGGTTGCCACCAGATATAGCATTAGCGGTTCTTGGGGCATAGTTTGACGCCAAAAATCGCCGAGGACCTGGTCCGGCGTCTTGGTGACACGCGAAGGCCTGGGAGATTTGCTTTACTCCAGTGCAGGTCCTAAAATCTTGAGGATCGTAGGCGTGCCAGTCAATTTGACCCTGTAATTGACAAGGAGAAAGGAATGTTAAATCCGTGAGCCAATCGGCTGGAAGCCGGCTTGGACTCATCTCATCGGCCGATGGCCGATACGAACTGTAGCACTTATACATTGGCTTAAAGCCGATGACGGCAGGAGCAGTAGCATAATAATAGACAAGAATCACGCTAGCCGATCGTCGAAGGGATATTCAAAAACCGGCTATAAACTTGGTAAAATAAATAGGCAGAATGCATAAGTAAATAAATCAAATAATCTCTAGCCGATCATAGTTTCAGTGTTACTGGTATTGCCGTGAAAATGTGCCCGTGCTCTGGCCCTTGCTCGTATCGGCTCCCGGGGTCTTCATCCGCCGTTCGGGCCCATGCCCGGGTCCTTACCTAAGCTCGCGCCCGGATCCTCACCTGGGGTCGTGCCCGGGGACCTGCTTGTTCTTATACTTGGATCGGCAGAATAAACCAATCGGCTAGCCCTTAGCCGATCGTGACAGTAATACAAACAAGAACACATGATAAAATGTGCAATAATATAAATGATAAATGATTGATGAGCCAGCCGACTATTAGACAAAACACATGAATAATAGGCTAGAAGCTGATTATGAAATAAAACAACGAATAAATGTAGTCGGCTTCGACAGATAGCTTATCGGCTAAGCACTCCGATAACACCATCGCATAACACCCATCGGCTCATCAAGAGTAAAGCTATTATCATCGGTCTAGTAGATCGGACTCAACCGTTGCAGCACAGACCAATGATGATAACGACACCTCAATAGGCCGATAGATCTGATGCGATCGTGATGAAGATAACTTACCAGCTATACACCCCGATAAGACACCTGCGCATAAAGCATCGATTTAGCAGGATCGGTTTATTGCTAGCAGTTTAGTAGGTTGGACCTAACCGATGCAGCACAAACTGATGATAAACCGCTCCCAGTAAGCCGATACGATCTACGCACGCGTGATGTGATATACCTAATCAATCTATGAGGTCAAACTGAATTGATGCAGCCATAGATAAAGTAAATATATCGTGGTAAGCCGACTACCATAAACCGACTAGAATATCGGACCTAACCGAGGAAGTCCTAGCCGATAGGTAGCCGGGGTGACGAGACTTACCCTCTCGCAGGAGTTCGGACCTAACCGATGCAGCCCGGCTCGAGAAGCAAGAACCTGTCGGAAGGGTGGCGATGCGCCGAAGTTTGTATTGATCGTTGTGATGATTTACAAGGTGCCCGGGCGTACGTATTTATACCCCGAGTTACATGAGTCCTTATAGGACACGATACATGATTTCCTATCCATAACAGAAAAACGCTAACTAATCCTGACCGGACACGAGGTCAGGTTTCCTAAAGATAAACACCTGCCTAATTAATAGGTATAGTAAATAACTGCCAAGTAACGGTCTTCACGGCTCCTTCCCGATTCCGGTCTCTTCTCCGTCAGTTGACTGCAATCTCTCCTTTGACCGAATCTGATACAGGGCCTTACCAAATTTTGGCGTTAACACATGCCCCCCAATTTCGGAGTTCTTTTATAGGACTTCGAAATTCTTTCATTTGTGGGCCTTCAGATTTCTTCCATACCGAGACGGCCTAAGATAGCCTACTTGCCATAAATATTTGAAACAGTGTCAACGGCCTCGATTCCCGCTCGGTTGTCACATCTCTATAAAAACGCTTCGTCTCCTTGCCTTTTTTACGCTTTCACATCACCAGAGCACCACCGCTTCATCTTCCAAATCTTCACCAAGCTCTAGCAAATCCAGACGAATCGTCGCAACCTTCTTCTCTGGCCGTTGATCCCTGCATCTTCTCCCACTCCCGTGATGGCATCGGCATCTGCAGTTCCTGAGGTAATCTTCTCACCCGATTATTTTCCCCCATCTGCAACCTATACGAACCCGACCTGCTCCGTTTTTCATCTGTTCTTCACCGTGTTCTTGTTACTGTAGCATCTTAGAGACCAGATCTTGATCCCAGCCGCCGATTACCCAAATTTTTTCTATCATGGCCCCATGGGTAGCGAAGACCCCACCGATTTCATCAGCGCCGAGACCCAGCGTATTCCCTTCAAGAACTCGGCCATGTGAATCAACGACTGGACCAACAGCTTCAGGTCATGGCTGAGCAAACTGCCTGGGTGGAGAGATTGGTACCTCAGGGTATCGGCTGCGAAGAGAACCTATTGGGAAGAATCTCATATCGGCCACTGCATCAATCTTTCTCTGGCCGATATGGAGAGAAATGAATCCCTGCTTGCATCAGCCTCATACTTCTGGTCCGATGCTCTCAATGCCTTTCTGTTTGGGCACGGGCCTATGACCCCCACCTTGCTGGATGTGACCATGCTCACATGTCTTGACACAACAAGCTACATCGACCCCTTCAAGCTTCCGCTTCAAACCTGCTCATCGGCTCCAGGCAAAGAACATCGGCGGCTGGTCCAGGTACATATCTCTTCACAACAAGGGGACTGGATCAGTTGATGACCGGGAACATGTTGCTTTTCTGAACTTATGGCTGGAGCGGTTTGTCTTTGGTGGCGCAACCCTCGGTCCGACGGTCAACATGCAATGTTTGGCAGAATGCTTGGTTGATCGGAAACAAGATTCCCTTGGGGCAATTCCTCCTTGGTGCCACCTACCACCTGCTTCATCAAGTGGCAACTAAGTTATCGGCCGGCCAGCCCGTTCGGCCACATTGGGGGCCCTTGGTGGTTTGTTCAGCTCTGGCTCAATGTTTACACCTCCAAGGCATCCCTGGAACTTCTCTCTTCAAGATCAATCCTTTCCGGCCGATTACACAGAAGATCAAGACCCGTCTACCGCCGATGCATTTTCTATGGGCGAAGCTGCATCGGCCCTTTCTGGCAGCAAGATGACCCCTGCTGAACTTAGTCAGTGGTTCAAGGGTTTTACTATGGCTTCACCAGGGAGGCCACTCTCTGGTTTGCTTATAATGATGCATCATCCTTCGAGATGCCTTCTAACTTCGACCCACTCAAAGCTCTGAATGATGATGAGTCCAAGGCCATATTCTATCGGCTATCTCCCCTCGTCTGCTGCCAACTGGCTTCTCTCTGGGCCGATCGCAGCCTTCTTATGAGTTTTACCATCCATCGGTTGGCTCCCGCCAGCTTGGCCTTGGTCAGCTCCCAATCGGCCTGTTCTTCATAAACTTCAGGCCCGGGGGTCAGCAATGCCCTGGAATATGACCGGTTGCGGACTTTGACGGATCCCCTCCTTCTAGGCGCCGCCACCGAAGTATATATCTGCACCGCCAACACCAAGCTTTTCGTCCGATGGTGGTCAGAATGGAAAAACATCTGTTCAGCTTAGCGTCACCTGTTACTGCTCCCGTCTTGATACTGAGTACATCGAATCCGATGAAGAGGTAACACCTGCAAGCTTTAATCGCCATCATCTCCAACCATCTCTACTCCTATTTTGCAGGCTGCCAGCGTCGAGCCCCCAACAAGCAACAGCGGTCGGCCGATTCTGTATCAACCTCCATCGGCCACTCCAAACCTAGGGCGTGACGCTCCACTCCATCGGCTCTCCTCAAGGCGCCCGGCCGATGGGCCAAAAAGTGGAAGAAGTTAGCGCATCGCCCCTCCTGAAGAAGCAGAAAACCGATGCCGATGTCGTTGTCCCGACGCCACCTTCTCCTCAAACAACATCGGCCCCTCATCTCCTCAGGTACTTCGCCAAGTCTTAACATTATTACCCGCTTTCCATTTATCTCACCACTTTTTCAGCTCGAGTCATCGGCTCCAGAACTTCAACCGTCTTCTGATATCCCTCCAAGCACTGAGCCGATGGCTTCCAGCTGCTCCACTCTCGGCACCAAGTCCTCCAGTCGTCGCGAGACCGCTCCTATCCCATCAGCTGACATCGGCCCCTCTGAAGAACCCTATTCCACTGAAGCCGATATCACCCGAGCTGCCGATGTCCTTCCTCAGGTAACCTTTTTATGCCCATACTTTGCTTCTAATCTTCTATTGATCACTTTACCGATGTCAATTTTGCAGTCCTTGGCCGATTTTTTTCTTTCGACATCGGCAAGTATTGGAAGCAGAAGACGAACCACCACCAGCGCAGCAACCAAACCGTCGTTTCCAGCCGATGTGCGCGATTATTTAACAAGCATCAACAATCGGCTGGAAAACCCAATCGATGCGCTTGGTGGAAGATGTGCGGGCCTATCCGGGCAAGTTTGCAGAAATCGAACATCATCTGCCCGAAGAACTTGTTGACGCGCTAACCCCTGCAGCATACCTGGAGTCTCACAGGTTTAAGCTCATCAAGCTTAGACAGCGCATAGCCGATCGTGCTGACCAACAGAAGATCACCTCAGATATCCAAGCCGATCGGCTGCTAGCCCAGACAGAGAAGAAAAGACTTGATGATATGGCTGCTGCCCCCCAAGAGCTCCAATCCAAGCTAGATCAACTAAAGAAGAAGGAAGCCGATTTGCTGGGAGAACTTGAAAAAGTTCGCAAGGACCTCGAAGCCACAGAATCCCAGCTTATCGGCTTACCACAAGCCATCCAAGACCAAGAGGCTAAGGTTGCAGCGACGGTGCGCCAAGTCATCCATCGGCGCAAGAACTTGAAGACCATCCCAGGCTCCGATGATGACGACATCCGTGCCATTAATGAAATTGATCAAATCCGTCTGCGTGCAATCGAAACTATTCAAAAATTCTTGTAACTTAACAATTGATGGCTGTGCTGTAACATAACTTGATCGGCTCTGCTGCCTGTTTCCTTCAATTGCCCCTTAGTATTATTTTTGTTTATTTGATCTAAAGGCGATACCAATTGATATCGGCTGTCTTTAGGCGATGCAAAACATCGGCTTTCCAGACTATTTTAGAAATCGGCTATACTTAACCGATTTAAGAATCGATCCACACGCTAGGGTAGTATTTCTTGAGATATTTTCCGTTAAGCGCTTTAGCAAACTCTGTCCCATCAAGATCTTCTAACACATAGGCATTACCAGGCACACAGCGATTAATCCGATAGGGCCCTTCCCAATTAGGCGACCATTTTCCAAACTTATTATCTCTGGACCCGATCGGCAAAATCAACTTCCACACAAGATCTCCCTCGGCAAACGACTTATTCACCACCTTTTTGTTGTAATGCCGAGCTGCCTTAGCCTTATTTTCCTTGATCCTTTCCAACGCCCTCAACCGATTCTGAGCTAAATCTTCAAGTTCATCTGTCATTAAGTTATAATAATCATCGGCTGTCAACTGATTCTGCAAAGAAATTCTCCTAGAGCCGATGTTAGTCTCCCATGGTAAAACTGCCTCATGTCCATATACTAACTGATACGGTGGCACCCGAGTAGATCCATGACATGCCATCCGATAGGCCCATAGTGAATCGGCTAATGTAGTATGCCATCGCCGTGGCTGCTCATCAATTTCCGCTTAATCAACTTGATCAAACTCTTGTTAGAAGCTTCTGCTTGTCCATTGGCTTGAGCATAATAAGGCGATGAATTTAATAGCTTAATTCCCATACTGGCAGCAAACTGTTGAAACTCATCAGACACAAAGATAGACCCCTGATCAGTAGTTATCGTCTGAGGAATCCCAAACCGATAAATAATATGCTCCTTTACAAACTCGATCGCTTCCTTGGACGTAACTTTCTTCAAAGGAACCGCCTCTACCCACTTGGTAAAATAATCTGTCGCCGCCAATATGAACTTATGCCCTTTACTTGATGGAGGAAAAACCTGGCCGATCATATCAATTCCCCAACCTCTGAACGGCCACGGTTTGATGATAGGATTCATAGCCGATGCTGGTGCTCGCTGTATATTTCCAAATTTCTGACAATCTTGACACCCTTTATAATACCTAAAGCAATCCTCCAGCATTGTCGGCCAAAAATACCCTACTCTTCTCAACAACCACTTCATCTTATGAGCCGATTGATGAGTCCCACAGACGCCTTCATGCACCTCGCACATAACCACTTTGGCTTCTTCCAAATTCAGGCACCTAAGCAGAACTCCCTCAAAAGTCCGATAATACAATCCCCATCAAGCAGCACATATTTAGTAGCTTTATACCGAATTTTCCTGGAAACGATTGCGATGGATTTTGCAAATAATCAACTAACTCCTGTCTCCAGTCATCGGCCTTGTTCTGGATATCAATATCGGCTATCTCAACCTCAACCTGCCTATTCAGCCGATACCCTGAAGCAATCTGTGCAAGATCATTGGCTTCTAAATTCTGCTCCCTGGGAATATGATCTATTGATACTATCTTGAAATCTCTTAACAAATCCGTACACTCCTCATAATATGACCTCAAAACATCATCTCTGCACTCATATTCTCCAGACAACTGTTTGACCACCAATAAAGAATCGCCAATTATCTCTATGACATCGGCTCCGATCTCCTTTAAGAGTTGAAGTCCTTTTAGCACCGCCTCGTACTCTGCCTGATTATTAGTCCGATAAGGCTTAATTGTAAAAGCAAACTCAAAACTTGCCCCCCGAGGCGATATGATAACTAAGCCGATACCAGATCCATGCTTGCAAACCGATCCATCGAAAAACAAAGTCCATGGGATCAGCTCTACATAGTCTTCGTGAGTCCCTCTGTGTTGCACAATGAAATCGGCCACTGCCTTGTCCCTTGATCGCTTTAGCCGATTCATACCTCAAGTCGAACTCCTGTCAAAGCAAAAACCCACTTGCCAACTCGCCCTTTCAAGACTGGAGCCGACAACATATATTTGACCACATCGGCCTGGCAAACTACTGTACACTCAGCCGATAGATGTAATGCCTTAACTTGTACACGAGAAATATAAACAGGCATAATTTCTCCACCGCAGGATATCTCGTTTCAGCATCCAGAAGTCTTCTACTCAGATAAAACACAACTCGCTCTTTTCCTTCAAACTCTTGGATTCAAAACAGATCCGATGGACCTCTCATCGGCGACAAGTATAACCAATTTGAACGGCATCCCTTTCTGCGGCGGAATTAAAATAGGTGGGGAACTCAGATAATTCTTGATTTCATCAAATGCCTTCTGCTGTGCTGCCCCCCACACAAACTCTTGATCGGCCTTCAACTTCAACAACGGCGTGAAAGACTCAATTCTCCCTGATAAATTTGATATAAACCTTCTCACAAAATTAATCTTGCCGATCAACGATTGCAACTCTGTCTTATTGCTTGGTGGCTCTGTAGTCTTAATGGCTCTGATACTTCGCTGACTAACTTCAATCCCTCGCTCATGAACCATAAAACCCAAAAATTGCCCAGCCGATACACCAAAAGCGCACTTATTGGGATTCATTCTTAGTCCGTATTTCTTGGCTCTCTCCAGCACTTTTTGTAGATCGGCTATATGGCTTTCCTCACTTTTAGACTTGACCACCACATCATCAATATAAATCTCTACCAATAAGCCGATGAGATCATGAAATATATAATTCATCGCTCTTTGATAAGTCGCACCGGCACTTTTCAATCCAAAAGTCATTACTACCCACTCATACAGGCCGATAGCTCCTGGACACCGAAACGCAGTCTTATGTATATCTTCTTCAGCCATAAAAATCTGATTGTATCCCGCATTGCCGTCCATGAAGCTGATAATCTTGTGCCCTGAGGCTGCATCCACCAATAAATCCGCTATCGGCATTGGGTATTCATCCTTGGGGGTAGCTTTATTCAGATCCCGGAAATCAATACATATCCTTAATTTTCCATTTTTCTTCTCCACCGGGACGATATTAGAAACCCATTCAGCATATCGGCACGGCCTTATGAACTTGGCATCATACAACCTCGTGATTCTCCGCTTTGATCGGCTCATATAACTCTGCCTTGAATCTTCTTGGAGCCTGCTTGAACGGCCGATATCCTGGTTTAATGGGCAGCCGATGTTCAACAATCGATCGGCTTAATCCTGGCATCTCATGGTACTCCCAGGCGAAACAATCCCGATACTCCTTCAACAGTACTATCAATTCCTCTCGTAGTTCAGGACTTAATTTTTTGCTTATGTACGTCGGCCTTGGCTTATCTCCTGGTCCTATATCAATCTCTTCCAAATCATCAGCCGACGTAAATCCTTGCCCCAGTTTCCCCTCGAAGTCTTCAATAGAACCCATCAGAGTAACAATTCAGAGCCGACTTGCTGGATCGGCTGTATCCCCTGGCTAGTGACCTTAAGGTAATCTCCTTCCCATATCTTTCCGGATAGGCAATCAACACCATCGGCTTCCCAGACTGGTAGATCGGTCATTGCGATGTTGGTCGACTGATCTGCTAGAACCATCTCGACTTGATCTCCCTGCCATTGTATTAAACATTGATGCATCGTCGAGGGCACGCAACAGTTCGCATGAATCCAGTCCCTGCCGAGAAGTAAACTATATGATCCCTTCCCGTCAATGACGAAAAACGTGGTAGGTAATGTCTTATTCCCTACTGTCAACTCCACGTTTAATACGCCCTTTGCTTCTGATGAATTCCCACCGAAGTCTTTTAGCACCATATTTGTCTTGATCAGATCTTCGGCAGTCTTCCCCAACTTCCGGAATGTGGCATGAGGCATGAGATTAACTGCGGCTCCTCCATCAACCAGCATCTTTGTCATCGGCTTCCCATTTACGTAACCCTTGATGTATAACGGCTTTAGGTGCCGATGCTCTGACTCCTCAGGTTTATCAAATATGGCCTGATCAGATTGTAACGTCAGCTGAGCGAAAACCTCCTCATCGCCTTCTTCATCTGATGAAAGCGCTTTATACTCCCGAGGCAAAAAGAACACCATATTTACCGGTGCTGATGCGTCCTCATCGTCCTTCTTCTTCACTTGCCAAACTTGCTTAGTCTTTTTGGGACGATGGTCAGCTTCCTCTTGGTCCTGGCGTTGTTCTTCCTGTTGCTCTCGGTGCCGTAACCGTTGTACCCTTCTCTTTTGATTCTTCGTGAATATGCCGCTAGGCACCACTGAGGATTCTGGACTTGTTTTTCATGTACTCCTCTCCATCCTCTTCAAGGAACTCTTCATGGATCGGCCCTAATCGGCTATGAACCGATGCTCTTTTCCCAAGCGACCGATCCCGCGAAAACTCCTGCTGGCGATCATGCCGACTCCCTGCACTGCTGCACTCAGGGCAATTTTCAGCTGATGGCAGTCTCATTCCTTGATCCCAGCAGAACCGGAAAAACGGGCAGCTCCAATGCGGATTATATCTTTCTAACTCATCCCTCTGCTCCTCGTATCTTGAATATTTCTCTATCATATCCGATGAAGTAACCCTTGATTTATATTTTTGACGTCTTGTTCCATCGGCCTGATCCCTTGATGATGACCCGCGTAGACCATGTTTCACGGGAACGGGTGCCCATCAATCTTCATCGGCTTTTTATCTTCAAACTTGATTCGTCCTTGTTCGACTGCCGATTGAATCTGTTGCCGAAAAGCCTTGCACTCGTTGGTATGATGTGATATCGCATTGTGCCACTTGCAATATTTCTTCTTTTTTAATTCTTCGGCTGATGGAATCACATGGTTTGGCGGAAGTTGTATCTGCTTCTCTTGTAATAGCAAATCAAATATTTTATCGGCCTTATTAACATCAAAATCATACCGTTCCTCCTTGCCGATATCCTTGACCCATGGACACGATACTGACTTCTTATTCCTAGACCACTCCGCCAACCCAACTTCAGCATCGGATTCCTCGTCATCTGAGTCCGATGAGTAAACTTGTACCTGGGCAACTCGTCTTTGAAATTTATCCTTCTTCGCTTCCTGAAATCGGCTTTCATGAGCCGATACCCTCTGCACCAGATGCGCCAGGGACTCGAACTCTTGGGATGAAAATCTCTCTCTGATCGGCGCCAAGAGTCCCTGGAAAGCCAAATCGGCCAGCTGCCCATCGCTCAGGTTCAGACTGTAACATCGGTTTTTAACCTCCCGAAATCGCTGAATGTATTCCGGTACTGTTTCATCTGTTCGTTGCCTAACCGAAGTCAAATCTGTCAGCTTCATCTCATGGATTCCAGCAAAGAAATACTTGTGAAACTGTTTCTCTAGATCGGCCCACCCCCGAACCGAATTCGGTGGTAATGAAGAGAACCATGCGAAGGCCGATCCTGATAAGGACAAGGGGAAAAATCTAACTCTTAGCGCTTCTTCAGCCGATGCCTCTCCGCACTGTGCAGGAATCGGCTAACATGTTCCACCGTAGATGTATTATCTTGCCCTGAGAACTTAGAAAAATCCGGGACCCTGTATCGGTGTGGTAACGGAACCCTGTCAAACCACTCGGGGTATGGATGCCGATACATAAACGTTTGTTCTCTGGGCTTCATCCCAAACTGTTCCCTCATTATTTCCTCAACTCGTATCGATAAGTCTTCTTCCCTTGGATTCTCCTGTTGATACTGTATCGGTGGAGTTGGTTGTCGATTCTGTCTATGATACTCCCTCTGGTAAGTACCTGGATCGGCCCCTCCTCCTGGATAGTTCTGCTGATATCCCCCATAATAAATAGATCGGTGATATCCAGGAGGAATATCCTGTTGTCCCACCCCAGCCTGGTTTTGTGCGAACAAGTGTTCCGGTATATCTTTACTGATGTTGTAGTTAACTTGATTTGGCTCCATCTTTGGCGGGAGAAAAACAGGACCCCGAGTTGGTTCCTGGGCGATCGATCCATCAACAATCTTCTTGATGAGGTTATGCAGTGTGTTTACCAAGACTCCCGACTGATTAATGAGCGCGTGGTGAACAGCCTCATTGACCATCTCCTGCAAAGGCTTGATTGGTGGGCTCTCGGGTTGTGTGCGGCTCGATTCCCCTACCAGTACTAGTTTTGGAAACTGAGACTTCTGAATCGGCCCTTGTCGTGTCATGCTGAAGGACTCTAAACACAGCTTCTGAAAGTTGGCCATAGTTTGCTCAATCTGCTGTTTTTGCTCTTCAGTTAAATCTTCCATGTTGACCGGAATTACGTTGTCTGTCTTGATTTCTTTCCCGCCATGTCGCAGGTTTGTCAAATCTTTTCGTTGAACTTCGTGTTAAAACTTCGTGTCCCACCAGGCGTGCCAAAAGCGTGTTGACGCCCAAAATCGTCGAGGACCTGGTCCAGCGTCTTGGTGACACGCGAAGGCCTGGGAGATTTGCTTTACTCCAGTGCAGGTCCTAAAGTCTTGAGGTTCGCAGGCGTGCCAGTCAATTTGACCCTGTAATTGACAAGGAGATAGGAATGTTAAATTCACGAGCCAATCGGCTGTAAGCCGCTTGGACTCATCTCATCGGCCGATGGCCGATACGCACTGTAGCACTTATACATCGGCTTAAACGCCGATGACGGCAAGAGCAATAGCATAATAATAAAGTATCGCGCTAGCCGATCATCGAAGGGATGCTCAAAAACCGGCTATAAACTTAGTAAAATGAACAGGCAAAATGCGTAAGCAAATAAATCAGATAAACTCTAGCCGATCATGGTTTAATGTTACTGATATTGCCGTGAAAATGTGCCCGTGCCCGGGTCCTTGCTCCTATCGGCTCCCGGGGTCTTCATCCGTTGTCCGGGCTCGTGCCCGGGTACTTACCTAAGCTCGTGCCCAGGACCTCGTCTGGGATCGTGCCCGGGAACCTGTTCGTACTTGCATTTGGGTCGGTAGAATGAACCAATCGGCTAGCCCTTAGCCGATCGTAACAATAATGCAGGCAAGAATATGTGATAAGGCATGCAGAAACATAAACGATAGATAATTGACAAGCCAGCCGACTATAGAATAGAACGATTATAAAATAAGATAATGAGTAAATGTAGTCGGCTTCAGCAGATAACTTATCGGCTAAGCACCCCGATAACAACATCGCATAATACCCATCGGCTCATCAAGAGTAAAGCTATTACCGTCGGTCTAGTAGATCGGACCCAACCGTTGCAGCACAGACCGATGATGATAACGATACCTCAATGGGCCGATAAATATAATGCGATCGTGATGAAGATAACTTACCGGCTATACACCCCGATAAGACGCCTGCGCATAAAGCATCGGCTTAGCAGGATCGGTTTATCGCTAGCAGTTTAGTAGGTCGGACCCAACCGATGCAGCACAAACTGATGATAAACCGCTCCCAGTAAGCCGATACGATCTACGCACGCGTGATGTGATATACCTAATCAATCTATGAGGTCAAACTGAACTGATGCAGCCATAGATAAACTAAATATATCGTGGTAAGCCGACTACCATAAACCGACTAGAATATCGGACCTAACCGAGGAAGTCCTAGCCGATAGGTAGCCGGGGTAACGAGACTTACCCTCTCGCAGGAGTTCGGACCTAACCGATGCAGCCCGGCTCGAGAAGCAGGATCCCGTCGAAGGGGTGGCGATGCGCCGAAGTTTGTATTGATCGTGTGTTTGATGATTTGCAAGGTGCCCGGGTGTACGTATTTATACCCCGAGTTACATGAGTCCTTATAGGACACGATACATGATTTCCTATCCAAAACACAAAACGCTAACTAACCCTGACCGGACACGAGGTCAGGTTTCCTAAAGATAAACACCTGCCTAATTAATAGGTACAGTAAATAACTGCCAAGTAACGGTCTTCACGGCTCCTTCCCGATTCCGGTCTTTTCTCCGTCAGTTGACTGTAATCCCTCCTTTGACCGAATCTGATACAGGGCCTTACCAAATTTTGGCGTTAACAGCCCCATGAGGGTCGCCAGCTGAATCCACTGATGCAAGGTTCGGGTACTTTATTTGGCCATAACTCTGTTGGGTAGGGTACGCCCCATGAGGGTCGCCAGCCGAATCCTATGCTAATGCGAGGTTCGGGTACCTTATTCGGCTAATAACCGATCTTTGGCACCAGTCAGAGCTCGGGTACCACTCTGCTAGGTAGGGTACGCCCCATGAGGGTCGCCAGCTGAATCCTATGCTGATGCAAGGTTCGGGTACCTTATTTGGCCATAACTCTGTTGGGTAGGGTACACCCCATGAGGGTCGCCAGCCGAATCCTATGCTAATGCGAGGTTGAGGTACCTTATTTGGCTATAATTTTGTTAGGTTGGGTATGCCCCAAGAGGGTCGCTAGCCGAATTCTGCGCTAGCACAGCGTTCAGGTACCTATCTGGTAAAAACATGGCAACAAGCCACTACTGGAGCTTTCAGTCGGGAGCAGCATCAAACACGGAATCTATGGAGGTGCTCATTATTTTTCAAGACTGGGAAACTCCAATCGTTCAATTTTCACTGGAAGACGAACTTCCTAAAGATTACAACGAAGCTGAGTAAATCAAGCGACAGAGCAAAACCTTTATCGTAGTCAGAGAAGACCTATATCGTCGAAGTGCATCCGGAGTTCTTATGTACTGCGTCACACCTGAGGAGGGCAAGCAGATCCTACAATATACCTACTCGGGAATCTATGGCAACCATGCTGCATCCAGAACATAACTCGGAAAGGCTTGCGGACAAGGATTCTTCTGGCTGATTGCGGTTACCGACGCTGAAGTACTCATCCTGACATGCGAGGGATGCCAATTTTATAGGGCTACGCTGGGTAGGTCGGTTTAGGCCAGCTTATTCAGTAGTAGGCCAAAGATATGAGTTCTTAAATAGCATGCCCTATTGGGTCACCCGCTGGTCGCGTTAAAATCGAGATGCAGGTGCTATTTTACAAGAGCTGATTAAATAATCAAATACGCTTCATGCTAAGCCTACAGCCGGGTGTATACATTCGGGTATCTTGATTATTTACTAGGTATTGAGGATACATCCTTATAAGGATCGACAGCTGGCCTCCATTAAAATTGGGGATACAAGTATCTCTCAAGTACACCTGACCACACATTGGGTTGAAATCCAAGATGTGGTACTCGGCTTACATACTTAGCCACCAATTGCCATCAGCAAAAATTATTCCAGCTGACATGATGCTGAAGAGTCTACATATCGAGTAGTATACTACTCGGGAAAGACTACAAGGTTAAAGATCTTTAACTTTATGTTTAATTGTTTCACAATTAAGCACAAAGTCGGGGGCTACACATAATAGGTGCGCCTATTTGGTGCACACTATTCATATTTCTCTATGAATCCCTTCATAGCCTCGTTGCCAGCTGACATGAAGCAGGACTCGGAAGAAGAAGTACTCGGATAGAGAGTACTCGGGAGCAATGCACTCGGGAATTCTTCACCGTGGAGGATGAGCTCTTGGCATTAGCTGTGACTCAACTATGAAGGTCTCAGGGGCTGCTGTCGGTGCCATGGGCCCTGGGTACCTCATGAGAAGCATTTGGGTGACTCGGACAAAGGATGGGCCTAACCTTGTAATTAGGGATACAATAGGACTCAGCATACATAACCTTATATGACAAGGAAAGGATATACTCCTAGTCGGGAACGTTGTATTCCTAGATGGAAATCCCTTGGTCGGAGTCCGACTGGGATTCTTACTCTGTAACCCTGTCCCCTGGTATATAAGGGGAGGCAGGGCGTCCCCAGAGGGCAGGAGAAGAAATCTCACCAGAGAAACCTCAAAGGCAATACAGCACAACTAGACATAGGGTATTACCTCACCTCGAGGGCCTGAACCAGGATAAATCGTTTTGTGTTCCTTTGCAATCCATCAAGTTTAGGTCTCACGAGTAGCCCTATATTATTATTGCTGATACAAAACATCAACAGTCGACGAGCCTCCTCCTCTTGTTGATCGTGTAGTCGGCGTGCATCTTGAGTGGGAGTTGAGCCCTTGGACTCCATGAAGACTTCTCGTGGTGGAGAAAAGCTTGCCAAGTAGGAGTAGTTTAGGGGTGTGATGATGACCACAACATCCCTGGACCCGATCTCGAGCAGCTCTGGGCTCTATCCGAGTCGAATTCCAGAGGATTGAGTCTACCGCATCAGATTGGAATTGAAGATTGTTGTGGTGTTGTCGAGTCCGAACGGGAGATTGACGATCTCCTCCTTTCTTTGCCCGATCTCGGCCGGTTCAAGGCTGAGTCCGAGTCGAACACCGAAAGAAAGAGTTGTCCCTAGACCCGAGCAACTTGGAGACCGCTGTAGCATGTCGCCGAAGATTGCTGCAGCGTTGAGTAGGCCGACTGGCGCGCAGTCGGTTTGGTTTCTGGCCGATTGGATCAAGTCCGAGTCGGACAGGGTAAGGTTGCCGAACTTGTCGGTGACGAAGTCGAGGCTCCCGAAGCTAATTGTTTGCCCAAGAAAGAATTTGACACCGTCGACTCTAGTGGTTGGATCCATCAGGCTTGATGAAGATGATCTCGACGAAGCCTCTACCTAGCACGCCAACTGTCGATGTTTTGTATTGGCAATAATTATATGGGGCTATTCGTCGGACCTAAACTTGATAGATTTGAAAGGACACATGAGATTTATACTGGCTCAGGCCCTCGGTGTGAGGTAATACCCTACTTCCAGTTGTGGTGTATTGCTTTCATGGTATATGGAATCATTTGCCCCAAGGGGCTCCCTACCTCTCCTTATATACTGGAGAGATGAGGGTTACAGGGTAGGAAACCTAGTCGGATACGACCAAGGGCTTTCCTTATCAGCACATAGAGTATCAAGCTAGGACTATATCCCTTTCCTTGTCATGCAAGGTAATATGAAGCCGAGTCCTACTCTATCTCCAATTGTAGGGATCGGCCTACCCTCTGTCCGAGTCGCTGTAATTGTCTTCCTTGAGGTACCCGGAGCCCATGGCCTCCATAGTAGCCCCTAAGATTTTTCTGGGAATTAATTGAGCAAGGGAAGTATTTTTTATAAATGAAAGAATATTTCAGCAATTTATTTAATGCAAAAAGCTTTAGAAAATCCCTTCTCAGCCTCTGGGCTGTATTCGGCCCAGCTCCTCTCTCTCCTCCATGGCCACTCGGCCTCACTCCTCCCCGTGCACGCCGAGCAGCCCATGGCCTACTACCACGTCTGTGCCTCCCCTCTCGCTGATAGGTGGGGCCCACCTGTCAGTTTCTTCTCTGAGGTCAGGACGGAGTCCCTGTTCCTGCCCAACTTTGCCATCGCAAATCTTGCCCAAATCCGATCATTTCTCTCGTGTTCTTCTCAAATTGGTTGAGGGGAAATGCTTCCCTTATCCTAGTCCGCCGAATCCCTAAGAAAACGGGGCAAAACCAGATTTGTAGTTTTGGAGCTCTCTGAGTTGAACCTGTAGCCCTAGAATCTTGCCACCGTATCCCCACTGAACCCGAGCTGATCTCTTCCACCCCGAGCTATATATAGCACCCCAGGCCTCCCTCTACCTCTTCTCGCCGCCGATCAAGCTCTCCTAAGCCCTAGACGCCTAGCACCGCGCACAATCCACTCCACCACTGTCGCTGCATTTCTGATGAGGACATCATTTCTTTAGATACATGCTTACAACCTCCTCATGTTGAACAAGATGTGCCACAGATCCAAGAACAAATTACCCGCGCACGTGCCTGTCAACTTAATCGCCAGGTGAATGCGTCCCTAAGCTTACATGGACATATTTCTACGAATGACATGCTATTTAATTTTTGTGATGATTTTATTGTTATTAAGAACCTGAGAGAAAACCATGGAGAATAGTTCAAGAAACCAAATATTAAAGTGGAGATTACAAGTGCAAGTAAACTCCTATTCCCGAGACATATTTAGTTTCGGGCTAGGAGACAGCGTCAATTTCAAATGGCCATAACTTTTGACCCAGAAGGAGTTAGAGGGCCTACAAGTACTTGTTGGAAAGCTTATGAAGTCTACTTTCAGATGGTTTTGGTCTCATGTCAAAATTTCTTCTGAGATGTCTGGAATTGTCGAAACAAGACACATACCTCTTCCAGTCTGAGTCTGTTTTGGGATTTGGGCCTTGTAATTGTGTCGTGGGCTAAACCCATGAGGAGTGCGCCCCTCACAGGGCAAACCCTCACCCTAGGACGTCCTAACTCATACATATTCAGTAGCCACCACCGTTTAGGGTGGGTTTTGCTTGGATTAATCTGTCTGTGAACAGTTTCGTCGTCTATCGGCTTGTGAGACCCCAACTTTGAGAGTATAATCATTCATCTGCAAGTTGAGTTGCAATCTTCCTTGTTTTTGCTTGTGTTCTTCGATTCGCATGCAGGGATTAGCCTTCGTGGCGAGGTCAACCGGGTAGCGCACAGTTGATAACGAGAGGAGTCATGGTGCTACGATTGCAGGGTTCGGATCTTGGTGATCAGAAGCCAGATCGTGAGTGTCAATTCTCCACCAAATCGAGAGTTATCCTTACCTAACGGAAGATCGGGCACCCCGTTGCCATCAATTTCGGCCTAGCTCTGCCGCCATTCTAGCCGCTGCCGATGCTCATCGTCACCACCCTCGAGACAGCAGGACCGAGGAGGACACTGATCGCCCTTTCGCTGCCGCCAAAGATCACCAAAGTGCCACCGTCCTCGATGACCCGAAGCCAGCCGTAGCTTGGAGCTCGCCGCCGGCCGCTTCCCGTCACCGTTCGTCGCCATTCTTGCTTCGATGAGCTTCGCTGAGATCCCCTCTACCTATCTGTGATGTCGCAGTGCCTTGCCGCGCCGCCGTTCGCCATCGACCATTGGATCCCATGCCGCTGCCACTGGTCTGCTGGCGTGGCTGCCACGTCGATGCCACGCCAACGCCACCTTAGCCCCGAGAGATTCAATCCGATTGGTTTTAATCTCGGCTATCGGATCGCTTTGATTTAATCATAACCGTCTGGTCTAATCTCTAGTTTAATCCTAGCTGTCTGAACCCATCTAAATCCTCAGTGCACCGGTCTACAGTGTGCCTGCCTCCTTTCTCTCTATGACCAGTGGGTCCCATGTGTCAGCCTCCAGTTCACTCCCTTTCTCTCCGTAAGGCTGATGTCATAAATCGTTTAATAATTGCTTTAACACATGAAATATGCTGTTAACTTTGGAAATTTATAACTAATTCAACCTAACTTTGTTTGGGGTGATTCAACTTGCATAATTCTTTAAAAATCATGATCTACCCATTAAAATATAATATTATACTGTTGATGTGTTCCTATGTACTATTTCTCTTGTTTTTTTACCCTTAGCCACCGATGTTCTGGAAGAGTCAGGGTTTTACGAAGAGAGTTTTGAAGCTTTCGTAGAGTAGCAAGGCAAGCAAACAGATCCGAAACACCTTTGAGCATGTTGTACCTATGGTTTAAAGCTATATTTTCCTTCAAATATGCATTTATTTTACAATATCTTTGGGAGGGAAAACCTTGACCTTTGATTATGACCTTATTGCTTTGATTACCTGTTATTTGTACCTATGGGAATATTGTGACTAGCTAGCTTTAATTATTGGTTAGGTAGAATAATTCTAGGACCCTGCTTAGCCATGCTTATAAACTATAGTGGAACTTATGGGATATTTACTTAATTATTATTAACAATATAAGACTCACATGAAATGATGGTTTAGTTCACGACTGAGGTCGTGTGTGTTCACTTAGTGGTCAACTAAAACTTGATTAAATGGTGGGTTGTGAGCACCTGGATCGAGGTTGGTGCTAGTGGTGCTCAAAACACTTAAGGACCGATTCACGGACTACTTGTTGCGAAGCAATACTCATACTAGCCACAAGCTAGAATAGGCAATGGCGGGAACTAAAATGTGACGAGTTCAATAGGAGGCACTAGGGCGTGTTGTGGCAGTCATAAGTCCATGCATGGCAGTCATAAGACCATGGTTTGGGTGTTGGGCCGTCTCCCTGCCTAGGAACCTGATCAACCCTACCAGAGACAAGTGGTCTAGCGGGTGGCTCTCCTATTGTGCGAGTTACATGGAGGGTCCTGTCACAACCCCTTTTCGAGGTACCATGGTGGTATTGAGGCGCACGGTAACGTGTTGTGGGGTTGTGTCTTGTGGGTAAATTGGTACACCTCTGGCCAGAGTAAAACTGTTCGAATAGCCGTGCCCGTGGTTGATGGGCGGCCTAGCAATGTTTGTCATGATTAGTCCCACCCTACTTATTAATAATAATAAATGGTGGAATTTTGATAGCTCCAGGTTGGGAGTTGTTGGGCCTATACTGCTTTGGAGAGCCGTATAGTGTTGATTAATATTGTTTATTGATGACTCATTTTATTACTCTCTTAAATGCTTTGTGAAATGCTGTTTATGCAAAGTGAGACCTATTATGCCTTCCTTTGTATATTTGTGCACTTGCATCTTTGCTGTGCGGCTTGTGGAGTATTTCATGTACTCACCTTGCAATCAACAATTATCATTAGAGGAGTACCTCAGCGACGAAGGTTTCTTGGCGGACTGAGAGGAAGCCCGGTCAAGCGCCTGTGGATTGTGAGTCATCAGGTTATCCTTAGCTTATTTCCACTGCTTAGACTTTATCTTTTGAGTGGCGCCACTCGCCTTTGTAATAAATACAATTGACTTATGTAAGACATTTACTTTGATATCAACTATGTTATTTGTGTGCCTCGGTTCATTTCTGGATGAGGATTTACGCATAATAAATCACCCGAATTTCGGATGGAAATTCTAGGTGTGACAAGTTAGTACCAGAGCCACCTTGAGGTAGGAAAAGCCCCTTGGTACCCTAAGAGCCCTCTGAGAAAAAAAATTTAAAATTAGAACTGTCCTCTCCTCTTTTCTCTTTAAATTAAGTTAATGGTGCATGGAAAATTGTTTGGTTAACTCCCCTTCCGAAAATAAAATATTCTAGAAAAGGGGTATTATAAAATTTTCACTATTTATTTATGCAATCTTTTTCAGTACTCTACTCAATTAATGTAGTATTGTACATCCATTACCGTACTAATTATGATTATTTAACCTTGCATTCCTTTATACCAATACGGTTTTTTTAAAAAAAAACTTTGAGTTTATGGCTCACCTAAATTTACTCCTATTTCCCCTTTTGAATTTTATTACCCCTCTTTTTCTCTTTTTATTTGAATCAAACCTGTTCTATTAACTTAATTAAAACATTAATCTCCCTTTCATATTCTATAGATGTCGAACCGTGAGCCTATGCATTTGTTTGGAGTTGGAGGTTTTGTCAAGGAGCTGTGTGATATGGCCTTCGCCATAGGTTTCAATCCAGCCGCTGAGTACACACAAGTCCCCACATAATCCAAATGAAGAGAAGTGCTTATTGTTTCCACTTTGACGGTTTCAAGTGATCGTGAAGGAGTTCTATCCATGATCTTTGAAGCCGGAGGAAGGAATTTTGAGCATGCATGTTAGGAAGTGGCATTGGTGGCCATTGGAGAACTTCGTCACCCCTATGCCAGGCGCTTGAGAGACATCGCCTATCGCTACCATCCGTCCAGGACCCACAATGATGAGTATAGTAGCTACCAGAGCCTTGAGGCAGAGAACAACACTACCATGCAATGCTTAGTAAGGATGCTGAGTGTCATGGACAATACTCGCGCGGATGTGGTGATAGCCGCTCATGAATGAGAAAACGAGAATCGCACCAAGATCTGTAGGTTGCAAAACAGAGTGGACCATCTGAAGAGGGAGCTGGCACTGGAAAAGGGAGAAGCACCCCTTGGAGGAGCTAAGATCCATACCACTGCAAGGAAGAGGGTCCGTCTTCCACCAAGGTTGCAGCTAGCACCAAGGACTCGCGTGCTGAATGACCACGTCCCTGTTGACGCCGAAAATCGTCGGGATCAGTCCGGTGTCCTGCGAGCCACGCGAAGGCCTGGGAGATTTGCTTTACTCCAGTGCAGGTCCTAAAGATTTGAGGTTCGTAGGCGTGCCAGTCAATTTGACCCTGCAATTGACAAGGAAGAAAAACGTTAGATTCGTGAGCCTATCGGCTGGAAGCCGATACTGACTCATCTCATCGGCCTACAGCCAATGGGCACTGTAGCACTTATACACCGGCTAGAAGCGATGATGGCGCGAGCAGTAGTAAGATATAAGTATTTAAACCAACCGATCGCTAGAAAGGTTCTCAGAGATCAGCTATGAGTTGACGAGATAAGAAATTGAAGTGCGCAAATAATTTAAAGAACACCAGCCGATTACGATTGAAATTGATGATGCCGCCAAAGGCCTCGCCCGTGCTCGTGATCACGTCGGCAATGTAAACTGATCGGCTAACCCCCAGCCAATCACGATAGTGATGCGAGCAAGAATATGACGAGCAGTGCAATCGGCTAAGTGAATAATAACTATCGGCTAAGCACTCCG
Source organism: Oryza meyeriana var. granulata (assembly GCA_003991445.1). NCBI lineage: Eukaryota > Viridiplantae > Streptophyta > Magnoliopsida > Poales > Poaceae > Oryza > Oryza meyeriana. The sequence goes on along the minus strand of RYFJ01003501.1, from coordinate 29,585 downwards.
ATAGAACGTCATATTAAACCATCGCTTATTAAGAGTATAGTTATTATCATCAGTCTAGTAGATCGGACCCAACCATTGCAGCACAGACTGATGATGATAACAGGACCTCGGTAAACGATAGATTTCATGTGGTCATGAGTAATGATAACTTATCTGCTAGGCACTCCGATAATACATCGCATAAACATCGATCGATTTGTTGGGAATAGAATTATTATTGCCAGTCTAGTAGATCGGACCCAACCGTTGCAGCACAGACTGGTAACAATAATAGAATCTCAACAAGCCGATAGATCTAATGCGGCTGTGATGTAGAACAAGATAACTTATCGGCTATGCATTCCGATAATACGCTTGCACAGAAAACATCGGCATATCGGGGATAACTTATCGGGACAGTTTAGTAGGTCGGACCTAACCGATGCAGCACAAACTGTCGATAAATTATTACCAATGGGCCGATATGATCTATGCACACGTGATGTGGTATGCCTAATCAGTCTACGAGGTCAAACTGAACTGATGCAGCCATAGACAGAGCAAACATACCGTGGTAAGGGGTGACGAGACTTACCCTCTCGCTGGAGTTCGGACCTAACCGATGCAGCCCAGCTCGAGAGGCAAGATCCCGTCGAAAGGGTGGCGATGCGCCGAATTTGATTGATCTGTAGTTGATGATTTACAAGGTGCCCGGGCATACGTATTTATACCCCGAGTTACATGAGTCCTTATAGGACACGATACATGATTTCCTATCCAAACACAAAACGCTAACTAATCCTGACCAGACACGAGGTCAGGTTTCCTAAAGATAAACACCTGCCTAATTAATAGGTACAGTAAATAACTGCCAAGTAACGGTCTTCACGGCTCCTTCCCTATTCCGGTCTTTTCTCCGTCGGTTGACTGTAATCCCCTTTGACCGAATCTGATACAGGGCCTTACCAAATTTTGGCGTTAACACATGCCCCCCAATTTCGGAGTTCTTCTATAGGACTTCAAAATTCTTTCATCTTTGGGCCCCCAGATTTCTCCCATACCGAGGCGGCCCAAGATAGCCTACTGGCCATAAATGTTTGAAACAGTGCCAACGGCCTCGATTCCCGCTCGGTTGTCATACCTCTATAAAAACGCTTCGTCTTCTCGCCTTTTTTATGCTTTCACATCACCAGAGCACCATCGCTTCATCTTCCAAATCTCCACCAAGCTCTAGCAAACTCAGACGAATCGTCACAACCTTTTTCTCTGGCCGTTGATCTCTGCATCTTCCCCTACTCCCGCGATGGCATCGGCATCTGCAGTTCCTGAGGTAATCTTCTCACCCGATTATTTTCCCCCAATCTGCAATCTATACGAACCCGATCTGCTCCGTTTTTCATCTGTTCTTCATCATGTTCTTGTCTACTGTAGCATCTTAGAGCCCAGGTCTTGATTCCGGCTGCCGATTACCCCAGCTTTTTCTATCATGGCCCTATGGGCAGCAAAGACCCCACAGATTTCATTAGTGCCGAAACTCAACGTATTCCCTTCAAGAACTCGGCCATGCGAATTGGTGACTGGACCAACAGCTTCAGGTCATGGCCGAGTAAGCTGCCCGGGTGGAGAGATTGGTACCTCAGAGTGTCGGCTGCAAAGAGGACGTATTGGGAAGAATCTCACATCAGCCACTGCATCAACCTCTCCCTGGCCGATATGGAAAGGAACGAATCTCTGCTCACATCGGCCTCATATTTCTGGTCTGATGCTCTCAATGCCTTCCTGTTTGGGCATGGGCCGATGACCCCTACTTTGCTGGATGTGACCATGCTCACCTGTCTAGACACGACAAGCTACATCGACCCCTTCAAGCTCCAGTTCAAACCCACTCATCGGCTTCAAGCAAAGAACATCGGTGGCTGGTCCAGGTACATATCTCTTCACAATAAGGGAACTGGACCGGTTGATGACAGGGAGCATGTTGCTTTTTTGAACCTATGGCTGGAGCGGTTTGTTTTCTGTGGCGCGACCCTTGGTCCAACGATCAACATGCAATGCCTGGCAGAATGCTTGGTTGATCGGAAACAAATCCCTCTGGGGCAATTCCTCCTTGGTGCCACTTACCAATTGCTTCATCAAGTAGCAACTAAGTTATCGGCCGGCCAGCCCGTCGGCCATATCGGGGGTCCTTGGTGGTTCGTACAGCTCTGGCTCAACATCTACACCTCCAAGGCCGTCCCTGGGACTGATCTTCTCAAACAATCCTTCCCAGCTGATTACGCAGAAGACCAAGATCCTGTTTACCACCGATGCACCTCTATGGGCGAAGCTGCATCGGCCCTCTCCGGCGGTAAGATAATCCCTGCCGAACTCAGTCAGTGGTTCAAGGGATTTTACTATGGCTTCACCAGGGAGTCCACTCTTTGGTTTGCTTACAATGACGCATCATCATTCGAGATGCCTTCCAACTTTGATCCACTCAAAGCTTTGAATGATGATGAGTCTAAAGCCATATTCCTATCGGCTATCAATCCTTGTTTGCTGCCAACTGGCCTTTCTCTGGGCCGAACTCAACCATCGTATGAGTTCTACCATCCATCGGTCAGCTCCTGTCAACTCGGCCTTGGCCAGCTTCCGATCGGCCTGTTCTTCATCAACAAACTTCAAGCTCGGAGCACGGTCAGCAGCGCCCTAGAATATGACCGGATGCGGACCTTGACAGACCCCCTTCTTCTAGGCACCGCCACCGAGGTGTACATCTGCACTGCCAACACCAAGCTTTTCGTCCGATGGTGGTCAGAATGGAAGAAACATCTATTCAGCTTAACGCCCACCTGTTACTGTTCCCGTCTGGACACCAACTATGTTGAATCTGATGACGAGGTAACACCCGTACGCCTCAATCGCCTTCCCCAACCAACTCTTATTCCTAATTTTTCGCAGGCTGCCAGCGTCGAGCCCCCAACAACAAGCAACAGCGGTCGGCCGATTCTGTATCAACCTCCATCGGCCACTCCAAACCTGGGGCGCGACGCTCCAACTCCATCAGCTCTCCTCAAGGCGCTGCGGCCGATGGGCCAAAAACGGAAGAAGCTAGCGCACCGCCCCTCCTCGAAGAAGCAGAAAACCGATGCCGATGTCACTGTCCCGATGCCATCTTCTCCTCAAGCAACATCGGCTCCCTCATCTCCTCAGGTACTCGCCAAGCCTTAATATTACTACCTGCTTTCTCATTTATCTTACCAGTCTTATTCCCAGCTCGAGTCATCGGCTCCAGAACTTCGACCGACCTCTGACATCCCTTCAAACCCTGAGCCGATGGCCTCCCCAGCTGCTCCACTCTCGGCACCAAGTCCCTCAGCTGTTGGCGAGACCGCTCCTATCCCATCGGCTGACATCGGCCCCTCTGAAGAACACCCTATCCATCCTACTGAAGCCGATGCTGCCCGAGCTGCTGACGTCCCTCCTCAGGTAACTTCTTTATGCCCACACTTTGCTTTCAACTATCTACTGATCTTTTCACCGATGTCAACTTTGCAGTCCTTGGCCGATTTATTCTCCTTTGACATCGACAAGTACTTGGAGGCGGAAGACAAAACGGCCACCAGTGCAGCAAGCAAACCGTCGTTCCTAGCCGATGCGCGCGATTACCTAACAAGCATCAATGATCGGCTGGAAAACCCAATTGATGCGCTAGTTGAAGACTGTGGGCCGATTCGGGCAAGGTTTGCAGAAATTGAACATTATCTGCCTGAAGAACTTGTCGATGCATTAACCCCTGCAGCATACCTGGAGTCTCATAGGTTCAAACTCATCAAGCTTAGACAACACATAGCCGATCGGGCTGACCAACAGAAAATCATGGCAGACATCCAAGCCGATCGGCTGCTAGCCCAGACAGATAAGAAAAGACTTGATGATATGGCTGCTGCCCCCCAAGAGCTCCAATCTAGGCTAGACCAACTGAAGAAAAAGGAAGCCGATTTGCTAGGAGAACTTGAAAAAGTTCACAAGGACCTCGAAGCCACAGAATCCCAGCTTATCGGCCTACCACAATCCATCCAAGACCAAGAGGCTAAGATTGCAGCGACGGTGCGCCAAGTCATCCATCGGCGCAAGAACTTGAAGACCATCCCAGGCTCCGATGATGACGACCTCCGTGCCATTAACGAAATTGATCAAATCCGTCTGCGCGCAATTGAAACTATCCAAAAATTCTTGTAACTTAACAATTGATGGCTTCCTGAGATGCGCTGACTATGCTGTAACATAACCTGATCGGCTCTGCTGCTTGTTTCCTTCAATTGCCCCTTAGTATTATTTTCTATTTACTTGATCTAGAGGCGATACCAATTGATATCGGCTGTCTTTAGGCGATGAAAAACATCGGCTTTCCGTACTATTCTAGAAATCGGCTACACTTAACCGATTTAAGAGTCGATCCACACGCTAGGGTAGTATTTCTTGAGACATTTTCCGTTAAGTGCTTTAGCAAACTCTGTTCCATCAAGATCTTCTAACACATAGGCATTACCAGGCACACAACGATTAATCCGATAGGGCCCTTCCCAATTAGGCGACCATTTTCCAAACTTATTATCTCTGGACCCGATCGGCAAAATCAACTTCCATACAAGATCCCCCTCGGCAAATGACTTATTTACCACCTTTTTGTTATAATACCGAGCTGCCTTAGCCTTATTTTCCTTAATCCTTTCCAACGCCCTCAGCCGATTTTGAGCCAAATCTTCAAGTTCATCTGTCATTAAGTTATAATAATCATCGGCTGTCAACTGATTTTGCAAAGAAATTCTCCTAGAGCCGATGTTAGTTTCCCATGGCAAAACTGCCTCATGTCCATACACTAACTGATACGGTGGCACCCGAGTAGATCCATGACATGCCATCCGGTAGGCCCATAGTGAATCGGCTAACGTAGTGTGCCATCGCCGTGTTTGCTCATCAATCTTCCGCTTAATCAACTTGATCAAACTCTTGTTAGAAGCTTCTGCTTGCCCATTGGCCTGAGCATAATAAGGCGACGAATTTAATAGCTTGATTCCCATACTGGTAGCAAACTGTTGAAACTCATCAGACACAAAGACAGATCCCTGATCAGTAGTTATCGTCTGAGGAATCCCAAACCGATAGATTATATGTTCCTTCACAAATTCGATCGCTTCCTTGGATGTAACTTTCTTCAAAGGAATCGCTTCTACCCACTTGGTAAAATAATCTGTTGCCGCCAATATGAACTTATGTCCTTTACTTGATGAAGGAAAAACCTGGCCGATCATATCAATCCCCCAACCTCTGAACGGCCATGGCTTGATGATAGGATTCATAGCCGATGCTGGTGCTCGCTATATATTTCCAAACTTTTGACAATCTTGACACCCTTTATAATACCTAAAGAATCCTCCAGCATTGTCGGCCAAAAATACCCTACTCTTCTCAGCAACCACTTCATCTTATGGGCCGATTGATGAGTCCCACAGACACCTTCATGCACCTCGCACATAACCACTTTGGCTTCTTCCAAATTTAGGCACCTAAGCAGAACCCCCTCAAAAGTCCGATAATATAATTCCCCATCAAGTAATACATACTTAGTAGCTTTATACCGAATCCTCCTGGAAACCAATTGTGATGGATCTCGCAAATTACCAATTATTTCCTGCCTCCAGTCATCGGCCTTGTCTTGAACATCAATATCGGCTATTTCAACCTCAACCTGCTTATTCAGCCGATACCCTGAAGCAACCTGTGCAAGATTATTGGCTTCCAAATTCTGCTCCCTGGGAATATGATCTATTGACACCATCTTGAAATCCTTTAACAAATCCATACACTCCTCATAATATGACCTCAAAACATCATCCTTGCACTCATATTCTCCAGATAACTGTTTGACCACTAATAAAGAATCACAAATTATTTCTATGACATCGGCTCCAATTTCCTTCAAAAGCTGAAGTCCTTTTAGCACCGCTTCGTATTCTGCCTGATTATTAGTCCGATAAGGCTTAATTGTGAAAGCAAACTCGAAACTTGCCCCCCGAGGTGATATAATAATCAAGCCGATGCCAGATCCATGTTTGCAAACCGATCCATCAAAAAACAAAGTCCATGGGATCGGCTCTACATAATCTTCGTGAGATCCTCTGTGTTGCACAATGAAATCGGCCACTGCTTGTCCTTTGATTGCCTTAGCCGATTCATATCTTAAGTCAAACTCTATCAAAGCAAAAATCCACTTGCCAACTCGCCCTTTCAAGACTGGAGCCGACAACATGTATTTGACCACATCGGCCTGGCAAATCACTGTACACTCGGCCGATAGGATATAGTGCCTTAACTTTGTACATGAGAAATATAAACACAGGCATAATTTCTCCACCGCAGGATATCTTGTTTCAGCATCCAGAAGTCTTCTGCTCAGATAAAACACAACTCGCTCTTTTCCCTCAAACTCTTGTACCAAAACAGATCTGATGGATTTCTTATCGGCCGACAAATACAACTTGAATGGCACTCCTTTCTGCGGCGGAATTAAAATAGGCGAAGAGCTCAGATAATTCTTAATCTCGTCAAATGCCTTCTGCTGTGCCATCCCCCACACAAACTCTTGATCGGCCTTCAGCTTCACCAATGGCGTGAAAGACTCAATTCTCCCTGATAAATTTGATATAAATCTTCTTACAAAATTAATCTTGCCGATCAACGATTGTAACTCCGTCTTATTGCTTGGTGGCTCTGTAGTCTTAATGGCTCTGATGCTTCGCTGACTAACTTCAATCCCTCGCTCATGAACCATAAAACCCAAAAATTGCCCAGCCGATACACCAAAAGCGTATTTGTTGGGATTCATCCTTAATCCGTATTTCTTGGCCCTCTCCAACACTTTCCGCAAATCGGCCATATGGCTTTCTTCACTTCTAGACTTAACCACCACATCATCAATGTAAATTTCTACCAACAAGCCGATGAGATCATGAAATATATAATTCATCGCTCTTTGATATGTCGCACCAGCACTTTTCAATCCAAACGTCATTACTACCCACTCATATAAGCCGATAGCTCCCGGACACCGAAACGCAGTCTTATGTTTATCTTCTTCAGCCATGAAAATTTGATTGTATCCTGCATTGCCGTCCATGAAGCTGATAATCTTGTGTCCTGAGGCTGCATCCACCAACAAATTTGCTGTCGGCATTGGGAATTCATCCTTGGGAGTAGCTTTATTCAGATCCCGGAAATCAATACATATCCTTAATTTTCCATTTTTCTTCTCCACCGGAACGATATTAGAAACCCACTCAGCATATCGGCATGGCCTTATAAACTTGGCATCGTACAATCTTGTGATCTTTGCTTTGATCGGCTCGTATAACTCTGCCTTGAATCTCCTTGGAGCCTGCTTGAATGGCCGATATCCTGGTTTAATGGGCAGCCGATGTTCAACAATCGATCGGCTTAATCCTGGTATCTCATGGTATTCCCAGGCAAAACAATCCTGATACTCCTTCAACAACGTTATCAGTTCTCCTCGAAGTTCAGGACACAATTTCGTGCTTATGTACGTCGGCCTCGGCTTATCTCCTGGTCCTATATCAATATCTTCCAAATCATCAGTCGACGTAAATCCTTGCCCGAGTTTCCCCTCAAAGTCTTCAATAGAACCCATCAGAGTAACAATTCGGAGCCGACTTGCTAGATCGGCTGTATCCCCTGGCTAGTTACCTCGAGGTAATCTCCTTCCCATACTTTTCCGGATAGGCAGTTAACACCGTCGGCTTCCCAGACCGGTAGATCGGTTATGGCAATATTAGTCGACCGATCTGCTAGCACTACCTCGACTTGATCTCCCTGCCATTGTATCAAAAGCTGATGCATTGTCGAGGGCACACAGCAGTTTGCATGAATCCAGTCCCTGCCGAGAAGTAAACTATATGATCCCTTCCCGTCAATGACGAAAAATGTGGTAGGCAATGTCTTATTCCCTACTGTCAACTCCACGTTCAATACGCCCTTTGCTTCTGATGAATTCCCACCGAAGTCTTTTAGCACCATATTTGTTTTGATCAGATCTTCGGCAGTCTTCCCCAACTTCCGGAATGTGGTATGAGGCATGAGATTAACTGCAGCTCCTCCATCAACCAGCATCTTGGTCATCGGCTTCCCATTTACGTAACCTTTGATGTATAACGGTTTTAGGTGCCGATGCTCTGACTCCTCAGGTTTATCAAATATGGCCTGATCAGATTGTATCATCAACTGAGCGAAAACCTCCTCATCGCCTTCTTCATCTGATGGAAGCGCTTTATACTCCCGAGGCAAAAAGAACACCATGTTTGCTGGAGCCGATGCATCCTCATCGTCTTTCTTCTTGACTTGCCAAATTTGCTTGATCCTTTTGGGACGATGATCAGCTTCCTCTCGATCCTGGCGTTGCTCTTCCTGTTGTTCTCGGTGTTGTAACCGTTGTGCCCTTCTCTTTTGATTCTTTGTGAATATACCACTAGGGCACCATTGAGGATTCTGGACTTGTTTTTCACGTACTTCTTCTTCCTCTTCAAAGAACTCTTCGTGGACCGGCCCTAATCGGCTATGAACCGATGCCCTTCTCTCATGCGGCCGATCCTGTACAAACCTCTGCCGCTGATCATGTCGATTTCTTATACCGCTGCACTCGGGACAATCTTCTATTGATGGCAATCTCATCCCCTGATCCCAGCAGAATCGGAAGAACGGGCAGTTCCAATGCGGATTGTATATCTCTAGCTCATATCTCTGTTCCTCGAACTTTGAATATTTTTCTATCATACCCGATGAAGTAATCCTTGGATTATACCTCTGACGTCTTGCTCCATCGGCCTGGTCCCTTGACGATGATCCCGCATATACCATATTTACGGGAAACGGATGCCCATCCATCTTCATCGGCTTCTTATCTTCAAACTTGATTCGTCCTTGCTCGACTGCCGATTGAATCTGTTGCCGAAAAGCTTTACACTCGTTGGTATGATGTGATATCGCATTGTGCCACTTGCAATATTTCTTCTTTTTTAACTCTTCGGCTGACGGAATCACATGGTTTGGCGGAAGTTGTATCTGCTTGTCTTGTAATAACAAGTCAAATATTTTATCGGCCTTATTAATATCAAAATCATATTGCTCTTCCTTGCCGATATCCTTGACCCATGGGCATGATACTGATTTCCTGCTTTTGGCCCACTCCGCCAATCCAACCTCAGCATCGGATCCCTCATCGTCTGAATCCGATGAATAGACCTGTACTTGAGCAACTCTCCTCTGGTATTTATCCCTTCTTGCCTCTTGAAACCGGCCCTCATGAGCCGATACCTTCTGTACCAGGTGCGCCAGGGATTCAAACTCTTGCGAAGAAAATCTCTCCTTGATCGGCGCCAAAAGCCCTGGAAAGCCAAATCAGCCAAATGCCCATCGCTCAGGTTCAAACTATAACATCGGTTCCTGATATCCCAAAATCGCTGAACGTATTCCGGTACTGTCTCATCTGGTCGTTGCTTAACTGATGTCAAGTCCGACAGTCTCATCTCGTGGATTCCAGCAAAAAAGTATTTATGAAACTGTTTCTCCAGATCGGCCCACCCCCGAACAGAATTCGGCGGTAATGAAGAGAACCATGAAAAAGCCGATCCAGACAATGATAGGGGAAAAAACCTAACCCTAAGGGCCTCTTCAGCTGATGCCTCCCCGCACTGTGCCAGGAATCGGCTAACATGTTCCACTGTAGACGTGTTGTCCTGCCCTGAGAACTTAGAGAAATCCGGGACCCTGTATCGGTGCGGTAACGGAACCCTATCAAACCACTCAGGGTATGGATGCCGATACATGAACGCTTGTTCCTTGGGCTTGATCCCGAACTGCTCCCTTACTATCTCTTCAACTCGCACCAACAAGTCTTCTTCCCTTGGATTTTCCTGTTGATACTGTTGATAGTGTACCGGTGGAGTTGGTTGCCGATTTTGTCTATGATATTCCTTCTGATAAGTACCTGGATCGGCTCCTCCTGGATAGTTCTGCTGATATCCACCCCCATAATAAATAGATCGGTGATATCTAGGAGGAATATCCTGTTGCCCCCCAGCCTGGTTCTGTCCGAACAAGTGTTCTGATACATCCCTACTGATGTTGTAATTAACTTGATTTGGCTCTATCTTTGGCGGGAGAAAAACAGGACCCCGAGTTGGTTCTTGGGCAATTGATCCATCAACAATCTTCTTGATGAGGTTATGCAATGTGTTTACCAAGATTCCCGACTGATTGATGAGTGCGTGGTGAACAGCCTCGTTGACCATCTCCTGTAAAGGTTTGATTGGTGGGCTTTCGGGTTGTGTGCGGCTCGGTTCTCCTACTAGCACTGGTTTTGGAAACTGGGATTTCTGAACCGGCCCTTGTCGCGTCATGCTGAAGGACTCTAAGCACAGCTTCTGAAAGTTGGCCATAGTTTGCTCAATCTGCTGTTTTTGTTCTTCTGTTAAATCCTCCATGCTGACCGGAATTATGTTGTCTGTCTTGACTTCCTTCCCGGCCATGTCGCAGGCCTGATTGTTGTTGAAACCTCGTGTTAAAACTTCGGGTCCCACCAGGCGTGCCAAAAGCGTGTTGACGCCGAAAATCGCCGGGATCAGTCCGGTGTCCTGCGAGCCACGCGAAGGCCTGGGAGATTTGCTTTACTCCAGTGCAGCTCCTAAAGATTTGAGGTTCGTAGGCGTGCCAGTCAATTTGACCCTACAATTCACAAGGAAGAAAAACGTTAGATTCGTGAGCCTATAGGCTGGAAGCCGATACTGACTCATCTCATCGGCCTACAGCCGATGGGCACTGTAGCACTTATACACCGGCTAGAAGCCGATGATGGCGCGAGCAGTAGTAAGATAATAAGTATTTAAACCAACCGATCGCTAGAAAGGTTCTCAGAGATCAGCTATGAGTTGACGAGATAAGAAATTGAAGTGCGCAAATAATTTAAAGAAACACCAGCCGATTACGATTGAAATTGATGATGCCGCCACAAAGGCCTCGCCCGTGCTCGTGATCACGTCGGCAATGTAAACTGATCGGCTAACCCCCAGCCAATCACGATAGTGATGCGAGAAAGAATATGACGAGCAGTGCAATCGGCTAAGTGAATAATAACCTATCGGCTAAGCACTCCGATAGAACGTCATATTAAACCCATCGGCTTATTAAGAGTATAGTTATTATCATCAGTCTAGTAGATCGGACCCAACCGTTGCAGCACAGACTGATGATGATAACAGGACCTCGGTAAACCGATAGATTTGATGTGGTCGTGATGTAATGATAACTTATCGGCTAGGCACTCCGATAATACATCGCATAAACATCGATCGATTTGTTGGGAATAGAATTATTATTGCCAGTCTAGTAGATCGGACCCAACCGTTGCAGCACAGACTGGTAACAATAATAGAATCTCAACAAGCCGATAGATCTAATGCGGCTGTGATGTAGAACAAGATAACTTATCGGCTATGCATTCCGATAATACACTTGCACAGAAAACATCGGCATATCGGGGATAACTTATCGGGGCAGTTTAGTAGGTCGGACCTAACCGATGCAGCACAAACTGTCGATAAATTATTCCCAATGGGCCGATATGATCTATGCACACGTGATGTGGTATGCCTAATCAGTCTACGAGGTCAAACTGAACTGATGCAGCCATAGACAGAGCAAACATACCGTGGTAAGGGGTGACGAGACTTACCCTCTCGCTGGAGTTCGGACCTAACCGATGCAGCCCGGCTCGAGAGGCAAGATCCCGTCGAAGGGTGGCGATGCGCCGAATTTGATTAATCTGTAGTTGATGATTTACAAGGTGCCCGGGCGTACGTATTTATACCCCGAGTTACATGAGTCCTTATAGGACACGATACATGATTTCCTATCCAAAACACAAAACGCTAACTAATCCTGACCGGACACGAGGTCAGGTTTCCTAAAGATAAACACCTGCCTAATTAATAGGTATAGTAAATAACTGCCAAGTAACGGTCTTCACGGCTCCTTCCCGATTCCGGTCTTTTCTCCGTCGGTTGACTGTAATCCCCTTTGACCGAATCTGATACAGGGCCTTACCAAATTTTGGCGTTAACAGTCCCACTCAGGGCCATTTCGCCAGTTGGGTACACGGATGATGTAGAAGAAGATCCAGAAGAGTTGGAAGTCGGTTCACCTTCGGAAGAGTCAGAGGCTAGTGGAGCCCGTACCCATTTTGAAGTGGAATGGGGTGATACTCAAGAGGATGAAGAGTAACCCGAGTACAACTCTGATGCAAGAAGAAGCCCTTTGCCCTGTTAAGCTGTACCCCAGCAGAGTTCCCCCTAGAGCGTTGTGTTAGTAGTTGTGTTGCTTAGGTGTTGCTTGTGTGTGGGGGGTTTTAGATAGTAGCTTATGTCAGAGGGTAGTGATGTAACTGCCTAAGTTAGGAGTTTTCTGTTGGTGTGGTGTGAGTCTCAAACAACATAAATCTTTAATTATACAATTTAGATCAATATAAGTTGAAGTTTAAATAATATGTATCTATCCTAAGGGCCCTTTTCTTTTCTCGTCTATGTTCTGTTCTCTACAGATGGTGAAAACTCGCAATGGTGCCAGCCAGGTGGCTAATAGTGGAGCAAACAACAACTGTGGCAGTATTCCCAACGGACCGTCGCCCCTTGTAGATAACCCTACCATTGCTCAAGTCCTAGCTCATCAGACCCAGCTCATGAACCTGATGCTACAACAGATGTAAAACCAGCAGAACCAGGGACACCAACAGTAGATGCCTCCACCTCCACCACAAAACAAGCTCGTAGAGTTCTTGCGCATGACGCCTCCCACTTTCTCGAGCACAACCAACCCAGTGGAAGCCGGGGATTGGCTTCATGCTATTGAGAAGAAGTTGGACCTACTACAGTGCACGGACCAGGAGAAGGTCTTGTTCGCTTCACACCAACTGCATGGGCCCGCATCAGAGTGGTGGGACCACTTCCAAGCCAACAAAGTTGAAGGCCAACAGTATTCTCCAAGATAGATCTTTGTTCTGGTTATCACCAGTTGACGATACGGGAGGAAGACATACCCAAGACCGCTTTCACCAGTTGACGAATGCCCCTACTTTCTTCATGAACTTGATGAACAAAGTATTCATGGAGTACCTGGATAATTTCATGGTAGTTTTCATCGATGATATCCTCATCTATTCCAAGACCGAGGAAAAACACGAGCGACATCTTCGTATTGTTCTAGAGACCTATGGAGGCCATGGGCCTTCTAGCCACTCGGATAGAGGATAGGCCCAATCCTGTAATTAGGGATGCAATAGGATTCGGTACATATTAACTTGTATGATAAGGAAAGGGATATAGTCCTAGTCGAGTATGTTGTATTCCTAGAAGAATATCCTTTGGTTGAGTCCGACTGGGATTCTTACCTTGTAACCTTGCCTCTTTAGTATATAAGGAGAGGCAAGGAGCCCCTGGGGCAGGAGAACAGAATCTTACCAGAGAAACCTAAAAGACAATACACAATAGCTAGAAGTAGGGTATTACCTCACCTCGAGGGCGTGAACCAAGATAAATCATTTTGTGTTCCTTTGCAATCCATCAAGTTTAGGTCTCACGAGTAGCCCCATATTATTATTGTTGATATAAAACATCGACAATTGGCGCGCCAGGTAGGGGCATCGGTGAGATCATCTTCAACAAACTTGATAGATCCAATCACCGGAGCTGGCAAACAATCAGTTTCGGGAGCCTCGACTTCGTTATCGATGAATTCAGCAACCTTACTCTGTCCGACTTGGATTCGATCTGATTGGCCATGGACCAAGCCTACTCCATGCCGGTCGGCCTACGCAACGCTGCAGTGATCTTCGGCGACATGCTGCGGCGATCTCCAACATACCCGAGTCTAGGGAGAACTCTTTCTTTCAGTGTTCGACTCAGACTCGGTCTTTAGCCGGTCGAGATCGGGCTAAGAGAGGAGGAGACCGTCAATCTCCCATTCGGACTCGGCAACACCATGGATAACTTCAATCAACATTTTTTCAATCTCAACAGGAAATCTTCCAAACCCGAGTTGGTGACCATGACATTTTAGTAACTCCTCAACAGAACATTGTGGCTGCTGCAACTCTACTGGATACACTGTAGTTTGGGCCTAATCACCAGGCCATCACGACGATAACAAGGACAAAAGCCATGATCACCGCTGCTGCATGTCAGTAGCGTCAACAGTCGGGTGACACTCTCGCACCGACCAATAGGTCGGCTTCTCCAACAGCGATCTCATCTGCCTCAACGCGACGCCAAGCGGCCGGCTCTAGTTAGCCACACACGGATTCATGCCACACGTCACTCGGCAACCACAATAATAACCGACGGCGCCAAAATCAAGATGACCGTCAGCACAACCAAAATGTCCGAGGCTGACTATGACAAGATCTCCAGCAAGACATCAATGAATGATGCCGTGAACACGAGGAAGACAAGCGTTGCCAACTAGAATATGAGAATGAGCACTTCGGCCTCCACCATGAGCGGTTTCACTGCTGTAGTCATAGTCAGAGTCCTCATACAGATGAAGGAGTGCCGGCCTTCACCCATGAGCTGCAACAAGTCAATTGGCCGTCAGGCTTCAAGACAACTGGAATTGAAAAATACGACGGGAAGACCAACTCCGAGTCCTTGCTCACAGTTTACAATCTGGCGATCCGAGCAGCTGGAGGAGATCACAAGGCCATGGCTAACTACCTCCCAGTTGCTCTAGCCGACTCAGCGAGGACATGGCTAACTAGACTTCCTAAGAGGTCAATCAGCTCCTAGGGAGAACTCCGGGAACGCTTCATCACCAATTTCTGAGGAATGTACAAGAGGCCATCCTCCTAGTACGATCTGTATCAGCGCCATCAAAGGAAGAACGAGTCTCTTCGTGATTTCATCAAGTGGTTTTCTAAGAAGAGGAATTCAATCCCGAAGATCAAGGAGAGGTCGTCATTGCCGCCTTCCATAAGGGAGTCAGAGACACCCCGTTTATTGCCAAGTTTACTTGGAAACCTCCCTCCTGTCAAGGCTCTTTTTGACATGGCAAACAAATACGCCGACTCGGCCGACGCAGATGCTGAGGCCCTGGACGACAAGAAGGAGCCCTGGTAGAAGGACAAAAAAAGACAACGATGAGCTAGCATAGAACAAGTCCAGCAATCGCAAGCACAAGTTGGACAACGTGGTGGCTACTGTGGAGCGTACTCAGTCGTGACCCTCAAGGACAGACGAGTACCAAAAAGTGATGAATGGGCTATGCCCCTTTCATCCAAAGGACACACACACGGTGAAGGACAGCTTCATGCTCAAAAAGTTTGCTTCCGAGCAGACTTCAACATCTAGTAGCAATAAAGACAAGGACAAGCCAGATCCGTGTGCAGCTGGCAACTACCAAGATCCCTAGGCTGAGCTCAACCACATATTTGGAGGGCCAACTACATACAAGTCCAAGAGAAAGCAGAAGCTCACAGAATATATATAAGAAAAAGCCTCAAAGAAATAAAATTAAAAGGCCTTGTGAATTAAATAAATTAGAGAAATGCAAAATAATAATTTATTATGGCTGAGAATATTTTTCTATGTTCTCCTAGCCAAAATACACTAACAGGATTTTTATGGGAATTTTTAGAGCACTGGAAGCATTTTTAATAATTCAAAACAAATTATCGGAATTAAAATCCTACTGGAATCCCTTTTTATTTTCTTTTCCTATCTCTTTTTCCATCTTTTTCTTCCCGCCGAGCCACCGGCCCAATCCTGTTTATCGGCCTGCCACGGCCACCGGCCCAATCTCGCTAGGCCCGCCGGTTAGCATCCGCTCGCCCACGCCCCCACTCCCCTCACCGCCAGCCGGGGCCCACCTGTCAACTAACTTATCTGCGCGGCCCCCTCACCCTCTCTCTGTATTTGGGCCCCGCCTGTCAGGGAGCTGTTCCGCCCCTCCACTCTCCTCCCGTTGATGTGTGGGACAGGGGGCCACACGTCAGACCCGTCGTCAACCTCCGGCCGAATCGGCTGGAGGGGATCCGCTCGCCCACACCATGCGATTCCACCTTAGCCTGCGATCACCCATCCTCGCACATGGTTCAAATGACGTGGATGTGGTCGCCTATCCGTTACCCCACTTCTCCGGCTTCTTCATGCACGCTCACGGGCGAATTTCGCCAATCCCGTCATTGCTGCTGCCCCACATTCTCCTAAAATTCGGCCAACCCGGCCACGAACTCCCGCAGCCAAGTGCATAAAAACCCTCCCCGTGCTCCGCCCTCGCTTTCCCCTCATTTGCCCCCACCTGTCGAGCCCTCTAACCCCCTTCGTGCCAAGCTCCCGAACCGCCGCCGTGCTCCGCTATCTCCTCCCGAGCACCACCGCCATTGTAGCCACCACCGCCTTCGCCGCACTCCAGAGCAGCTAGGCCGCCATCCCCTCGAGCTCCATCACAGCTGGGAGCCTGATCCCCTCATCGCCCTCGTCGGTAAGCCCTTCCGCACGCCTTCAGCCGTGCCTCCCCATCAATCTGCTCGGCCATTTCGGCCCTAATCTCTTCCTACATCTTCGCCAGGACCCCTTCGACCCCGTCCGCACCTCCATCACCGCTTTGCGCCGTCAAGACACCATCGCCGTTGTCTTCCTGAGCCTCACCGCCACTAATCCCCTCTATTCATCGCCGTTCGCCGTCTTCCCGTCGTCACCGCTCCTCGGTGAGACGCTCCCTCGGTTCCCCATCTTCCCCGCTGCTACCTGCTGCTCTCCGCCATGCCGGATGGTCACCGGTGGTGACCATCGGGGCACGTGCATCACCGTGGCTTGGCCACGCCGGCGGGGCACTGCCCCTTTCATCTGACTTGTTGAGTACTGTGGGTGGTACTTGGTTTTGCTCCCTTTTCCCCTTTTAGTGGTGGAGTACCTGTCTGACGAGGATCATCTGGTGGACTAGGCTGGATCCACCGTCAAGATGCCTATGGAATGGAAGCCTCCACTTGGGTAGCTGTATATAGGCTTTATTTATCTTTACCGCTGCATTTTTGTAAGATAATTTTATTCTGTTTGTAGGACGCACTCTATATGGCAACTTGGTATTGTGTACCCTGGCTTTCCTAGACAGGGGTTTAATACACAGAAATGTTCAGAATTCCGGTTACAAATTTCTGGGCGTTACACTCATCCAAGATGTTACCCACTCGTTCTAGACCTAGCCATCAGAAGCATCAAATTGAAAAAAGTTCTCATCGATGCAGGAAGCACTCTCAATATTTTGTTCGCCAAGATACCCAACGAGATGAAGATCCCTCGTTTCAAGCTACGGCCGAGTACAGCGTCCTTGTCGATGTTTTACACCGGCAATAAATATATGGGGCTACTCGGCGGATGGAAACTTGATGGATTGCAAAGGAACACGTAGAGATTTTATACTGGTTCAGGCCCTCGATGTGAGGTAGTACCCTACGTCCAGTTGTGGTGTTATTCCTTTGAGGATTTGCGGTGGTGATTCTGGTGAACCAACTCAACCTGCCCTCAGGGGGCGCCCTGCCTCCCCTTATATACTGGGGGACAGGGTTACAAGGTAGGAGTCCCAACCGGATTACAGCCAAGGGATCTCCTCTTAGAGATATAACACACCCAACTAGGACTGTGTTTTCCATATCGTACAAGGCAAAGTTTGCCAAGTGTGGCTATATCCCTAATTACAAGGCTAGGCCCATCCTCTATCCGAGTGGCCCATAGGCTTGTCATGAGGTACCCGGGGCCCATGGCACCCACAGTAGCCCCCTGAGACCTTCATAGTTGAGTCACAGCTGATGCCGAGTGCTCATCATCCACGGTGAAGTCTTCCCGAGTGCATTGCTCCCGAGTATTCTTTGTCCGAGTGCTTCTTCTCCCAAGTCCTGCTTCATGTCAACTGGCAGCGAGGCTATGAAGGGCTTCATGTAGATATATAAATAGTGTGCGCCGAATAGGCGCACCTATTAGGTGTAGCCCCCGACTTTGTGCTTAATTATGAAGACAATTAAACATAAAGTCAAAAATCTTTAACCTGGAAGTCTTTCCCGAGTAGATTACTACCGGTATCATGAGACTTTTCGGTATCATGTCAACCGGAATACAATTTATAGTCTTGCCGAGTAGCATGCCACTCATATATGTGACTCTTCAGCTTCATGTCAGCCAGAATGTGTGTTTATAGTCTTGCCGAGTAGGATGCTACTCGTATATGGGACTCTTCAGCTTCGTGTCAGCTGGAAAAATGGGGGTTTATAGTCTTTCCCGAGTGGCGTCCCACCCAGAAGTTAGACTCCTCCGCGTCATGTCAGCGGGAATTGGAAATTTATAGTCTCTCCCGAGTAGTGCA
Organism: Oryza meyeriana var. granulata; assembly: GCA_003991445.1. Lineage (NCBI taxonomy): Eukaryota > Viridiplantae > Streptophyta > Magnoliopsida > Poales > Poaceae > Oryza > Oryza meyeriana. The sequence continues at coordinate 11,153 of RYFJ01003501.1, read as the reverse complement.
CTACTCGAAAGTTAGACTCCTCCACATCATGTCAGCGGGAATAATGTTGCTCATGGCAACTGATGGCCACGCATGTAGGCCGAGTACCACTTTATGAAAATAAATCCACGGCGTGGTCAGGTGTACCTGGGAAAGATACCTGCATCCCCAATTTTAATGAAGACCAGCTTGTGATCCTTGTAAGGATATATCCTCAAGACCTGGTGGATAAAACAGATACCCAAACATATATGTTTAGCAATAAGGCTCTCATGAAGCATATTTGTTTACCTCATTGGCTCCTGTTGGTAGCACCAACACTATAATTTCAACTTAGCCTGCAGGCGGCCCACATGGAGAATGCTACTGTAGGAACTCATATCTTGGTGGCTGCTACCAAATAAGCCGGCCTGAGCCGACCTACCTAGCATAGCTCTATAGAAGTAGCATCCATCGCATGTCAGGACGAGTACTCCAGCATTGGTAATTGCAATCGGCCAGAAGAATCCTTGTCTACGAGCCTTTCCGACTTATGTTCTGGATGCAGCCTGGTTGCCACAGGTGCCTGAGTAGGTATGTTGCAGTATCTGCTTGCCCTCCTCAGGTGTGACGCAGTGCATGAGAACTCCAGATGCGCTTTGACGATGTAAGTCTTCTCTGACTTCAGGAGAGCCGAGCAGGGTACCCAAACCTTGCATTAGCATAGGATTCGGCTAGTGACCCTCATGGGGCATACCCTACCCAACAGAGCCATAGCCAAATAAGGTACCCAAACCTTGCATTAGCATAGGATTCGGCTGGCGACCCTCATGGGGCATACCTGATCTAACAGAGTTGTGACCAAATAAGGTACCCGAACCTAGCATTAGCATAGGATTCGGCTGGCGACCCTCATGGTGTGTACCCTACTTAGTCGAGTTGCGACCGAATAAGGTACCCGAACCTAGCGTTAGCGTAGGATTCGGCTGGCGACCCTCATGGGGCGTACCTCACCTAGTCGAGTAGTATACGACCCCCAACTAGCGCCGGAGGTCGGTCGTCAGCTCACATGGAGCGTAGCCGGGAAAGATGTCGTCTCGACTAGTGCAAGTACTCGGTCAGTAGCCCTCGTGGAGCATCCTGAGTGTATTTTCGCAGACTTGTCCAGCCCTTGAGCGTAGGAGATAGGCTCGCAGCCCTGAGTTCCAGTCACGCGTATTCGGAGCTAGCCCTGCGCTACAAACATATCGGATGAGTAGCATCTGATGATGAAAACAATCACCCGAATAAAATGTATTTTCCAATATATGTAAATATGAGTTCTTCCTCTTATTGATATTAATTTCTCCGAGTAGTTGACCCCTTACATTTAAGCACTCTGCCCGACTAATCATAGCCCCCTAGCGTCGGGAGTTGGCTCATGGCTCTTTCCCAGACACGCGTTTTGGGTGACTTGAGTTCGTCTTTCATGGAGCAAAGTTTCACGGATCAGGATTTATGCTACTCGAATACTTTTGCAATCATTTAAGAGAAAAAACAGAAAAAAGTATAGCTTGTACACCTATTAGGTGTAAGTGGCTGCAGCAATGGCAAGGCCAAATGAAGAACTATTTATCAGAGAGCGACTTAGCTGTTCGGTATTTGTGAGTGGGGATGCCATCCTTGTGTTTGGGCTTTTGAGCCCCCGAGCTTGTCACTTGTTGTCCTGATAATCTTCAGTTGTTGAAAGTCTAAGACAGTTGTGACCGACTGCCACAATGAAGCCATCTGACTTGTGTTTGCGACTCTCGACTTTAGTCAGGACCGTGTCATCGGTGCCCGCCCGCTTCTTTTGTCAGGGTGCCTTCTTGTCATCGAGGGCCTAGCCACAGCATCGGCCGAGTCGGCGTACTTGTTCGCCATGTCGAATAAAGCCTTGACAGAGTTAGGAGGCGTCCGCGTGTATTTGTCGATGAACGAGGTGTCTTTGACTCCTTTTTGAAAGGCGGCGATGACGACCTCATCCTTGATCATTGGGATTGAATTCTTCTTCTCAGAGAACCTTTTGATGAAGTCACGAAGAGACTCGTTCTTCCTTTGATGTAATTGATACAGGTCGTACTCAGAAGATGGCCTCTCGTATGTTCCTTGGAAGTTGGCGATGAGGCATTCCCGGAGTTCTCCCCAGGAGCCAATTGATTGCTTGGGAAGTCCTGTTAGCCATGTCCTCATTGAGTCGGCTAAAGCGACTGGGAGGTAGTTAGCCATGACTTTGTGATTTCCTCCAGCTGCTCGGATCGCCAGAGTGTAGACCGTGAGCCAGGACTCGGGATTGGTCTTGCCATCGTATTTGTCGATTCCTGTAGGCTTGAAACCTGACGGCCAGTCAACCTGTTGTAGCTCCTAGGTGAAGGACGGTATGCCTTTGTCTTCATGAGGGCTCCGACTCTGAATATGGCGGTGAAACCGCTCGTGGTGGAGGCCGAAACGCTTGTTCTTATCTTCCAGTTGGCGTTGCTCATCTTCTTCTCGTTCACGGCACAGAGCAATGATGTCTTGCCGAAGGTCGCGCCGTAGTCGGCCTTGGAGGTCCTGATCGTCCCGATGGTTGCTTCGACGTCGCTGGTTGGGTTGCCGAGTGACGCCTGACGTGCCTCCGTATGCGGCTGACTGGAGCTAGCCGCTCGGCGTCGCTTTGAGGTAGATGAGCCTGCCGTTGGGGATGTCGACCGGTTGGTCGGTATGAGGGTATCACCCGACTGTTGGTGCTGCTGACGTGCAGCAGCAGTAAGCATGGCTTTTATCCTTGCGATCGTCGGGGTGGCCTGGTGATCAGGCCTGAACTGGAGTGTATCCAGTAGAGTTGCAATGGCCACGATGTTCTGTTGAGGAGTAATGAAGACGTCGTGGTCACTGACTTGGGTTTGGAGGATTTGTTGCTGTACAGTCCGCCCAGCCCTGCATAGGTTGTCGTTGCGGGCGTGCAGGCGTCTTTCTTCTTCCTCCTGTTGTTCTCGCAGTCGGCAGGCCTCCTCCTCTTGTTGCTTATGTAGTCGGCGTGATTCCTGAGTAGGAGTAGAGCCTTTGGATCCCATGAAGATTTCTCATGGCGGGGAGAAGCTTGCTGAACTGCTATCCGACTTAGAGTCAAAATCCGACTGAGAGTCATAGTCCGACTGAGAGTCGTAGTCGGAATAGTTGATGGGGGTGATTATAACTCCGACCTCCCTAGATCCGATCTCGAGCGGCTCTGACCATATCCGAGTCGAACTCCAGAGGATCGGGTTTGTCGCGTCAGATGTTATCTGAAGATATCCGCGGCATTGCCGAGTCTGTACGGGAGATTGACGATCTCTTCCCTTCTTAGCTCGATCTTGGCTGGCTCAAGGCCGAGTCCGAGTCGAACACCGAAGGAAAGAGTTGTCCCGAGACCTGGACAAGATGAAGATTGCTACAGCAAGTCGGTGACAGTTGCTGTAGTGTCGTGTGGGCTGACTGGCGCGGAGTCGGCCGGTTCCTTGGCAGATCGGATCGAGTCCGAGTCGGCCAAGGTGAGGTTGCCGATCTAGTCAGCGACGAAGTCGAGGCTTCTGAATGAGATTGTATCTCCGAGGGAGAATTTGCAGCCGTCGACTTCGGTTACTGGACCCATCGAGCTTGTAGATGTAGATCTCGCCAAAGCCCCTACCTGGCGCGCCAACTGTCGATGTTTTACATCGGCAATAAATATATGGGGCTACTCGGCGGATGGAAACTTGATGGATTGCAAAGGAACACGCAGAGATTTTATACTGGTTCAGGCCCTCGATGTGAGGTAATACCCTACGTCCAGTTGTGGTGTTATTCCTTTGAGGATTTGCGGGGGTGATTCTGGTGAACCAACTCAACCTGCCCTTACTGCCAATTACTTTTGGCACGCGGGATAATTTCCGCACCGTGAATATCTACTTTGAGGTTGCGGACTTCGAGACCGCGTATCACACAATACTTGGACAGCCAACACTAGCCAAATTCATGGCTATGCCACATTATACATACATGATGCTCAAGATGCCAGGACCAGCCGGAGTGCTTTCTCTTCGCAGCGATGTCAAGCAAGCCTTCACCTGTGACAAGGAGAGTTGTGGCTAGCCCAATCTCAAGAAGCGGCAGTTGGGCGCAACAACATCTGACTAGCCGCTACTACAACAAACGAGGACGATCAAGTTTTGGTGAAAAAAGCAGCCAAGTCGGGAATTTCAATGGACTTTGAAACAAAAAAGATCCCCCTGGAACGTTCCGACCCCTCCAAAACTGCGCTTATCGGGACCGGACTCGACCCCTAATAGGAAGACAAGCTCATCAGCTTCCTCCAGGCGAACAGGGATATATTTGCTTGGAAGCCTTCCGACATGCCTGGTGTAACAAGGGAGGTGATTGAGCATTTCCTCAACGTCAAACCAGACACCAAGCCAGTCAAACAACGACTATGGCACTTCGCACAAGACCGCAAAGATGCTATTCGGGAGGAGATAACCAAGCTCCTTGTAGCCGGATTCATCAAAGAGGTCTACCACCTGGATTGGCTGGTAAACCCAATCTTGGTCCGGAAGAAGAACGGTAAATGGCTCATGTGCATCGACTACACCGACTTAAACCAGGCGTGCCCCAAAGACCCATTTGGTCTACCCAAAATAGATCAGGTAGTGGATTCAACTGCGGGGTGCGAACTTCTTAGCTTTCTCGACCATTACTCGGGATATCACCAAATCAGCTTGAAGGAGGAGGACTGCCTGAAGACTTCTATCATTACTTCGTTTGGAGCATACTGCTATGTCATTATGCCGTTTGGGTTGAAAAACGTTGGAGCAATGTATCAACGAGCAATTCAGCGGTGTTTACACACTCAAGTCGGGTGCAACATGGAGGCATATGTCGATGACGTGGTGATCAAGACAAAATCCAAGGAAGACCTCATCACCGACTTAGAAGAAACTTTCCAAAGCCTTCAGAGATTCTAGATGAAGTTGAATTTGGATAAGTGCACCTTCGGTGTACCATCCGAAAAGCTACTCGGCTTCATCGTATCACATCGAGGCATCGAGGCCAATCCAGAGAAAATCAACGCTATCATGAACATGGCACCCCCAACTAGCCAGAAGGACATCCAAAAGCTAACAGGCTGCATGGCGGCACTCAGCCAATTCATCTCCCGACTTGGTGAATGTGGCATGCCCTTTTTCAAACTATTGAAGAAAGTGGACAATTTTCAATGGACACCTGAAGCCCAGCAAGCGTTCGAAGACTTCAAAAAATTTCTCACATCACCACTTGTGTTGGCTTCACCCATGCCCCAGGAACCACTAATGTTTTACCTAGCGGCAACCACTCGGCTAGTCAGCACGGTGCTGGTAGTCGAGCGAGCAGTGCCAGGTCCTATACAGACAATACAAAGGCCAGTCTACTTCGTCAGCGAGGTCCAAGCCGACTCCAAGATGAGATATCCTCAAGTCCAGAAGCTGTTTTATGGCCTACTCATCACTGTCCGAAAGTTGGTGTACTATTTTCAGTTGCATCAAGTAACTATTGTTACATCGTATCCACTTGGGGACGTCCTACACAACCACGAGGCCACTGGCAGAATCGCTAAATGGGTGCTCAAGTTGATGACATTTGGCATCATCTTTCAGCCACGGATAGCAATCAAGTCTCAAGCTCTAGCCGACTTCGTGGCCGAGTGGACAGAAGTCTAGACGACAACAAACACGGACAAGCTAGAGTACTGGACAATGTACTTCGACGGTTCTCTATGGATCGGCGGTGCAGGGACTAGCGTCGTGCTGATGTCACCCACTGGTGAAAAACTAAAGTATGTTCTCCAGATTCACTTTTTGGCTTCACACAATGTTGCCGAGTACGAGGCATTCATCCACGGGCTCCACATTGCCATATCACTCGGCATCCGCCGATTGGTCGTACGCGGGGATTCTCAACTCGTGGTCAACCAAGTCATGAAAGACTGGACATGTCTTGACGATAATATGGCAGCGTATTGTTAGGAGGTACGAAAGCTGGAAAACAAGTTCGATGGGCTGGAGATAACTCATGTATTATGACAATACAACGAAGCTACAGACGAATTGGCCAACATGGGATCCAAACGAGAAGTGGTCCTGACTAGGATTTTTGTCGAGCAACTATTGGAGCCATCCATTAAGAAGAAACCAGTGCTTGAACAATCGGGGACTGAACCTACCCCGGCAACAAATGAAGTGCTAATCATCTCTCAAGACTAGCGGACTCCAATTTTTAAATTCCTCTTGGACGATGAACTCCCAGAAGATTACAGCAAATCCGAGAGGATTAAACGTCAAAGCAATTGTTTTCTTGTAGTAGAAGACCTTTACCGTCAAAGCGCATCTGGAGTCCTCATGCATTGTGTCACACCCAAGGAGGGTAGGCAGATTTTGCAGTCAATCCACTCGGGTATTTGTGGCAACCACGCTACTTCCAGGACGTTAGTCGAAAAGGCTTACAGGTAGGGTTTCTTCTAACCGACTGCAGTAATAGACGCTAAAGACATAGTTCGCACATGCGAGGGATGCCAATTCTTTGCAAGGCAAACACATCTTCTAGCTCAAGAACTTCAAACAATTCCAATCTCTTGGCACTTTGTAGTTTGGGGGCTTGACATGGTCGGGCTATTCAAAAAAGCGCCAGGAGGGTTCACACACTTGTTCGTCGCAATGGACAAATTCACAAAGTGGATGGAGGCAAAACCCGTTGCTACCATAACAGTGGCACGGGCAAAGGACTTCATCATGAGTATTTTATACCGATTTGAAGTTCCTAACCGCATCATAATAGACAACGGTACTCAGTTCACTGGCGGTGTGTTTCAAGATTTCTATGACGACTTCGGCATCAAGATATGTTATGCTTTTGTGGCACACCCACGGAGTAATGTACAGGTCGAGCGTGCCAATGGCATGGTCTTACAAGGTATCAAGGCTAGGGTATTCGATCGACTACAACCATATGTAGGGCGGTGGGTACAAGAACTACCATCTGTTCTCTGGTCTCTAAGAACCATGGTTAGTTGGGCAACAGGGCAATCCCCTTTCTTCCTAGTCTATGGTGTTGAGGCTATATTACCAACCGAGTTGAAGTTTGGCTCCCCGCGAGTTTGGGCCCACTCAGAAGACAAATCAAACAAAGACCGATTGGTCAAACTCGATCAATTGGAGGAATCAAGGGACATCGCAACTATCTAGTCGGCAAGGTATCTTCAAGGCCTACGTCATTATCACAGTCTGTTGACACCGAAAATCACCGATCAGCGCTGAAGACGAGTTGATGATCTGGTTCGGTGCACTAGACACGCGAAGGCCTGGGAGATCTGCTTCACTCCAGTGCAGGTCCTAAAATCTTGAGGTTCGTAGGCGTGCCAGTCAATTTGACCCTGCAATTGACAAGGAGATAGAAAATATTAGATCAATGAGCCAATCGGCAGGAAGCCGATCTGGACTCGTCCCATCGGCCTATAGCCGATATAAACTATAACACTTATACACCGACTGGAAGCTGATGATGGCATGAACCGTAACTAATAATGATAAGCAAATACCAAACTAGCCGATTGCCGAAGGAATACTTGGAAATCGGCTGTAAACTAGTAAAATAAATAGGCAGAATGCGTAAATAAATGGATTGAATAAACTTCAGCCGATTGCGATAGTAATTGCTAGTGCCGCCCCAAAGATGCTGCCCGCGCCCGTGCCCGGGTCCTCGCTCGTGCCCGTGCCCAGGTCCTCGCCTGCTACCCGTGCCTGGGTCCTCGCTCGTGCCCACACCCAGGTCCTCGCCACAGGGAAAAACCGAGATATACAACTTCGTGCCGCCCCGACTTGGCAGCAATTTTACTAAACATGTTTATGACAAATCGGGCTGGATATAAGGTAACTTATCGGCTAAACACTCCGATAAAACATCACATAAAACCCATCGCCATATTAAGAGTAAACTTATTACCAATAGTCTAGTAGATCGGACCCAACCATTGCAACACAGACTGACGATGATAACAGAACCTCGATAGGTCGATAGATCTAATGCGATCGTGATGTAAAATATGATAACTTATCGGTATACATCCCGATAAGACGCTTGCGCAGAAATTATCAACCTAGCAGGAACGATTTATCACTGGCAGTTTAGTAGGTCGGACCCAACCGATGCAGCACAAACTGATGATAAACCGCTCCTAGTAAGCCGATACGATCTGCACACGCGTGATGTGATATACCTAATCGATCTATGAGATCAAACTAAACTGATGCAGGGGCCCTCGTCCTCGGCGTGCTCGCGTCCGGGTCCTTATCGGTCCTTGTGTCCGGGTACGCGTGCCTGACTGTCAACAATACTTGCGCATCGGCTAAGAAACCGATAATATAGTCGATGATAGTATAAACAGACAAAAGCCAGCCGACTGATAAATAAACACTTGGACATCGGCTAGAGGCCGATGATATAGTAGATAGGCAAAATAATGAATATAGTGCAGTCGGCTTTATGTAGTACATAAAAGAATTGCAATATAAGTTAGCCGATTACTGATAGAACACGTGCATCGGCCGAGAAGCCGATGATAGTGTAAAACAAAGACGCAATCGGCTGTGATAATAGATAACCTATCGGCTAAGCGCTCCGACAGAACATCGCATAAAACCCATCGACCCATCAAGGGGAGACTTATCATTATCAATCTAATAGTTCAAACCTAACTGATGCAGCATAGATTAATAATGATAAAAGAACCTCGATGAGACGATAGACCTAATGCAACTGTGATGCAATAAGATAACTCATCGGCTATACATTCCGATAAGACGCTTGCGCAAAAACCATCAATCTAGCAGGAACGATTTATCACTGGCAGTTTAGTAGGTCGGACCGAACCGATGCAGCACAAACTGATGATAAACCGCCCCCAGTAAACTAATAAGATCTACACACGCGTGATGTGGTATACCTGATCGGCCTAAGAGATCGAACCGAACCGATGCAGCCGTAGACAGGGCAGATACACATAGAAACTGGGTAAGGGGTGACGAGTCTTATTCCTCTCGCAGGAGTTCGGACCTAACCGATGCAGCCCCCCGCTCGAGAAGGCAAGAACGGGCCCGTCGATAAAGGGTGGCGATGCACCGAAGTTTATTGATCGTTGTGATAATTTACAAGGAACCCGGGCATACGTATATATACCCCGAGTTGATACAGTCCTGATAGGACACGGCACAAGACTTTCCTAACTAGAAAAGGAAAACTAACAGACCCGATCGGGACAAGAGATCAGGTTTCCTAAAAGATAAAACTATTCTAATAGTAAAGATAAATAACTGCCATAACGTGGTTCATGATTCCTTCTCAAATCCGGCTTCTTCTGGATTAATTTCCTTCCGGTTGATGTAGCTTCTTTTCTTTACAAATCTGATATGAGCGTGCCAAATTTTGGTGTTAACACATGTGCCTCCAATTTCGGAGTTTGTTATAAACTTCGAAATTCTTTTCTGTTTGGGCCTCAATAGGATTCCTTCCTGGACTCTGTTGAAATCGGCTTTCATGAGCGATACCTTTTGTACTAAGTGTGCTAGGCTCTCGAAGTTCTTCTGATGAAATCTTCCTTAATCGGAGCCACCAAACCATGGAATGCTAACTCGGCCAAGCTGTTTGCATCATCCAGATTTAAACTATAACATCGGTTTCTAACATCACGAAACCGCTGGATATATTTGCAACTGATTCCTCCGGCTTCTGTATTACGATGTTAAGTTATCAAACTCATCTCCTAATCCCCATAAAGAAATACTTGTGGAATTGCTTTTTCCAGATTGGCCCAACCCCAATTGAATTTGGGTGGTAACGAAGAGAACATGTGAAGGCCGATCCGAATACGATATAATGGGAAAAATCTAACTCTCAAAGCTTCTCAAGCAAACGATGCCTCCCCCACACTGAGCTAAGAATCGGCTGACATGCCTCCACTGTAGACATCATCTTGTCTGAGGAATTTGGAGGAAGTCTGAGTACTCTGTATCGGCGCGTGGATGGAATTCTATCAAATCAGTTCTGGATATGAGGCCGATACATAAATTTCCTTCTTCGCGTCTTAAACCGAATTGTTCTATCCCACCTCCGTGATTCTTGCTGATAAATCTTCTTGCTTTGGATCTTCGCCGTGATAACGCAGAGGTGGAGTTGGTAAACCGATTCTGATTCTTGATATTCCCTCTGATAATTGTATCAGGAACAGCTTCTGGAGAACTCTGTTGAATGCCCCCCATAGTACGCAGTTTGAATATCTTGAGGAATCCCATCTTGTTGCCCCCCAGGCATTTGAATCGGCTCCACCGCCTATCATGATCAAGCTCTGTAGTGTGTTCACCAATATCCCAGATTGATCGGTCACGCATGATGAACTGCTTCATTAAAGCATTGTCTTTGGATCGGCGATCTGTGAACTTGTAGGCGATATATGGCTCGATTCGTCAATAAGAACAGGCTTTGGAAACTGTAATTTTTTTGAATCGGCCCTTGATCTTGTTAATACCAAAGGATTGTAGACAAAACTTTCTAAAACTCCACGATGTTCTGCCGCTTCCACTTGTAGTCTTGTGTTTTCGGTCAAGTCTTTCATTGTGACTGGAATTATTGTCTGTGTGACCTGCTTTTCCAGCCATGTTGAAGTTTCTGTGTCCCACCAGGCGTGCCAAAAAAACGTGTTGATGGAGCGAAACCGCCGGGCTGTGCAGAAAAGGCTTGTTGCCGATCTGGTTCGGGTGCTAGAGAACCGCGAAGGCCTGGAAGATCTGCTTAGCTCCAGTGCAGGTCCTAAATTGTTGAGGGTTCGTAGGCGTGCCAGTCAATTTGAGCAGCCCAATTGGACAAGGAGATAGAAAATATTAGCAACAACCCAACTCGGCCGACAGACTGATAGTAGACTCCTTCCAACCGATTGCGATAGCTCCAGTTAGCGAAACTTCCCCTGAGCCGACTAACGCTTGCCCCGGGCCCGCTGTGCTGGTTGGGGTCTCGCTGCTGTTGCTCAAGGGCTCGGGTTCGTTGTTGCCCGAGCCCGGGACTCGTGCCGCCGGATTGCTGTGCCGCGCCGGGTTTCTCCGCGGCGGTTACTTTGCTGCTGTTGGCCGTGCCTTGGTTCGTCGGGAGGGCAGCAGCGA
>RYFJ01003500.1:0-54862 GCA_003991445.1 Oryza meyeriana var. granulata | reverse complement strand
GAAGAATGAGCTTGTGTGTGAGTACGATTGCCATTTTCAAGAGGGGAGATGATGAGATCTCACTCTCTTTGATCTTACAACAATCCTCAAGTTGTTATGCAAGGGCCAATTACTAGAGCTCGGGCACGACATTGAATCTGCAGGTAAACTCATTCCTAAGTTCTTCTTTTGGTGACTTTGAGAATAGATTGCTACCTAATGATTTAATATTGATTAGGAACCTTGGAGAGGACCAGGAAGCACTTGGAGAGAGACTAGGAGGTGGACAAGGCCAATCCAAGAGTGTTCAAGTCAAGTTGGAGGCCCAATTCATATCGAGCTCGAGTCTATCTCGGATTCCAGGAGCAGTCTGCACTAAAATCATTGCCCAAATTGCATATGAACTCCGTTTTTGACATTCTACATATGTACGGAAATCTAAGGAGATAAGCTTTCCAATGGATTTGGTTCCATATCAAAATTCTTTACGAGTCAAAAGATATCATCAAAATAAGAGGGCAAATAGAATTTACTAGGGTGTTGCGTCACCGTCTTTTGAGCCATTGGGCCTTGTATCATGTCCGAGTCTATTAGGGATGCGTCCAGGGGTTTTGGCCAACCCTAGACCCTATATATTTAATAGAAGTCATCGAGTTAGGGTTGGATTTTGCCTAGATTATTCTGCCATTGCAGTTTCACTGTCTAGATCGGTTTGTAGAACCCCAACTTCGTGTGCTAAACATTCATCTGCAATTCAGGTTGTGTTTTCTTTGTGCTTGCAAATTTCTTCGATTGTTTGCAGGAGTAAAACCTTTGTGGTTAGGTCGACTGCGTGAGAGCGTGGCCGATAATGACAAGACATGTGGGTGTAGCGAGTGCGAGGTGACGATCTGCTGATCGGAAGCCTCAAAACATGAACATCCACACATCGCCAAATCGAACCTATCGAAAGATTGGGTACCCAGGCACATCACATCATTAGCTTATCCGACTTTGTAGTCTGCACTGAGTAGATCGAGAGGAACTTAACAAAAAACATTCACCTCTAAGAGCTATGCTCCGGCAAACATAGTATAATCGTTGTAGAACTTCATGGCTTAGATAAAATAAGCTCGGATTTTCTTAACAAGGCACATAATATATGCAGCCCTCGACTCACTACTCGGTTGGAACAAGCGATGTAGTAAGTCAAAGAAAAAAAATCTTTATTCATATGTATAGAGGAAATACAAGACTCAGGTATAGAAAGAACGTAGCTGTTCTATATTCCATGAGTTGCTGACTAGGGCATTGTCTTCAGTCTTTAGTTGGTAGGCGCCTGGACGTGTTATTTCAGTGATAATGAGCGGCCCTTCCCATAAAGGGGATAGTTTATTCCTATCTTTGGTGGTTTGTGTTTTTCTCAGGATGAGATCTCCCACCAAAAAGGCGCGGCCATGAACATTCTGACTGTGATAACGACGTAGGCCTTGAAGATATCTTGCTGATTGGATAATTGCGATGTCCCTTACTTCCTCCAACTGATCGAGTTCGACCAGTCGATCTTTGTTTGATTTGTCTTCTGAGTGGGCCCGAACTCGCGGAGAGCCGAACTCCAACTTGGTTGGTAACATAGCCTCAACACCATAGACTAGGAAGAAAGGGGATTGCTCTGTTGCCCAACTAACTGTGGTTCTTAGAGACCAGAGAACAGATGGGAGTTTTTGTACCCACTGCCCTGCATATGGTTCTTGTCGGTCGAATACCCTAGCCTTGATACCTTTTAAAACCATGCCATTGGCACGCTCGACCTGCCCATTACTCCGTGGGTGTGCCCCAGAAGCATAACAGATCTTGATGCCGAAGTCGTCATAGAAATCTTGAAACACGCCGCCAGTGAACTAAGTACTGTTGTCTGTTATGAAACCGTTAGGAACTCCAAATCGGTATAAAATACTCATGATGAAGTCCTTTGCTCGTGCTGCTATTATGGTAGTAACGGGTTTTGCCTCGATCCACTTTGTGAATTTGTCTACTACGACGAACAAGTGTGTGAACCCTCCTGGCGCTTTTTTGAACAGCCTGACCATGTCAAGCCCCCAAACTGTAAAGGGCCAAGAGATTGGAATTGTTTGAAGTTCTTGAGCTGGAAGATGTGTTTGCCTTGCATAGAATTGGCATCCCTCGCATGTGCGAACTATGTCTTTAGCGTTTGTTACTGCAGTCGACCCGAAGAAACCCTATCTGTAAGCCCTTCCGACTAACGTCCTGAATGCAGCATGGTTGCCACAAATACCCGAGTGGATCGACTGCAGAATCTGCTTGCCCTCCTCAGGTGTGACGCAGCGTATGAGGACTCTGGATGCGCTTCGACGATAAAGGTCTTCTCCGACTACAAGAAAACATTTGCTTCGACGTTTAATCCTCTCGGATTCGCTGCGATCTTTGGGAGTTTATCGTCCAATAGGAATTCTAAAATTGGAGTCTGCTAGTCTTGAGAGATGATTAGCACTTCATTTGTTGCCGGGGTAGGTTCAGTCCCCAACTGTTCAAGCACTGGTTTCTTCTTGACGGATGGCTCCAATAGTTGCTCAACAAAAATCCCGGTCGGGACCACTTCTCGTTTGTATCCCATGTTGGCCAATTCGTCTGCAACTTCGTTGTATTGTCGCAATACATGAGTTATCTCCAGCCCATCGAACTTGGTTTCCAGCTTTCGTACCTCCTGACAATACACCGCCATATTATCATTGAGACATGTCCAGTTTTTCATAACTTGGTTGATCACGAGTTGAGAATCCCCGTGTACGACCAGTCGGCGGATGCCAAGTGATATGGCTATGTGGAGCTCGTGGATGAGTGCCTCGTACTCGGCAACATTGTGGGAAGCCAAAAAGTGAATCTAGAGAACGTACTTTAGTTTTTCGCCAGTGGGTGACGTCAGCATGATGCCGGCCCTGCACCGCCGATCCATAGAGAACCATCGAAATACATCGTCTAGTTCTCTAGCTTGTCTGTGTTTGTAGTCGTCTGGACTTCTATCCACTCGGCCACGAAGTCGGCTAGAGCTTGAGACTTGATTGCTGGCCGTGGCTGAAAGATGATGTCAAACGTCATCAACTCGAGCGCCCATTTAGCGATTCTGCCAGTGGCCTCGCGGTTGTGTTGGACGTCCCCGAGTGGATACGTTGTGACAATAGTTACTTGATGCAACTAAAAATAGTGCACCAACTTTCAGATAGTGATGAGTAGACCATATAATAGCTTCTGGATTTGAGGATATCTCATCTTGGAGTCAGCTAGGACCTCGCTGACGAAGTAGACTGGCCTTTGTATTTTCTGTATATGCCCTGGCTCTGCTCGCTCAACTACCAGCACTATGCTGACTACCTGACTGTTTGCCGCCAGTTATAACATTAGTGGTTCCTGGGGCATGAGAGATGCCAATACTGGTGGTGATGTGAGAAATTTTTTGAAGTCTTCGAAGGCTTGTTGGGCTTCGGGTGTCCATTGAAAATTGTCCGCTTTCTTCAATAGTTTGATAAAGGGCATGCCCCGTTCACCAAGTTGGGAGATGAATCGGCTGAGTGCCGCCATACAGCCTGTCAGCTTTTGGACGTCCTTCTGGCTAGTTGGGGGTGCCATGTTCATGATAGCGTTGATTTTCTCTGGATTGGCCTCGATGCCTCGATGTGATACGATGAAGCCGAGTAGCTTTCCGGACGGTACATCGAAGGCGCACTTATTCGGATTCAACTTCATCTTGAATCTCCGAAGGCTTCGAAAAGTTTCTTCCAAGTCGGAGATGAGGCCTTCCTCAAATTTTGTCTTGATCACCACGTCATCGACATACGCCTCCACGTTGCACCTGAGTTGAGTGTGTAAACACCGCTGAATTGCTCGTTGATACGTTGCTCCAGCGTTTTTCAACCCGAACGGCATAGTGACATAGCAGTATGCTCCAAACGACGTAATGGAAGAAGTCTTCAGGTAGTCCTCCTCCTTCTAGCTGATTTGGTGATATCCCGAGTAACAGTCGAGAAAGCTAAGAAGTTTGCACCCCGCAGTTGAATCCACCACCTGATCTATTCTGGGTAGACCAAATGGTTCTTTGGGGCATGCCTTGTTTAAGTCGGTGTAGTCAATGCACATGCACCATTTACCGTTCTTCTTCCGGACCAAGACTAGGTTTGCCGGCCAATCCGGGTGGTAGACCTCTTTGATGAACCCGGCTGCGAGGAGCTTGGTTATCTCCTCCCGAATAGCATCTTTGTTGTCCTGTACGAAGCGCCATAGTTGTTGTTTGACTGGCTTGGCGTCCGGTTTGACGTTGAGGGAATGCTCGATCACCTCCCTTGGTACACCAGGTATGTCGGAAGATTTCCAAGCAAATATATCCCTGTTCGCCTAGAGGTAGGTGACGAGCTATCTTCCTATTTGGGGTCGAGTCCGGTCCCGACAAGAGTAGTTTTGGAGGGGTCGAAAGGGTCTAGGGGGATCTTTTTTGTTTTAGAGTTTGCTGAAATTCCTGACTTGGCTACTTTTTTTGCCGGAACTTGATCATCCTCGTTTGCTGTTGTAGCGGCTAGTCGGATGTTGTTGCACCCAACTGCCGCTTCTTGAGATTGGGCCAGCTCACAATTCTCCTTGTTGTAGGTGAAGACTTGCTTGACATCGCTGCGAAGACAAAGCACTCCGGCCGGTCCCAGCATCTTGAGCATCATGTATGTATAATACGGCACTGCCATGAATTTGGCTAGTGCTGGCCGTCCGAGTATTACGTGATACGCGGTCTCGGAGTCAGCAACCTCGAAGCAGATATTCTTGGTGTGGAAATTATTTTGCGTGCCAAAAGTAACTAGTAGAGTTATCTGTCTGAGTGGAGTGGAAGACAGGCCGAGGATTACCCCGTGGAAGGGCGCTGTACTCGGCCGTAGCTCGAAACGAGGGATCTTCATCTCATCGAGTGTCTTGGTGAACAAAATATTGAGAGCGCTTTCTCCATCGATGAGAACCTTTTTCAATTTGATGCTTCTGATAGAACGAGTGGGCAACATCCTAGATGAGTAACCTGATCGGGGTGATCCACGCGGTCAAACGTGATTGGCGTTTCTAACCAACGCAAGTACTGGGGGGCGTCTGCAGAGACCGAGTTGACTTCACGTGCTGTGAGCTTCTGCTTCCTCTTGGACTCGTATGCAGTCAGCCCTCCGAAGATGTGGTTGAGCTTAGCCTAGGGATCTTGGTAGTCGCCGGCTACGCTTAGATCTGCCTTGTCCTTGTCTTTATTGCTGCCAGATGTTGAAGTCTGCTCAGAAGCAAACTTTTTGAGCATGAAACAGTCCTTAGCCGCGTGCTTGCCCTTTGGATGAAAGGGGCATGGCTCGTTCATCATTTTTTGGTACTCGTCTGTCCTTGAGGGTCGCGGCCGAGTACATTCCACAGCAGCCACCACGTTGTTCGACTTGCGCTTGCGGTTGCCGGACTGGTTCTATGCTGGCTCGTCATTGTTTTTTTGTCCTTCTGTCGGGGCTCCTTCTTGTCATCTAGGGCCTCAGCAACTGCGTCGGCCGAGTCGGCGTATTTGTTCGCCATGTCAAAAGGAGCCTTGATAGAAGAGGGAGGTTTCTAAGTAAACTTGGAAATGAACGGGGTGTCTCTAACTCTCTTGCGGAAGGCGGCGATGACGACCTCGTCCTTTGTCTTCTGGATTGAATTCCTCTTCTCAGAAAACCTCTTGATGAAATCACAAAGTGACTCGTTCTTCCTTTGATGGCACTGATACAGATCATACTCTAAAGATGGCCTCTCGTACGTTCCATGGAAATTGGCGATGAAGCGTTCCCGGAGTTCACCCTAGGAGCCGATTGACCTCTTAGGAAGTCCAGTTAGCCATGTCCTTGCCGAGTCGGCTAGAGCAACTGGTAGGTAGTTATCCATGGCCTTGTGATCTCCTCTAGCTGCTCGGATCGCCAGAGTGTTAACTGTGAGCCAGGACTCGGGGTTGGTCTTCCCGTCGTATTTTTCAATTCCAGTCGGCTTGAAGCCTGATGGCCAATCGACTTGTTGTAGCTCATGGGTGAAGGCCGGTACTCCTTCATCTGTATGAGGACTCCGACTCCGACTACGGTGGTGAAACTGCTCATGGTGGAGGCCGAAGCGCTCATTCTCGTCTTCTACTCGGCAACGCTCGTCTTCCTCGCGTTCGTGGCATCGTGTGTTGATGTCTTGCCGGAGATCTCATCATAGTCGGCCTCAGACATCTTGGTTGTCCCAATGGTCATCTTGATTTCAGCGCCGTTGGTCATTATTGTGGTTGCCGAGTGACGTGTGGCATGAATCCGTGTGCGGCTGACTAGAGCTAGCCGCTTGACGTCACGTTGAGGAAGATGAGATTGCTGTTGAAGAAGCCGACCTGTTGGTTGGTATGAGAGTGTCACCTGACTATTGACACTGCTGACATGCAGAGGCGGTGATCATGGCTTTTATCCTTGCTATCATCGGGGTGGCCTGGTGATCAGGCCCAAACTGCAGTGTATCCAGTAGAGTTGCAGCGGCCACAACATTCTATTAAGGAGTTACGAAAACGTCATGGTCGCTAACTTAGGTTTGGAGGATTTCCTGTTGAGCAGTCCGCCTAGCCTTGCACAGATTGTCGTTGTGTTAACGCCAAAATTTGGTAAGGCCCTGTATCAGATTCGGTCAAAAGAGAGATTACAGTCAACTGACGGAGAAAAGACCGGAATCGGGAAGGAGCCGTGAAGACCGTTGCTTGGTAGTTATTTACTGTACCTATTAATTAGGCGGGTATTTATCTTTAGGAAACCTGACCTCGTGTCCGGTCAGGATTAGTTAGCGTTTTCTGTTATAGATAGGAAATCATGTATCGTGTCCTATCAGGACTATGTCAACTCGGGGTATATATACGTATGCCCGGGTGCCTTGTAAATCATCACAACGATCAATACAAATTTCGGCGCATCGCCACCCCTTCGACGGGATCCTGCTTCTCGAGCTGGGCTGCATCGGTTAGGTCCAAACTCCTGCGAGAGGGTAAGTCTCGTCACCCCGGCTACCTATCGGCTAGGACTTCCTCGGTTAGGTCCGATATTCTAGTCGGTTTATGGTAGCCGGCTTACCACGATATATTTACTTTATCTATGGCTGCATCAGTTTAGTTTGACCTCATAGATTGATTAGGTATATCACATCACGCGTGCATAGATCGTATCGGCTTACTAGGAGCGATTTATCATCAGTTCGTGCTGCATCGGTTGGGTCCGACCTACTGAACTGCTAGTGATAAGTCGGTCCTGCTAGGCCGATGCTTTGTGTGCAGGCATTTTATCGGAGTGCATAGCCGGTAAGTTATCTTCATCACGGTCGCATCATATCTATCGGCCCATTGAGGTATTGCTATCATTGTTGGTCTGTGCTGCAACGGTTGGGTCCGATCTACTAGACTGACGATAATAGCTTTACTCTTGATGAGCCGATGGTGTTATGCGATGGTGTTATCGGAGTGCTTAGCCGATAAGTTATCTGTTAAAGCCGACTACATTTATTCATTGTCTTATTCTATACTTGCTCTGTTCGGTAGTCGGCTGGCTTATCAATTATATATCATTTATGTTATTGCATGCCTTATCATATATTCTTGCCTGTATTATTGTTACAATCGGCTAAGGACTAGCCGATGGGTTTATTCTGCCGATCCAAGTACAAGTACAAGCAGGTTCCCGGGCACGACCTCAGGTGAGGGCCCGGGCACGAGCTTAGGTAAGGACCAGTGTACGGGCCCGGACAGCGGATGAAGACCCCGAGAGCCGATATAAGCAAGGGCCCGAGCACAGGCGTATCTTCACGGCAACACCAGTAACACTAAATTATGATCGGCTAGGATTTATTTGATTTATTTACTTATGCATTATACCTATTTATTTTACCAAGTTTATAGCCAGTTTTTGAGTATCCCTTCGATGATCGGCTAGCACGATACTTGTGTATTATTATGCTATTGCTCTTGCCATCATCGGCTCTAAGCCGATGTATAAGTGCTACAGTGCGTATCGGCCATCGGTCGATGAGATGAGTCCAAGCCGGCTTCCAGCCGATTGGCTCGTGAATTTAACATTTCTCTCCTTGTCAATTACAGGGTCAAATTGACTGGCACGCCTACGAACCTCAAGACTTTAGGACCTGCACTGGAGCTAAGCAGATCTCCCAGGCCTTCGCGTGTCACCCAGACGCCGGACGAGCCCCGGCGGGTTTTCGGCGTCAACACGTTGCGAGCATCGTGCTCGGCCTGCAGGCATCTTCCGTCTTCCTCTTGTTGTTCACGTAGTCAGCGGGCTTCCTCTTCTTGTAAATCGCATAGTCAGTGTGCCTCTTGAGTAGGAGTCGAGCCCTTGGACGTCATGAAGATTTCGCGTGGTGAAGAGAAGCTTGCCGAAGTGCTATCCGACTTAAAGTCGGAATCAGAGTAGTTGGGGGTAAATACGACTTCGACCTCCCTAGATCTAATCTCGAGTGGCTCTATGTAACACCCTAAATTATCCCCATATAAAAATAAATGAGAAAAAGGAATTTTAGAAATTAAATTAAAAGCCTCAATGAGTAAAAATAATAAAAACAAAGAAAAATCTATAGCAAAATGGGCTTCGAAATAATTTTATAAAATTCTTTGCTTAACCATCTATTTTCTAGAATTTTTTGGGATTTATTTGATGAAGGAAAGTATTTTTGGTGAATTAAATTGAGTCACAGCATTAATATAAGAGAAAAAGAAATTAAAAACTCTCTTTCCTATGCATGGGCCGAATCCGGCACGTTACTATGCACTTAACGCTCCCCACGTGCACGCAGCCCATGGCCTGCGGCCGCCGCTCCGCCCACGCCTCGCCGACAGGTGGGCCCCGTCTGTTGGCATCGTCGTCAACCTCGCGTCGGAGGAGTCCTGTTCATCCCGTGTGCCACCACCGCAATCCGCTCCAAATCCAAGCGCCTCGGCCTCGATCTCGTCCAATCGGTTGAGGGGAAACAGTGTCCCGGTCCTCCTCTATCTTATCCCCAAGGACACGGAGCCTAATCGCGCATGGTTGAGGAGACCTAAAGCTTCCCGACTCGGATTTTATCCCTAATCCATCTCCGCCGCGAATCCCGCCGAACCCGAGCCAGACTTGCCACCTCGCCGCTATAAATAGCTATCCCTAGACCCTTGGAAGCTATCCCACGCACCAGGTTGAGCTCTAGCTAGCCCTAGCCGCCTCCCCACACCCTAGGTTCGCTCCGCCGCCGCCCGCCCGAGTCTCAGTTGAGCGCCGCCGTTGCCTTAGCCGCTGATAGCGCTTGTCGCCGCTTCTGTGAGCATCGCCAGCGTGCAAAGAAGCTAGGCCACCACTCCTGAGCCACCGAAGATCACCGGAGCACCGCCGCCGAGGACTCGTCGCCGCTAGGAGCTCGCCACCGGCACCTCTCGTCGCCCTTCCTCGTCGTTTCACCCACGGTAAGGTTCATCTCTGTGTCCTCTACCCATTCCCGCACTTGCCACGTGCTACCGTGCTGCTGATCACCGGTGACCATTGGTCCCCGTGCCACCGCCGTCGCCCGTGTCGTCATGGCGCCGACGTGGATGCCGCGTCAGACGCTAGCTCAGCCATGGGCTCGCTGATCGGGATCCAATCCGAGCCGTCGATTGCCCGATCTAATCTCAGCCGTCCGATCTGAGTAGGATTAGATCTAAGCCTTTGATCTCTCTTAAAATCTTGGATCAATCTGGACCGTCTGATCTGGCTTCATTAAATCCTAATCGTTGGATCGTCTTGTGGACTCCTGTGGACCTCGGTGGACCCGGTCTACCGTAGACCAGCGCCCTTTCGCTCTCTGCCCAGTGGGCCCAACTTGTCAGCCGCCGGCCCACACCCTTCTCTCCTGTGCTGACATCATAATTCCTTTTTCCGAATTAAATTAATAACTAAATGACGCAATAAATTAGTTTAATTCTTTTTAAAAGCTTTTAAAAGAGGTTAAACTTCTAAAATTCATAACTAATTCATCCAAACTCCACTTGGGGTGATTCAACTTGCAAAATTCTTTAAAAATCAAGATATACCCATTAAAAATATAATATGACACTGTTCATGTGTGTTGATGTACTGTTTTGCTTGTTTTTGTTTATTGCCTTCAGCCGCCGATGTCCAGGAAGAGCTGCAATTTCTCGAGGAGAGTTCCGAGGCTTGTGAGGAGCAGTAAGGCAAGTCACACGATTCCTCAATACCTTTGAGCATATTGTACCTATGTTTAAAGCTATGTTTGCTTTCAACTCTGCATTTATTTTCGAATGTCATTAGGACAGGGAAACCCTAATCTTTGTTTATGGCCCCTTTGACTTGATTACTGAATATTGTACCTATGGGATAAATATTACTAGCTAGCTTTATTTATTGGTTAGCTAGATTACCTCTAGGACTTTGCTTAGTCATGCTTAGCAAACTATAGAATAACTTCTAGGCTGTAACATTAACTTCAGCTATAATATTTTGTTCACATGAAATGATGAATCCATTTACGACTGTGGTCATGCAAGGCTAATTTAATGGTTCGTTAAAATACGGATAAATGGTGGGTTGCGAGCACTAGGATTTGTGAATGGTGCTAGCGGTGCTCATGACAGTTAAGGACCGGTTTGTGGATTACTTATTGCAAAGCAATACACGTGCTAACCACAAGCTAGAATGGGTAATGGCGGGATCTAAAGTGTAGTTTGTTCAATCGGAGGCCCCACGGTGTGTTGTGGCTGTGTCAATAAGACCACCATGGCTGTGTCAATAAGTCCATGTCTTGGGCGTTGGATTGTTTCCCTGTTGGGGGCTTGATCAGCTCCTACCGGAAATTGGTGGTTCAACGGGTGGCACTCTTGTTGTGCGAGTTACATGGAGGGTCTTGTCATAATTCCTTTCTGAGGTACCATGGTGGTATTAAGGCACACAGTGATATGTTGTGGAGTTGTGTCTTGTGGGCAAATTGGTACACCTCTGGCCAGAGTAAACTATTCGAATAGCCGTGCCCACGGTTAAGGGCGGGCCTAGCAATGTTTTTTGTGATTAGTCTCACACTATCTAAACTTGATTGTTGAATGGTGGAATATGTTTAGCTCTAGGTTGGAGTGGTTGGGCCTATACCATTTTGGTGAGCGGTATAGTGTTGACTAATATTGTTTAATAATTAATGCTTTATTACTCTCTTAAATGTTTTGTTAAATGCTTTTACGCAAATTTGAGCCCTATTATGCCATCCTTTGTTATCCTGTGCACTTGCATATTTGCTGTATGGCTTGCGGAGTATTTCATGTACTCACCTTGCAATCAACAATCATCATTCATAGGAGTACTTGAGTGAGGAGGATTACTTGAAGGAGTAAGCGGGAGTCCTGGTCAAGCTTGTGGAGTGGGTTTCGCCATGTTACTTTAGTTATTTATCGCTGCTAGAACTTTATTATTTTGTGAGGTACCATTCACCTCTGTAATAAATACTTTCGATATGTAAACAATTACTTTGATTATCAACTATGTCGTGTGTGCCTCGGTTGATTCCTAGACGAGGATTTCCACACAATAAAAGTCTAGAATTTTGGATGGAAATTCTGGGCGTGACACTCTGGGCCGTATCCAAGTTGAACTCCAGGGGATCAAGTCTGCCGCATTAGATGTTGATTGAAGTTATCAGCGGCGTTGCCGAGTCCGAACGGGACATTGACTTCCTCCTCCTCTCTTAGCCCGATCTCGGTTGGCTCGAGGCCGAGTCCGAGTCGAACACCGAAAGAAAGAGTTGTCCTGAGACCTGGGCATCTTGGGGATTGCTGTAGCATGTCTCCGATGATTACTACAGCATTGAGTAGGCCGACTGGCACGGAGCCAGCTTGATTTCTAGCTGATTGGATCGAGTCCGAGTCGGACAGGGTGAGGTCACCGAACTTGTCGGCAATGAAGTCGAGGCTCCCGAAGCTAATCGTTTGCTCGGGGAAGAACTTGACACCGTCGACTCCGGCGGTTGAATCCATTATGCTTGTCGAAGATGATCTCACTGATGCCCCTACCTGGCGCGCCAACCGTCGATGTTTTATATCGGCAATAATAATATGGGCTACTCGTGAGACCTAAACTTGATGGATTGAAAAGGAACACGAAATGATTTATCCTGGTTCAGGCCCTCGAGGTGAGGTAATACCCTACTTCCAGCTGTTGTGTTTTGCCTTTGAGGTTTTTTTGATGAGATTGTCTTAGTTGCCCTCAGGGGGCACCCTGCCTCTCCTTATATACCGGGGGACAGGGTTACAGGGCAGGAATCCTAGTTAGACTCTGACCAACGGATTTCCTTCTAGGAATGCAACGTGCCCGACTAAGACTATATCCTTTCCTTGTCATACAAAGTAATGTATGCCAGGTCCCATTGTATCCCTAATTACATGGTTAGGCCCATTCTCTATCCGAGTGGCCCTAATACTTCTCATGAGGTACCCGGGGCCCATGGCCTCCACATGGTGCTTATGATGAGGGAGGCGACGGAGGCAATGGTGAGGGCGAGGTAGCGGCCGAGGTAGGCGTCGGAGAGGAAGGCGCCGATGATGGGGGCGAGGCTGGTGGTGCCGTTGAGGCCGTTGAGCAGCGTCGCCGCATCGATGCTCCGCATGTGGAACACCTGCGTTAGGTACACCAGCAGGTTCGCCGACGTCCCCAGCGTCCATAGCTTCTCTAGCTTGTCAGTGGGGCGCGGCGTGTGGTACAAGCAGCAGCAGCAGCAGCAGCAGCGTGTGGTACCAGTGTCCTCTACTATGGTATGGTATGGTGGTGTGTGGTACAAGGAGCAGCGGCAGCAGGTAACCGACAGGGCAGAGCAGAGCGAGAGGAGTATCCTGCCTTGCCGGTTCATAAAAGGGAAGGAGAAGCGCCGGAGGAGTATCCTGCCTTGAGGTGATAGCACACCCATCAGTGCCGGTTGGAACCACCGACCGGCACTAATGGTTTTCCCACCTAAAACCTCCCTTGTTTAAGTTTCACCCGACACTGATAGGGCACCCATCAGTGCCGGGTGGTACCCCGGACTGGCACTGATGAGGGGGCCACTCATCAGTGCCGGTTAATGCCTCGGACTGGCACTAATAGGTGGCCATCCGTGCCTGTCCTTTTTTTTGGGTAGACGTAGGGTGAGGTGGGGGGCAGGAAGGCCTCGTCAGTGCCGGGTATTAGGTACCTGGCACTGATGTGCCGAGCAAAATAGACTGTTCTGTCGTAGTGACTTCCTGCCCGGAAGATAAAAGTTCTTTTGATGAGGAAGCACACAAGTTTAGTGGAGCTTTCACTACCGACCTTAGTGTGATTGGGGCATGTGATGACGTCCCTACTTTCAACGACAGAGGTGTGATAGTAGCATCCTTCTCAATTGGAACTACGGTGCAAGATTTTCCTTTTCCCGTATACGATTTATTTCCGTACCGAGTGCTCATGAATGATTGATTACGAACAATACTTTTACGACTTTGGTCAGAGGGTCCTGTAATGCCAACAAGAGACCCTAGAGTGATGAGCCGTTTTGATTCCGTTGTAGGTGCATGTCCTGGTGCAATCAAAAGGTCCACCGCCGGAGTTGTTCGACCAAGTATTTGGTCAGAATCATCTACCCGAAAATAGTACATTGCATCAGCATGGTGTGATTCTTGAATGGTATAAGGGGAAAGATTGCCAATGATTCGTTGTTGTGTTCCATTGCCATCTAGGAACTTTAGGAACTGGTGTAGTGTTGATGGCACCACGCAATACTTATGAATCCATGGTCTACCCAGCAGAGCTGAATACAAGGTGTTTGCTTCTATAATGAAGAATCGTACTTTGAAGCTAAATGTAGACATTTGGATTTTTACCGTAATAGCTCCCAGAGTTGGTTTTTCTTGATTATCAAATCCACAAATCATCACATCAGTGGATTCCAAATCATTTATCGCATATCCGGCGCGTGCCAAACTACGCATGGGTAGTATGTTCATGGCGGAACCTAGGTCAATTAGGATTCGCCGCAGATGCGCGTTCCCAATATTCCCTTCAATATAAAGTGGCCGGTTGTGATCTTCCTCTTCCACAGCTTTATCTCGCTCATCAAACATGATTTCATTTACATATAGAGAATTGGAGAAGAGACAGTGTTTCGCCATGGCCACCTCATAGAGTTCCAGGGTTTGCAATGCTTTTATAAGTGCCTCCCGCAGATCAGGTACCAACATAAGAGCATCATAAACGCTTAATAGAGCAGGGACGCGCTTGAGATGAGCAAGCACATTATAATCAACCATTGGTTCTTTTGATTTCTCTCCCGTAGGTGCGTCGACCTTTTCCGTGAGTGGTGGTACCTCCTTTGCAGCCACGACTTTGTCGGCCTTGGTTAGCTTGAGCCTTGACAATTCCGGAAGAATTTTTCCTCCTCGCAGGTTCATGATAACTTCCTCTAGTTTCGCATCTCTCGAGAGGGCATCAGATTACAACACTTCACGCTCAAGAGAGGTGAATATTTCTTCAGAACCAGCGCTAGCGGAACGAAATAAAACATTGCAGGTGGTGCAGTATGGAGATCATCAAAATATTCACCCTCGTCTGACGGGAGAGATGGGTTAAGATCATGAAAATGAGGTGACATCTCATGATTTTCCAATGAAGAAGAAGGACTATAGTCATATACATCTCCCTCGCCACTTGGATCATCCAGTTCTGTTGTTGGCTTTGATGTGCTATCTTTCATTCCCTTGAGTGCAATAGTTTTTAACCAGGTATTTGAACCTGGTCTGCTTGCTACTCGTCGAACTAGCAGAGGATCTTGTGGAAGATGAGATGCAAGATCTCTATAGGAGCAAGAATACACGTCATCATCGGACAACGACCCTCTCCTCGAGGTAATAGGTAAGCACGGCGCCTTGGATCTTGCTTCCTCCGAAGACGTGGTTGCGGCTTCCTTTCCCGCCTCGTCGGTGCTCTTGAACAATGAGCGTACTAAACCGAAGTGGGGAATTATAGTTTTACATAAATCTGCCTTTGGGTTTGGGGCGATTTCCTCATCGGAGGGATATGATAGCTCCTGGGTTACATGGGGCGGCACCCAATTAGATGTGTCACTTATATGAGCTGTCATTGCGCCACATAAGGCAACGTCATTTTCCTTTTGGTTTGTAATCTTTTCTTCTCCCTCCACACTGTAGATATCCTTCCCTACTAATCGTGCTCCCTGGAGAGCAGCCGTAGCAGGCTGTTGTTCAATGCTGTCCATGGGAATAGCTTGATTAAGCACTTGTTGTCTCTCGGGGGACGGGGTTGTCGATGGAGACCTCGTTCCTTCATCGCTTCTGTAACATACCCAAATTTCGAATCTCAAAATTTGAACTGAGTTAACTCAATAAAAATCCCCTGGCAAAATAAAATCTCATAGATTCTACACAAGGGAGCAAAATGAGAGGTAGATTGGCTTGTGTAAATCTAAAAACGGTTATGCTAAAACTTTTATAGTCAAATTTTCAAATTACTCAAAAAAAACTCACCCTAGGTGAAAATATAAAAATGCAAGAGAATATAAAACACGGCATAGGAATCCATACTACAAATTCCTAAAACCTTTCTTAGGTCAATTGAAAATGGAAGTAATACTTATTCAATTGTGCATAAAATTTTTTGATTAAGTTAAAATGCTTAAGGGTTGGGTGCATAAGAATCTTAAGAGTTATATTACAAAAATAGAGAATGCAATATGATTAAAAGTGTATAAACAAAAGTGTAACATAGAAATGTGGGGATAAAGAAAATCATTACCATTTCATGTGCATGCCTCCTTTTGATTGTTTTTGGATTTTAAAGTGCATTTTTATAATAGTATGCATATGCATTTGTATAGCCTAAGGAGTTTCTAAAAATAATTGGTTTAATATATGTGGGCACCCCGTTTTCTGTACTATAAGAGGTAATTAGTATGACAACGCGAAATATCTAGTTGGAAGGGATCTCAAGAGAAAGCCAAATAAAACTATAACCATCCAACCTCATCGCAGTCTTGTCATACAAACCACCAATTATAATGCAAAACAACCGAATGCCAGACTAAGAACATGAGAGATATTTGGAAGAATAGTTACACCAGTCCGCACGGCGAGATATGTCCATCAAACCACACGAAGGTGGCGACCAAAACGATCATATCTCTGAGGACATAGTCTACGGTTGAACTACTCTCCATGTATCTCAACTGTTCTAAGCCTATACTCATGCAGACTAGCCCCAGGATAATTGCTAGTCCACACTTTCATCTCTAGCAATGGCATTCAATAAATGGTTGTACAAGTAAGTAAACTAAATTTACATCAGAGTTACATAGGTCAAATGACCGAATAATATGATTCAGCAGAAGCTTGTCTACCCATACCACAGGCAATCCGACTAGGGGTAGACCCCTCAAAGAATCAATCCTGAAGAAGTAACAAATTCCCGTAGCACTCAACCTACAGCAAAGAGTTATAATCATACAAGCAAGAGTTAGTACATTACTGAAATAATGTACTGGCAAGGATAATCCTATATCGCTACATGCTAGGTCTAAAATCAAGGAGATGGCTATTTGTGGGTTCAGTTTTGCATAAAGCTAATTTTAGTTCACAATCATTTGCAACGGTATTTAATAAAACATTAGAAACATGTATAACAAGTAGGGAAGTGATCAACATAATAATTTTCCTGCTTGCTGCCCTCCACGGCAACAAGACTATAATACAACTTAATACTTCAGCTCCATTCCATCATCATTTCATCAATCACCGAGTATAAATCAGTATAAATCAGTATAAATCTTCGCCCAACCATCCCATTCTATAAAGCATTTTAAAAACATAAATCTATACTCAATGGACACAACCATGCCGCTCATGACCGTGAGCACGGTTAACCGATTAGTTTTGACTCTGCAGAGTTTGTACAACTTTACCCACATGATGTGATTGCTCTAGTTTGTCTGGTACCCGTCGGTACCACCACACTCTACACATTGAATATGGTCTAGAGGTCACAACATAGCTTTTACATTACCTAACATTTAGCTTTGCACCAGCACGAGGTGTGTTACTCCACATCAAGGCGCTACCCCGATGCCATGGGTGGCGGGCCCACGCCTTAACCCAGCGCCGTGGCGGTAGCCTACCTGGCTCCCCACGAGGCACACAACGTTGTATTGGACAAACTTAGATGCCTATTCCGTTACGGGATATAGGTAGCTCCTCTGAACAGCCCTACGGTACATTTGTAGGCACTGCCCATACTACTCAGCCTACCAAAATGCAAGGCTAAAATTAAGTAACTTAATCCACTATGGTATCCATACTAGCGCATGTGGTTGTACTGTTTAACATGAGAATATAACACTGAGTTCAGTCCTTAATCGACTCAGGCAAACACTCCCCCTATCGGTGTGCAACTACTCCATATGCACACCACTTGTCGCCCAAGTCTAAAATCAGGTTTTTCTTCAGTTTAGTTCACAATAACCAGAGGTTTCACCTCTATCCAGAAGTCATAAAATTCCCATTTTCAAAGGTGTATAGTGATCACTGTAATATTTAGCAAGTTACTAAGCATGGCTAAGCATAAGCAAGTGTATTAACTTAACATAGACCCCCATGAGTACAAATCAAGTACTATAACCAAGCCTAGGGTTACAAACAGCAAGGAGTACAACGTTTAAAGGTGGATCATGCAACTAATAGGTTATAACTACCATTTACCATAATTCAAATACCGTTATTCACAAATACGCATGCAATTTTACAAACAACACCATTTCATTCCCCAAAACATAGGATTCAATTTGTTCAAGGAGGAGGGGAGAGTACTTGCCTTACTCTTGAATACTCGGATACCAACTATCTCACTTCTTCACTGATATTGACTTCGTTCTCTAGAAAAAAATAACGTACGACCGAATAAATAGCAAATAATGCGAAAAATACAAAATGCTCTAATATGCATGAGGTTTATACCATAGGTTGCTACTGATCTAAAGTGAATTTAGGTGAAAGAATTTCTATTTTATCACGTTTTGTTTGAGAGTTATGAATTTTACGAGTTCTATACGAAAATACATCCGAATACGATATGAGGTCATAATTGAAGTTATTTTAATATGTGTGAAACTTACACAGTGGTTTGATACTGGTCTTAGGTGAATTTTGATAAAGAGATTTCTATTTTACCAACTTCTATTTAAGAGATATGAGTTTATCAATTTCTAGGCATGTACATGTATTTGTACGTGTATTTTAGTATACATGGGTTTTAGGGCTAGGTTTTTGTAAGAATATAAATCTACATGTTTTGAGAAAAGTGTCTTATGGATTTACTGCCATTTGGGTGCGTTTTATTTAGAGTAAAATGGAGTTTATATAATTTTTAGAAATTATTTTACTTTTTTATATTCTATACGAAACATTTATACTTTGTATAAATCATAAAGATGTTTTATGTACAATATTTTAGCTAATACTCTGTTTTTCAGAAATGAGAGAAAAATGTTTTGAAGCCAACAAATTTAGTTTCATATTATTTGGAGCTAATATGAATTTCCTATGAATTTTGGAAGTCAATACATATTATGTATTTTAATTTATGTATTTACCTATTACAAGTTTTATATAAGTGTCTTTCATATAAATGAAATTTGGTTTTAGTTCACTGCAGTAAAGATCAATATTTCATGAATTTACCAAACCTTAATTTATAGTAATGAGGAATAGTTAAATTTATATATAAGGTTTATGTGTTTTATGATTTTTATTATTTTTAAGGAATTTTAGGTACTGATTTCCCCAGATTTTATTCTACAGGAATAAATTTCATAATTTTTTGATTCTAACAAACTTTGTTTCACCCAATTTGGAGTTAAAATGAATTAGATATGAATTTCTGAAGTTTGCATGTTTTTCAATGAGATAATAAAGCCATTTAGTATTTTCTTTTATTTTTTCGGATTTTTAATCAGTCGGGTCCACCGGTCAGTCAGAGTGACTTTGCAGAAAGGCCCTCAGGATTTCTAGAAATCAACCTGCAGTCCTTTACCACGTGTGAGAGCCAGACTTTGTTAAGAGTCCCCGGAATTTCTAAGTTTTACATCTAGGTCCAGGGCCCACTCGTCAGTGACTGATATTTTTACAAAAAGGGACTCGGCTATTTTAAACTCTCGTCGACAACGTTCTCACACGCTAATGTGGTGGGGCCTGCTTGCCAGTGGCTAGGGACAGAGCAAGCGATGGCGAACACGTCCGACGAACTTCGCGGACTCAGCGACGGCGAACGGCGGTCGATCTCGTCGAGTTGCCAAAAGGAGAAATGCTCTACAAGTTCTTGCACAACTGTCGGTGGTAGTCTCATTGTCTAGGGTGGTCGGAATCGACGGCGACGACGGCGGAGGCGGTGAACTCACTCGGCATGCATATGGACTACATTTCACGGGCCGAATGGATGCATACATGCGATGTCTAAGGGACCGGAGAGGCTCACCGAAGGTGTTGGGTTACTCGGCAGTGCTGGAACAGCGGCGAGCGCGTCGAAAGAGGTCTCACGGTGGTGGAGCACTTCGGTTGATCGTCGACAGCCGGATCTGGGCTACAATCCAGAAGAAGTCCGTCGGCGTTAGCTCAGTGATATCCTACAGTAGCTTCATGCGCGAGGAATCGAGATGTAACTCACCGTGGTCAGAAAAAGCAGAAAAGGAGCACGGCGGCCGGCGGAGAAGAAGAAGACTCGGATCTACGGCCTCGGGGCTCTTCAGCTCTTCGTGCGCAGTCCTTGAGCTTGACTTGAGTCGGCGATGCCGCTGTCCAAAGATCGACGCCTATCGAGCTTTAGTCAGGGAGAACGTCAGCCATGCCGTGGCGATGGGCACAGGAGCCAAGTGCTCACTACGGCGTCTTCAACCTCGAGGTCAGGGGAAGAAGAAGGGAAAAATGGGTCAGGTATCCAGAGGCAATCACGTTCCCAGGACTCAGTTACGGCGAGGCTCACCGGAGAAGGATGGCGGCCGTCAGGATCTCACCGGTGCTGAGGAAGAAGGCAGCGTTCTCAGCGTTGTGGTGGTTTTCACCTTAGGCTCTCCGTGGAGAAGTGAGAGAAAATGGCGAGGAGAGTACAGTGGCGAGAGGGTTTGAGTTCTTGTCGACTGCGCCGAGAAAACAGTGGCGGGAGCGCTGGCACTGCTCTGTGGGCGTGTAGCCGACGGCCTGGCGCGTGTCCGCGTGCGTGGCAACGGTGTCTTGCTGGTGGGGCCGAGCTGGAGAAGTGCCTGTGACTGGCTGGTGGGGTCTACAGCGGCTGGGGCCCACGTGGAAGTGAAATAAAGAGGAGAATTCTCTAGAGACTAAGTGTGGGAGACTGTGTGAACAGCTGTCTTGCATCTGTGATTTCAGTAGGTTACTAAGGGATATAAATTATGGGAAAATTACTGGAGGTAGAGAAAGATGTGTTTAACCTGCTGACCAAATTTCGTGGTTAGAAGTGATCTGGTTTATCTTTGGTGAAATTGCAAATTAGGCATAATGATCCAGTTTTCCTGCAGTGTAGTTTATGTCCCTAGGGCTTTGCTCTTATTATTTTATGTGATTTATTTGGGAATTAAATTGAGCCAAAATTACTGGTGGTAGGTTTCTTGTTGACACACCTGTTGGTAGAATTTCACTGTCTAATTAATCTTCATTTTTATTTGGTGAATTTTAGAAGTATACCCATTCGTTTTTAGCTAGCTCCCTGGTCTAGCTGATTTGAGGGATTTTATTGAAGTACCAATTGAAGTGATAAAATCATGTAAAATTTACAGTGGATTAATTATATGGGATAGTGTTTACAAGAATATTTCCATGATTTTATGTCTGACCAATCATTTTTAGAAATTCCTTAGACTATACAAATGCATATATGCCTCCTATTATGAAAATGCACTTTTAAGATCCAAAACAATTCAAAAGAAAGCCTGCACATGAAATGGTAATTAATTTATTTATCTCCATATTTTTATATCAAACTTTTATCTATACATATTTAGTCATATTATATTTTTTGTTTCTTGTAAATTAACTCCTAAAATCTTTATGCACCAACCCTAAGGTAAATTTTATATGATTTTATCACTTCAATTGGTATTTCAATAAAATTTTTCAAATCAGCAAAACTAGGAAAAACTAGCCAAATAAATTGTTTAGATCCTATTTTTCACCAAATAAAAATAGAGCCTATTGAGGCAGTGCATTCCTACCAAAACTATGTACCATAATGTATCTTACAACTAGAAAAATTGGCATAATTTAATTCTCAAAAGAAACAGATAAAATGATAAGTGCAATGCACTAGGAGTTGCATGAACCTGCAGGAAAATAGAGCCACCATGCCTACAATTTCACCAAAGATTAACCAGGCCACTTCTAACCATGCAATTTGGTCAGTAGGTTAAGCGCATCCTCCTCTACCTCTAGTAATTTTTTCCAATTTAATAACCCTTGGTAACTTGGTAAAACACTAGTGTGAAGATTGCATGTTTGACAGCTAGCAGGACAGCTTCTAGAGGACTCCTCTCTCTATTTCACTTCCATGTGGATCCCACAAGACCCCTGGCCCACCTGTAAGCTGCATCACTGCTTAGGACAGTGTGTTTCTGATGCGGCTGGGTGTCCGATCTTCTGATAGGTTCGATTTGGCAGTGTGAAGACGTTCACGTTTTGAGACTTCTGATCAGCGATCGTCACCTCGCAACCGCTACACCCACACGTCTAGTTGTTATCAACCACGCTCTCACGTAGTCAATCTCACCACGAAAGTTTTATCCCTGCAAGCAAACGAAGAAACTCACAAGAACAAGGAAGAACA
Source organism: Oryza meyeriana var. granulata (assembly GCA_003991445.1). Lineage (NCBI taxonomy): Eukaryota > Viridiplantae > Streptophyta > Magnoliopsida > Poales > Poaceae > Oryza > Oryza meyeriana. The sequence continues at coordinate 32,981 of RYFJ01003500.1, read as the reverse complement.
TAATCTGAATTGCAGATGAATATTTAGCACACGAAGTTGGGGTTCCACAAACCGATCTAGACGGTAAAACTGCAATGGCAGAATAATCTAAGCAAAACCCACCTCTAAACAACGTCACGAAATCTCGGTTTTCTGATAGTGAAGGGTTGCTTCTCTAAATGACACACTTTATTTTTGTAAGCAAAATTCTAAGATGGAGAAACAAATTTCTCTCGCATAAGCAATTTCATATCGTTCCAAGTTTGAGGCAATCTATCATGTGAAGACGTTATTAAATTTTTCCACCATATTAAAGCATGAGAAGTCAAGACACTAGCAGCATTCTTAATCTTTCATTTATCACACATATGACAATGAGAAAAAATTTTATCAATCGCAACTTCCCAACTCATGTATGCTTCAGCACCAAATCCATTATACGAAGGGGGAGATGACACAATCTTACCTTCACTTGTCGAAGGTGATGTGGCAGCTATGATAGGGCTCTCATCCAAATTCTTCGTCTCTTTTTCATCCTTGGTGTGAACTGTCATAGTTAGTGGAAGACAAGAAGAAACAATAGCTGGCTGCTAATGTCGTCTCAATTGTTCATATTCACTAAGGACACCTTTCATGCTCTCAGCTATCGTTTGAAGGTCTTGTTGTATAGAGTTCATGCTATGTCATCACATTCCTACCATTGTTAGTAGAAAACAGAAAACAACACAAAAACGTTATCCCTGTCAACGTCTAGGTAGTGGACGCTGGAATCACACACTGTCAAGCAACCAAAAGCGTCTTACCGAACTCTTATGATATTCTTACCGATTGAAATAGGTGGTACAACCGGAGAGGTGGGACGTTGACAACGGTGAGTGTTGCGATTACTCGGATCAAATCTGTACTGATAAAAAGTTTGTGGATCTCGGGAGGGTCAAAAGTATGGTAGCAAGGATTAGGAAAAATTAATAACAGAATAGCAAAGCTGAATAAGTGTTCCAAATACTTGTAGCAGTCACTGGCCGAGACACGTTCCTAGAACCAGCCTAACAAGCGAGAGTAAGAAACAAAGTACTTAGGACAACTCTCTCTCACCAAGTCTCTCGAAAATCTTGAAAGATCAGCTCAGCAAGACTGCTCATTGAAAACAGCTCTCTATCCTTTTCTTTTTCTTTTTTTCTCTCTCTTTTTTCTCTTCTAGGAGTACACCTAGTACACAAGAAGCAACCACAAAAATTGGCAGCTCAATATAATGCACGGAGTGACCCTGGAAAAACACGCAGAGGCGCTCTGAAAAGCGTGCAAGAACTCTGGGGTTGAAAACTCAGTCTTGCAAGCCAAATTTCATGATTTTAGATCAGCTAAACCTGATAAAGTGGGGGAGGAGCGGATGTAAAATTTTTTGTAGATGTCCGCAGATATAAAGTTTACCCAATTCCGAGTCCGTATGTAAAAGTTATGTCTGTTTTAAGATAGGTAGCGCGAACTAGGGTTTTGTGGCTCAACCCTGGTGCTCCGGCTAGAGTATAAGTGCCAATAGGTCAAGCGGGCTAACAAGGAGGCTAGCGGTACAGGGCGATTGACACAAGGCGGCTTCCGACCTATCTAAAAAGGCTTGCGAAAGCGGGTTAAAAGCTCAAGGCGGCTTGCAATCTGAAACCGAGTAGAACTCGATCTCTCAAGGCAGGCTCTCGCGTAATGCAACAACTAGAACTAGAACCACAAACACGACTCTAAACCAGCGACCACTAACTTGACCTAGGACACAGACTCAACAAAGCAAAACTAAAATAAATTTTGCAAAGGCACAAAGGGGTTTGGACAGGGGATAAACCTAACACTACGAAGAACACGGTGGTATTAAATTTTTGGGTTTTCTGGACTCTAGGTAAAAGAAACAAAGATGGATAGATGGGAACAGATAATACCTATTGGGCAACCTGTGCTCTGATACCACTTGATGTGGCTGGGTGCCCGATCTTCCAATAGGTTCGATTTGGCGACGTGAAGATGTTCACGTTTTGAGACTTCCGATCAGCGATCGTCACCTCGCAACCCCTACACCCACACGTCTAGTTGTTATCAACGACGCTCTCACATAGTTGACCTCACTACGAAGGTTTTATCCCTGCAAGTAATCAAAGAAACTCAAAAGAACATGGAAGAACACAATCTGAATTGCAGATGAATGTTTAGCACATGAAGTTGGGGTTCTACAAACCGATCTAGACGGTGAAACTGCAATGGCAAAATAATCTAAGCAAAACCCATCTCTAAACAACAATGGCTACTGTATATATATGAGTTGGGACATCCTAAGGTTATCCCTAGGGCACACACCCGTTGGGCTTAGCCCACGACACGATTACAAGGCCCAAAGCCCAAAACAGACTCGGACTAAAAGAGGTACGTATCTTGTTTCGATGATTCCAGACAGTTCAGGAGGAATTTTGATGTGGGACCAAAACCATATGAAAGTAGACTCCATAAGCTTTCCAACAAGTACTCATGGGCCCTGAGAGTCCTTTTGGATCAGCAGCTAGGTCAGTTTGAAATTGATGCTGTCAGGAGGCCTGAATCCGAATCCAAAACATGCAGAACTTCATCTCTTGCTTTCTATGAACCAAAAAGTGACGTAGTGATGTAGGAGTAGACTTGAGTAAGGTCTTGGTTTGGTTCCCAATCAACTTCTTTTATCATCCATGTGTTTCTTGCGCTCAGTCTCTTTCCCTTCACTCAAGCATGTATCTCTGCAAACAAGAACACACAAAACTTATGGTGCAGTAACGGCTGTTCAAATATATAATACATAAATCTTACGTAGAAAGCATGCACCTTTGGTTGATGAATACATAAGATAGCTATGGTCATATCCGAGCTAGTGATGTCCTCATCAGTTTCACTCAATTCCTAGCCATCCTCCTCACTTTCACCTAGGACATCACTACATGGACCCACTATTTAGTGTCTAGACCTAGCCTAAACTATGTGACACAAGATTTCTTGCAAAATGGGACCCACCAAGGCCACTGTAGAGGTGGAAGCACCTCAGCTTGTATGACAAACGTGTCATTCCTTCCTTCCTCTTCCCCTCTCAGCCTACAAAGCAAGCCTAGACCAGCTCCACTCTAGAAAACTTCGGCCATTTTGCTTCAGACCACGCCAGCCACTCCTCCCTCCCTTCCTCTTCATGTTCCCACCAAGATAACCGAAGAAGATCCCTAGGATCACCAGAGACAGGAGCATTTTCTCTACAACTGATAGTGTTCAATCGAGCCCGAGCTAACTCCGGTGAGCACCACCCTTTCCAAACCACAGGAACATAAAGTGCACCTCCTAATCATTCCATTTTCGTATTACACGGCCCTAGGTTTGCCGGTCGAAGTCGCCATGTCGCCGCCGTCCATGCTCTCTGCTCCGCTGGACTGCTGCCATGACACCATCGCCGTTCCGGCCGATGCAGGACGCCACAAGCTGAGCCGTCGCACCAACGTCATCGCCCCGCCACTAGGAACCCACCGACCGAAGAAATCAAGCAGTAGTGCCGTGAAGCTCAAGATCAGCCATCGTCTTCCCCAGCTCCAGTCTGAGTCGTCATCGTTGATTCCACCATCCCCAGTAGGTCTCAGTTTGATTCCTTGCACAGGAGCCACCCCTAGGAAGCCTATAACCTTGTAGACACTTTACCTCGGCCGCAGATCAACTGGAGCAAGCCGCCACCGCGAAGCTGAGAAATCTCACCGCCACTGAGGAGTCTTCGACGTTGCTGCTGTCGTGCAGACCTCGTCGACCTCATCAGACCCCACGGTGAGAACCCAGGCACCTATTAGACGCACATACATGCATTGGTTTGGCCAGCTTAAGTCCGTAGAGCGATTCACCTCGTCAACCCAAAAGTAGCCGCCACTGGAGCTCGCTGTCGATGAGATTCCGGTCATCCCAACTAGCAAGACGACCACCCATGGCTTCGCCGTAAACTCCTTCACCTTTTCTCTTTTGTGTCGATGTTTTACACCGGCAATATGAATATAGGGCTACTCATCAGATCGAAACTCTGTGGACTACAAAGGAACACAAATTGTGGTGTATTTCCTTTAAGGATGTATGGTGGTGATTCTGGTGAACCTGATGATTCTGCCCTCAGGGGGCGCCCTGCCTCCCCTTATATACTGAGGGACAAGGTTACAAGGCTAAGTCTGCCAAGTTCTATCATATTCCTAATTACAAGGCTAGGCCCATCCTCTGTCCGAGTGGCCCATATGCTTGTCATGAGGTACCCAGGGCCCATGGCCTCCACAGCAGCCCCTGAGACCTTCATAGTTGAGTCACAGTTGATGCCGAGTGCTGATCCTCCACGGTGAAGTATTCCCGAGTGCATTGCTCCCGAGTACTCTTTATCCGAGTGCTTCTTCTCCCGAGTCCTACTTCATGTTAGCTGGTAGTGAGGCTATGAAGGGCTCCATGTAGAAATATGAATAGTGTGCGTCGAATAGACGCACCTATTAGGTGTAGCCCCTAACTTTGTACTTAATTGTGAAACAATTAAACATAAAGTCAAAGATCTTTAACCTTGTAGTCTTTCCCGAGTAGTGTACTACTGGTATATGATACTCTTCGGCATCATGTCAGCCGGAATAGTTTTAAGTCTTTCCCGAGTAGTATATCACTTGGAAGTCAGACTCTTCAGCATCATGTTAGCCAGAATGATTTTTGCTCATGGCAATTGTTGGCCAAGCATGTAGGCTGAGTACCACTTTATGGATTTCAACCCAATACGTGGTCAGGTGTACTTGAGAGATACCTACATCCCCAATTTTAATGGAAACCAGCTTGTGTTCCTTATAAGGATATATCCTCAATACCTGGTAAATAATGCAGATACTCGAATGTATATACTCAGCTGTAGGCTTAACATGAAGCATATCTGATTATTTGATCAGTTTCTGTGAGTAGCACCAGCACTGTGATTTTAACACAATCAGCGAGCGGCCTAGATAGAGCGTGCTACTGTAGAAACTCATATCTTGTGGCCCAGTACCTAATTTGTAGGCCCAAGCCCATTTATCAGCACAGGCTCTATAAAGGCAGGGAGAGAGAGAAAAAAGATTTCCTCATCTTCTCCAATCCACCAATCGATTCATCTTCCAACTTCTGCGCCAAAATTTCGCACCTTGCCTGGCTAGGGTTCGCCATTGCTAGCTCTTCCCTCTTGAAACTCGAGCGATCCCGCTCCTCCGCGTCCATTCCAAGCCTCCAATAGCATTTCCCCCAAATCTTCTCGCCCTTCGCAATGCCAAGAGCTTCGGAAATCCTGGAGGTGTCCACTGAGACCTGGCCGACGTCAGATTGTGGCTCGACTAAGTTGAAATATCTAGAGAAGTTGCTGAGATTGCAGAGCCATGAAGTCATCCATTGGTGTCCGGCTGAAGGGGAATCGATTTTGGCACCCCAATCTGGTGAGACTGTAGTCTTCGCCTCTTTCTTTGACCAGGGTCTTGCTCTTCCTTCTTCGGACTTTCTTCACCAACTTCTCTCTTTCTATGGGCTAGAGTTGGTGAATCTGAATCCCATCTCTATCTTGCAAATCTCTATTTTTGCAACTCCGTGTGAATGCTTTCTGGGTGTGTAGCCCCATTTCAATCTGTTCCGATATTTGTTCCACATCAAACCTCAGCCCTTCAAAAACAAAGTCCAAGTGATAGGGGGAGCCGGTCTCCAGCTTAGGAATGAAATGAAAATAATCTATCTTCATGTTCCCTTGAAAACATCCCATAAGGGCTGGCATAGAGAATGGTTCTATTGCTCTAATCTTGAACCTTCTCTGCCCCCGTTTACTGGTTTGTCTCCGGAGGTCTTGCCCAGCTGGTCATCTGTGCCAAGTTTCAAGGAGATGGGCCAAGTGTATCTGTTGATTGATAAAATTGACAAGCTGAAGAGCTCTAGTCTGACTGGTCCCTAGGTGGCCAGATGTTTCTTGAATAACCGCATCAGGCCGTTGAAGCTAAGAAGCCACTTCGGCTGGGATTACAGGGGAAAAACGATCCTAGCTAAGAATACCCAGATCTGATTGATAAGCATAAGGTGACTAATATCTTGCTTAGTTATTTCTCAAACGGGGTAATTGAGACTGAAGATGTAGAGCGCGCCACCATGGCTTACAGCCAAAAAAGGCCTCGTCCAGAGGTAATGTTGAAATGCTGGTTGTTGAATTGCTTTCCATTTGTGATGAATGTTTGTAGACATGTATCCAGGATTACTCTGCAATGTATGATGTATGTTGCTTGAATCACTCGCAGGAATGTGAGAAGTTTGACGATGACTACCAAACTTTGTCGGCCGCCAAGTCGAAGAAGAGGCCATTCAGTCCTTCTGCTGACCAGCCCAGCTTCAAGAAAGCCGGGAAGAAACCCGTTGAAGACCCGAGCAAGAAGAGAGCTAGCAGGCCAAGTGTCGCAGCTAGGAGCTTGAAGATAAAAGATACCACCAGCGTAGCTCGCAGGCCACTGAGTCCAAGGCCATCGTCTCCAAGCACGAGACCAACGCCTCCAGGCTCAGCAACATCGAGCCCAAGGCTGGCACCACTGAGTACAAGATCAGCAGTGTCGAGTCAAAGAGCGGCGCCACCGACTGCTTCGGCGCCCTAGTCGGCCGTGCCAGAAACTGGGCCGACCAAGAGCAAAGCACCACTGCCGACTGTCACACCAACTAGCCCAACAGCCAGTGGCTCTCCACCACTGACATCTAGAGCCCCCTCGTGGAAGTTCAGGACCTCCAAGAGGTAAGCAATCTTGAATCTTCTGAAAATCTTGATCATTGTTATAGTGTCTTGATATTTGACTCATTGTGCAGGAGGCGAGTCAACATAGATCTCAAGGAGACTACGCCGACTACTCCCGTTACCGAGCCAGCCCAAGCCAAGCCAACACCAGCAAGCTCATCTGCTGAGCCGATGACTGCCTCAGTTGTAGAAACTGAAGCTGTCCCGACAGCAGGACCGCTAGTGCCTGTTAACCAAGGGGCAAGTACTGAAGCCATTGCTCTAGGCCCTGAGCGAGTCCCTAAAGCCCCGACAACTGCTGAGTCAAAAGACAGGACCTTGTCGCCATCCATGTCGTCGTCGTCTTCAGATGAAGTGGATCTCCCTAGGCTTGAAGCCCCTCCCTGCAGGTTCCCGAGAACATTCCATTGGGTATCCCCTAAGGGAGTCACGGAAAGCTACGAGCATGATGAGGAGGTGGCGGAGAGGGAGTGCGAAGTTCTTCTTCGTGCCGCAATCGCCGCGTCTCAAGGGGTCCAGGTATGACTCTCGCCATATTGAGTTCTTGACATTTTTTCTTGTATTGGTTTTCTGCCTCTTGACTCTGTTTTGTTCTGTTTTTGATCTGAGCAGAAGATAGTCGACCGCTCAGCGAAAATGAACAAGGTCTTGACCCAGCTTGCCCCCCATCTCCAACGATTGGGCCAGCTCCAAGCCACCAAAGCCGACCTGGAACGGTCTAGTCAAGAGAGGGAGACATGGCTGAAGGGAGCAGTTGACCAGCTCAGGGATGAAAAGTGGGCTCTAGCTAGAAGATCAGAAGTAAGTCTCCTGTGTTTGTCTTCCCAAATAAATCCCGAGTATATTTCTTCAGCTTTGTTGTCTTCCTGACTGCCCAGTTGGGTCCCGACTGTAATCTCGAGTTCTTGACTATTCTGATGTATAACCCTCAAAGCCGAGTTGAAGACCCAGACAGAGGAGAAGAAACAACAGGAACTTGAGCTAAAAAAAGTTGAAAAGGCTAAAACTGAACTGGAGAAGGCCAAAGCCAAAGTAGAGGCCGACTATGAAAGTAAGCCTTCCTTCTGACAATAACCTTAACTAATCCTCTTGTTACTCCGACTGCAGTTTGGCTTAACAAGTATACTTGCCAATCAATCTGAGCAGCTTCAAGAGCCAATGCCCAAACTCAATTCCAAGCCTTTGCTGCGGAGATTAAAGTCGTCAAGGAGTCACGGGAGATTCATGCCGAATCCGTGAAAGGGCTCCTTGACATTATGGATCCTCACCACGCTAGGACCAGATCCAATACAGTCTCCCAGGTGCAATCACATCTTAGCCAAGCCCTGAATATCTTGAAAAAGTACTCGGATGAAGGTGTGGCTATTGGCGTGGCCCAGACCCTTGCCATGACCAAGTCGATCTACCCTAGGGTAGACCTTGAGGCCATCGGTGAGGGGTTTGCCGAAGAGACAACACCTGAGGAAGCATTGGAGTTGATCACCGTGGCGAGGCCGACTGCAGAGGCGATCGCAAAGGACCTGGGAATGTAAGAACAAACCATTATGCAGTCGGTGTATGTAAAGCTTTTGTACTGACACGTGTAAATATATGTACAATGCCACCGAGTTCTTGGTTTTCCTTAGTTATCATTAGCTTTACTCGACTATGTAGTCTACGCCGAGTTGATCGATAGGAACTTAATAAAATCGTTCACCTCAGAAAGCTATACTCGGGCAAACATAACATAGTCGTTGTAAAACTTCATAACTTAGATAAAACAAGCTCGTATGTTGTTGACAAGCACATATAATACATGCAGCCCCCGACTCACTACTCAGTTGAAACAAGCAATGTAGTGAGTCAGAGAAAAACTTTATACATATGTATGTGGGAAAGTACAAAACTCAGATATAGAAAGGATGTAGCTGTTCTATATTCTATGAGTTGCTGACTAGGGCACCGTCTTCATTCTTCAGTCGGTATGCGCCCGGCCGAGTAACCTCAGTGATAATGAATGGTCCTTCCCACAAGGGGGATAGCTTATGCATATCTTTGGTGGTTTGTATTTTTCTCAAGACGAGATCACCAACCAAAAAGGCGCGACCACGGACATTTTGACTGTGATACCAACGCAGGCCTTGAAGATACCTTGCCGACTGGATAATTGTGATGTCCTTAGCTTCCTCCAACTGATTGAGTTGAACCAGTCGGTTTTCATTGGATTTATCTTCTGAGTAGGCCCGAACTCACGGAGAGCCGAACTCTAACTCGGTTGGTAACACGGCCTCAGCACCATAGACCAGAAAGAAAGGGGATTGCCTTGTTGCCCGACTAACCGTGGTTCTCAGAGACCAGAGAATGGATGGGAATTCTTGTACCCACTGCCCTGCGTATGGTTGTAGTCAGTCGAATATCCTGACCTTGATACCTTGTAAAACCATGCCATTAGCACGCTCAACCTGCCCATTGCTCCATGGGTGTGCCATAGAGGCGTAACAGATCTTGATGCCGAAGTCATCACAGAAATCTTGAAATACGCCACCAGTGAACTGAGTACCATTGTCCGTTATGATGCGGTTAGGAACCCCGAATTGGTATAGTATACTCATGATGAAGTCCTTTGCTCGTGCCTCTGTTATGGTAGCAACGGGTTTTGCCTCAATCCACTTTGTAAATTTATCCACTACGACGAACAAGTGTGTGAACCCTCCTGGTGCTTTCTTGAAAGGCCTGACCATGTCAAGTCCCCATACTGCAAAGGACCAAGAGATTGGGATTGTTTGAAGTTCTTGGGCTGGAAAATTTGTTTGTCTTGCATAGAACTGACAACCTTCGCATGTGCGAACTATGTCTTTAGCATCTGTTACTGCTGTAGGCCAGAAAAATCCTTGCCTGTAAGCCTTTCCGACTAGCGTCCTAGATGCGGCATGGTTGCCACATATTGTCACACCCTAATTTAGCCACACAAAAATAATACCTAAAAAAATGCCCCTGGAAAATAAATTAAATGGCCAAATGAATTAATTAAAGGTGGAAAATGCAAAATAACAAATCACTATGGCTGGGAATAGTTTTATTTTATTCCTCTTGCCAAAATATATTAACAGGATTTTTATTGAAATTTTCAGAGCACAGAAAGTATTTTTAATAAATCAGAAACGATTACTGGAATTAAATTCACTCTGGAAAACCTTTTTTGTTTTTCTTTTCTCTCTTTTCCTCCCTCTTGGGCCGCCGGCCTGCTCCTGTGCCGGCCTGCCCGAGCACCCGCAAGCCTGTTTTCCCCCTCAGCCTCTCTCTCCTCGCGCCGGGCCGGCCCAACCGCTGTGCTGCCCGTTTGCCATTAGGGCCGATAGGCGGGCCCCGCCTATCAGTTTCTCCCCTAACCATGGGCCGGAGGAGGCAGGATGACGTCAGCCACGCTGCCGCCTCCCACACCCACGCCGCACGCCTCAGAGGCCGGGCCGCCATCCTCTCCCTCACCCGCGCCGCAGTCGCCTATTTTTCCCCCAAAATCCGCGCCGATCTGAGCTCGCTGGCCACCACGCGTCCTTCCCCACTCCGCCGGCCGTTGCCGCCCACAATCCGGCCACCATCTCACCTCCCGAGTCATAAAAACCTTCCCATCCCCTTTCTCTGCCTTTTCCCTAACTTACCGCGCCTCCCCGTGCCCTTAAACACCGCCCCACTCACAGGCGCCAAGCTTTGGCAGTCCTTTGCCATCTCCAGTTGCCGCTCGCCGCCGTTCTAGACGCCGCCAAGCTGTGCTGCCACCGCCGTCGTCTCTGCCATGCCAAAGAGTCCCTCGGCCACCCCTTTGTGAGTGCTACAACCCGCTAGAACTCCCCGCCCTCATGCACGGTGAGCTCTGGCCCCTGTCTCCTTTCCGGCCGGCAATTTCCGCTGCGCCGCGCCACGTCTCTTTTTTCTGCCGTAACTTGTCCCTCGTCTTTCCTAGCTCCCGGAGCTCCTTGTCCGCCGCACCTCGCTCTCCTGTCGCCGTCGGAGCGCCATCGCTGATGTTCTTCTGAAGCCGCCACCGCTCCTGCCTCGCCGCCGTCGTCCTCGCGCTGTCCCGCGCCACCGCGAGCTGCCGGTGAGATTCCCCACCGTCTCCCAGTTCCTCTACGCCCCTCCATGTGCCCGCCGCCTCCCTCTTGAGACGGCCGGTGTGTGGCCGTGCATTCCCAGGGCCGTCCGATCTACCATGCGGCGGGCCGTCTGTCAACCGCCTGCGTGGCTGCCCGTGGTTGCCACATTGGCGCCACGGGTGCGCCATGTGGCACATCCATTTCCGGCTCGGTGGACCGAGTCCACCGTGCGCCGATGCCGTTGAGTCACTGCCGGTGGGGCCCGCTAGTCGGCGCCGTTTCCCCTCGGGTGACGCCATAAATATCTATTAATTGCGCAATAAATCGCTAACTAATTAAATTTACTTTGAAAATCGCTGTAAAACTTTAACAATTCATAACTAATTCATATGAACTTCGATTAGGTCCATTCAAATTTCATTAAATCCAGAAAAATGCCAAGAATTCATTAAAAATATTTTTAGCTCATGTTTGACTGCCCACATGTACTGTTTTTAATTGTTTGTGCATTGTCCGTTATAGAATCCGACACCGGTGACTCTTCCGTGTACAACAAGGTCATAGCAGAGTACGTCGAGCCGAGCAAGGTAATTTGCACTGTGATCTTGATCAATTTGTACCCATTTTTCACTAAAATGCTTTGTTATTTAAATAAACTGCATAATTTCATTATTTCATGTGGAGGGATTATAACCTTTGTATAGATAGGACATGCCTTAGTATTTAAACCTTGTTCCTTGTCACCTGGGTAACAACATGATTAGAATTCTATTCTTAGGATGCTTAGCCATGCTTAAAAACTTAGTTCATCTGGGGATTAAATATCATTGTTTACTTTTTGGTTCGACTCAATGTCGGAAAAATAGAACTTTGGATTTGTTACTATTAAATTACTAAAATTTGACCCAAATGGTGGGCTGTGGGTGCATGGTTTTGCTGGTCGCACCCATGGCAATTACGGACCGGTTCGCGGGAACCTTGGGCAAATACTCATACTTTCCACAAGCCAGTGTGGGCAACGGCTGGGCTTGTAGCGTCTCTTCTCCCTCTCCTAGGCACCGATGATGAGGGTGGGCGTGATGGAGTTGGGTCGGCCCGGGGTAGGGTTGATCGGATTTCGGATCCATCGTGGCGCAAGGGGATAGCCTGGCCAATATGGTGTGTCCTATTGGCAGGTACAACCTCAGCGTGGTGTGGATGGTTTGGGAGAGGTTGCGTGAACAGTCCTATCATAGCCTCTTATGGGGCATCGTGGTGATGCACCGGCACACGGGAACATGTGTGGGGCTGTGTCTTGTGGGTACAGTTGTACACCTCTGATCAGAGTAAATTTATTTGAATAGCCGCGCCCGCGGACATGGGCAGTTGGCCAAGACTCACCGTGATTAGTCTCACCTTTCTTTAATTAACTTGACCTAATGGAACTGGTGTTAGATCAGATGAATGGTTGGGCCTGGTTAACATGGTGTAACGTTGATCAGTGGAGGCTTAATATTGATCAATTAATCAACCTTTTATCGTTTGCGAACTACTACTGTTTACAACTGCTGTTACCCAAATATACCTCTAGCCTGTCTTTGTCTCCCGTGCATTATGCAAATTTGTGGGTGTGATTTGTTGAGTACTGTGGGTGGTACTCAGCCTTGCTCCCTTTTCTCCCTCTCAGTGGTGGAGTACGCATCTGATGTCGATCAACTGGAGGACTAGGCTGGCTTCGCCATCAAGGTGCTTGTGGGATGGAAGCTGCTGCTCATCCCGTTGTTTATAGACTTTATTTTCCTTTTTCCGCTGCATTTATGTAATATAATTTTACTCTATCTATAAGACGCACTCTGTATGGCAACTTGGATTTGTGTACCCTGGCTTTCCTGGACATGGATTTAATATACATGAATGTTCAAAATTTCGGTGGGCATTACAAGTTGGTATCAGAGCCAGGTTGACCGTAGGACCAGCCAAATGGAAACCCTAAGAGCCCTCTGAAATTCTCACTTGCATATGCTTCTCGCATTTGGAGTTATTTCGGGAAAAGTGGGAATTCATTCTTGGATTGGGATAAAATCTTGGCCTTGTATTTGACTGAAATTTTTGAGTCAAGTCAAGTTTAGAGTGGAAATTTTATTCCAGGGTTGGCATAGGTGTCCAAATTTTGGGGAAAACATTGGTTAGTCAGGGTGATGTATGATTTCTAGCATGCATAAAATATTTCTATTTGCTTTGCAATTATTATTTAAAATTAATTCGGTACTATTTGGTTCTACTGTATCATTTCGTCGGTCTCAGGTTTACATACAAAATTATTTCCTACATAAAATTGCTGTTATTTCCAAATTATTTACTGTTCACTTATTTGGATCTGAGCATACATTGATTCTCCCTCCTTGCCTTCTATAGATGGACGATCTCCCCAACCAGCGTGATGCAAACATGGGCAGGTTTGTTGAAGAGCTGCGCATGATGAGCTTTACTTTGGGGTACAGCCATGCCCCAGAGTACACTACAGTGGAGCCCATGGAGGGTGAGCTCCCACACCGGGTTCGCTTGGAGCTGCCAGGCGAGTTGTACCTCCTACCTGCTATGGAGGTCGAGATCAGCGGGTGCACCTTTGACCACGCCTGCCAGGAGGCCACTTTCCGCCTGATTGGAGAGTTGCGCCGAAGACATCACTCTACTCTCCACACCATTGCCTACCGCTACCTCCCCTGTTGGGCGCGCTACCAGGTCTACAGCGCCTTCCAGCAGGCAGACAATGAGAATGACACCACCATCGTCCACATGAGGCAGGCGATGTGGGCCATGGACTACATGCACGCCAACTGGGTGCGTGCAGCCCACGACAGGGAGGATGCCAACAGGATGACCATCATTGGTCTCCAAAACCAGGTCGACCGCCTGAAGAAGGAGGTCGCGGAACTGAAGGGACAGCTGCCACCCGGTGGGGCCAGGATCCTTCTGACCCCGAGGAAGAGGACCCTTTCTCTGGTGCGAGTTCAATTGGCCCCCGGGAACGGGCCACACACACCGCCACCGGCACCAGCTCCAGCTCCAGCGCCAGTGCCTACTCCAATCCCAGCACTGGCAATAGCACCAACGGGCGGCATGATTAGCACGTCGTCAAGCGATGGCAGCTCTCAAGGAGGCACCAGCATCCACAGGGCTTCACTTCCATCGACGACAGCAGCTCCTTCAATGGATCCCGCACCCGCAGTAAGGCTAGTTCCTTGGCTCACGGCAGTGGGGATTACGTGAGCGGATCCAGGAGCCGCACCAACGACGAGGTGGGCAATGAGCAGGAGCCGGAATACAACTCGGATGACCGCAGGAGCCGCTTTGAGCAGTAGATGCGTCGTCCTTAGTTTTTATCGTTTTCTTTAGTTTGGTTTCATGATTAGTTGTAATGTTAGGATGTTTGTTTGGGGTTAGTTGGTGGCATACCGTCGGTGTGGTGTGTCCGCCTTAATCAGGAGTTGAACTGGTTTTTAGTCATGTTTCCAACTATAAATTTCAGTTAATTTAATTCAGTCACTTAATTATCACTCCTATTTTTGAGCTACCTATTTTTCTCCTTCCCTTCCGCTGCTATCCCCTTCAGCTGGTGAACACAAGGAATGTTAACTGTGCTACCAGTGACGCCAGTGCTACCAACCAGTAGGATCAAGCACCCTAGAACCCCGAAGCTCCCTGTGGAGGCCATGGGCCCCGGGTACCTCATTACTGGTACATGGGCCACTCGGATATAATTAGAGATAAGATAGCATCTGGCAGGCTGTGCCTTGCATAATGAGGAAACATAGTCTTAGTCGGATAGGACTCTATCTCTAAGGAGAAAATCCCTTGGTTGTATCCGGCTAGGATCCTTATCATGTACCCCTGTCCCCTAGTATATAAAGGGAGGCAGGGCGTGTGGGCACCCCGGAAATGCATTATGAAGAGTAACTATTACGGCAACGCGAACTATCTAGATGGATGGGGTCTCAAATAAAAACCAAATAAGTACGGTAACCATCCATCCTCATCGCAGACTTGCCATAATCTTTACCCACTCACAATACAAATCCAAAATGCCGAGAAGTGTACAAAAGAGATAATCATAAGGATAGCTTGCCAGTCCTCCCCGTCATACGCCCGTCAAACCACTCGATGGTGGCGACCAAACACGATACGTACCCCAGAGGACTCGAACCACAATAGCTATCCCCCAACCATCTCAATTATACACAACTCATACTCGTGTTCAGCTAGTCCCCAGGAAAGCGACTAGCCTCACACTTTCATCGCAAGCAATTGATAAACATCACGAGTACTCTAGAAATGGATAGACGGCAGCAGAGTTACAACTATTACATAGAGGGTTCACACCCTAATTCATCACAAAGTGACACAAAAGATTTGCAGCGGAATATAAACACAAAAGATAAGAACCAGTGGTGCCAAACCCATGCACAGGGCAACCGACTGGGGATAGAGCTCAACTCAAACTACTAATTATCCTCGCCACCCTCGGCGGGATAATAGTAGACCACATCAGCTTCGTCGTTGTCCTCACCTGAAAAATAGCAACGTGAGTACGAATGGTACTCCGCAAGACTTACACAATAATAATAGTATAAAGGAAGCATGCTGGTTTCTACATCAAGGAAGAAGGCTATATTGATTTGATTTTGCACAAAGCTGATTTTATTGAGCAAGTAATACTTGAAACTATAAGCATTTTGTGAAATAACTCAATCTGAAATTTTAAGACAGCAAGTATATGGTTCTGAAAATAGAATATAAATGAGCATAAACCATGCTTTAAGCATCGTCCATGGGCCATCCTTGCCCAAACAATTGTGCTACACTAGCACACCATATTTCATGACTAAAGCCAAGTCATAATTAACATTAAAAATCCCTTATATAAACCCATCCATCCATGACTATCCTAAGTCATGGTAACCACATAACCCAAAGTTGGATGCTAACATGACTAACTAACACATCAAGCGTTCGTCCTGTAACCGTGGACACGGCTATTCGAATAGTTCTTACTCTGATCAGAGGTGTACATCTTTACCCACACGATGTGATAGAAGCCAAACGGCTACACTCTAGTTTGATTCGTACCTGCCGGTACCCACACTCTACACATTGAGTGCGGACTAGAGGTCACAACAGAACCTTTTGCACGCTTAGCCCCAACCACCTAAACCACGTCTGGGCCCCCGACAACTTAGTCGTGCGTGTGTGATGACTAAGGCGGGCTTACCGTCGTGGGAGGCACCTCCGGCCAGTCCAGGCGCGCTCGAGGTCCTCCAACGGAAATCCATCCTCACGACTGACGAACGGGCGTAGATGGCTACAGCCTCCCGTGCTACTGAGTTAAGCCGTCCCACTCCCGGCGTGTGGAAGTACGTAGGGTGCTTGAATAGACGTCAACATGTTCGGTCCTTAACGACCCAGACGGAGCTACGTGCATCGGGGAAACACCATCCCTTCATTGCCCTATCATCCGTCCAAGTCAAACATATTCTCAAATATTAATTAGAAGTTATTCTTGTCAGATTTTAACCCATCTATTTGCATTCAACTAGTTTGGAACCGATAGCTCTATCTATCGGATTTTGCTAAGTCTAGAATAAGCATGGCTAAGCATTTGGTAAAATAAAAGTATCCCAAAGTCCTTAACCAGTGGTGACAATGTATAAACATGGCATCAATAACCAAGGAATGGAAATGCATACAATTGGGTAATATTGACTCTACCCGTTTTCCCATTTTAAATAGACTGAAGCATGCATATAGATATTGTTTTCGCAAACAAATCAATTTATTGAAAACATAGGTTCAATATGCTTAGACGCTTGCCTTGCTGCAGCGATAAGTCACACTCAAGCTCTGGGTTAATCTCCACGTACTCCGTATCCTCAGAATCTATCGATAAGAAGCAATATGCAAATAAGAAGCAATTAAACATGTCTATGCAACATGATCAATTAATTATGAGATAAATACAGTAGGTATGGTATGTCCTAACAAGATTTTAGGAGAAAGAACCAAGTCATTTGCATCCCTGGATTGGGAGATACAAAAATGACAAGGTAGAAGGGCTGAAAACGGCAAAAGCCGAAACTATAGGAGAACTCTAAGTGGAAAAATAAGAGCTTGCCTTCTCTGATAGGATTTTATGAGTGTGAGCATTTTTATGTGAAAATACATATCTTCCTGGTTCCGACAAAATTTGGTTTACTGAAATCCGATTTAAAATGATTTAGATATGAATATTACAAGTTTAACAAAAAGAACGGTTAGAAAATTACTTAGGCCTATTTTGTGAGGTATTTTTATCAAATACAACTTTTCCACAGTAAGGTTATAATTTTCTGAGTTTAACAGAAGTGGTTTCACATTTTTAGCAAATAGGATGAACTTTCTAGAAATTTATAAAGTTCAAGGCCATAAAAAGGTATACAAAAGATATTTCTATTTTTAGAGAAAAATCTTACATAGAAGTTCTCACTTTTTATGTTACAAAATTGAAGAGCACATTTTTATGAATTCACAGAAATTTGGTTTACCTCAAAAGGGGTTATAATGGATTTTATATAAATATTTCAAGTTCTTAAGCACAAAAATGAGTTATTATTGTTTCTTATTATTTTATAGGATTTTCTGTACAAAAGTGGTAATATTTTATTAGACAGTATTAAAGTTCACAGATTTACAAACTAACAAAATTGGTTTCACTCAATACTGAGTTAAAATGACCAAGATATGAATTTATAAAGGTAGGGCCTGAGCGCCATACAGATAGAACAGAGTCAGGCGCCTGGGACAACAGAACGGACCGTCCATTCCCAGAGTGGATGGTCCGGCGGGTGAAACAGAGGAGGGCGCGAGCAGATAGAGCTGGAGAGCTTCTCGGCGGCGGTGACAGCGAACGGCGGCTCGGCTGTAGTCGGGCCCCAAAGAGAAAAGATAGAGGAGTTCACGGCGGAGCTAAGGGCGGTCTTCTTGACACCTCGGGTTACCGGAATCTCGCCGGCGGCGAGCTCTAGCGGCGGGTCTTTTCGGGCCGACGAGACAAAAGAGGCTACGGGCTCGGGCTGGTTAAACTGATGCATGCAGGCACTATCTTAGAGCTCTAGGAGTCTCACCAAGCGACGCGCGGGGTCCGGCAGAGTCGGCGCAGCAGCAGCGACGTCGAGGACGGCTCGGTGGCGGCGGAAAGCTTCGGCTCCACGACGGTAGTTCACTTCAGTCGGCCTGCGGCTAGGACACGGTGTCTACCAGGTTACAAACTTCCTGAGGACGGCTACGGTGCAAAGAATCGAAGTCGGGCTCACCACAGAGGACGAATCGGCGGTGGCGGCGGATTGACCGGAGAGGAAGGAGACGACGTCGACCTCCCGGTATACTGCGCTATATCCTGATTCCTTCGGCTAGGGGTCTTCTGGGGGCAGGGCGACGGTGTTGGCGCAAAGGCTCGATCAGACTCGCTCCGAGGCGGCCGGAACGGCGAGATGACGCCGGCGGCGGCGCTGCAGAGCAGAGGGCAAGGCACGGCGTCTTCGACCGGCGATCCTAGGGCAACCAAGTATGAAAATGGAACAATCAGAAGGTGCTCATCATGTTCTGGCTAAGGGAAGAGGATGGATTTCACCAGAGGAAACTCAGTTCCGGTCGAACACTCACGGCAGCGGAGGAGATGACTTCACCGCCGGTGATCTTTGGGGATTTTGTCGGTTTTCTCGGTGGGAGCGTGAAGAGGATGAGGAGGAGGTTCTTCTGGCGAAGTTTGAGTCGAGATGGTCGAGGTTTCCCAGATCAGTGCTTATCTCAGTGTCCCTGTGAGCTGTGAGGGAGAAGGAGAAGGAGGCAGCGACACCTGTGCCATGCAGTGCTGAGCTGCTCCATCTTCACAGTGCCTCTGGTGGGTCCCACATGTCAGGCAACAATGTTCTACTCATATTTAGCTAGATTTACTCTATGACTTGTGGGTCCTTGGAGTTAATTCCTATGGAAAAGAGAGGGGTGTGGGTAGGAATGGGGTGAAACTCACTGTCCCAAGACTGGCAGAGGCTTACAGGTGGGCCAGGGTGTTGTGGGTCCCACTGGTCAGTGAAAGATGAGAGGAGAAAACTCCAAAAACTAAGTCTTGCTAGCTGTCAAGCAGGCAGTCTTTACACTACTGTTTCACTAGATTAATGAGGAGCATAAATTGTGGGAAAATTAATGGAGGTAGAGGAAGATGTGTTTAACATGCTGACCAAATTTCATGGTTAGAAGTGTTCTGGTTTGCCTTTGGTGAAAATGCAAAGTAGGCACACTGATCCAGTTTTGCTGCAGTTTCACTTGTTTCTCCAGTGCCTTGATCTTGTCATATTATGTGTTTTCTTTGGGAGATAAATTAATCCAAAATTCCTGATGATAGGGTTCATGTTGGCACACACTTTGGCAAAAGGGCTCTGTCTAATTAGTCTTCATTTTCACGTGGTGAATTTTAGAAGTAAACCAATTCATTTCGGCTAGCCTCCTAGCTTTGCTGAGTTGAGGGACTTGGTTGAAGTATTTATTGAAGGGATAAAATTATGTAAAATTTACAGGGGCTTACTCACATCACCTGACATGTTTAGGAATTTTTGTAGGATTTTTAGATATATAGAACTTGGGAAGTGACAACTAGCACAAAGCAAAGGATTAGCTAGGGCTTAACACTAATTACCTTAATTTAGATTTAGGGCTGTGACAGGGCGCCCCTCAGGGCAAGAAGAAGAACAACAAGATCATCGATCTCCATACACCTCAGAGGAATAACACCTCAACTGGACGTAGGGTATTACCTCACCTTGAGGGCCTGAACCAGTATAATTCTCCTGTGTTCCTCTGCAGTCAACCGAATTCACCCTCGCCGAGTAGCCCCATAGTATTATTGCCGGTGCAAAGCATCGACAGTTGGCGCCAGGTAGGGGCTCTGGCGAATTCCTCATCAGAAGATTCGATGGATTCGATCAACGGAGTAAACAGCAACAAGTTCTCCCCCGGAGATGCAATTACCTTCGGGAGCTTAGATTTCTTCGCCGATCAGCTCGGCAATCTCACCTTGGCTAAGGTAGATCCAATCTTGCCGGTTGAGGAACTAGCTGACGTAGCGCCAGTCGGCCCATCGGACACCGCCGTCTCCTTCAGTGACTTTCTGCGGCAGTCCTTCACATCGCCGAGCATTGGGACAACCCTTTTCTTTGGAGTCCGATTCGCGCTAGGCCTTGAGCCAGTCCGGGTTGGGCCAAGAAGGAGAGAGGTCGTCAATCTCCCTCGCAGCTCTGGCGACGCTGCGCACCCATATCCCGTGCAGCAGACCCGATCTCCAGCAATTCAGTTTGGACACGGCCAAGCGCCGTTTCAGATTGGATCTAGAGATGTCGGAGTCGTTCTTACTCCGATAAACTACTCAGAGTCTGACACCAAGTCGGATAGCGGTTCGAGCGCTAGTTCGGACTCTACATTGGCAAGCTTCCTCCTTCCCTGCGAGATCTTCATGGCTTCAACGCCACCATCTTAAGTACGCTGACTACAAGAAGAGCAACAGGAGGAGGCGCGCCAACTACAACAAGAGGAGGCCAATCGTGTGGCCCGCAATGAAGAGCTACGCCAGGCTGGGCGAGTCGCTCAGCAGCAGATCCTCCAAACCAAAGTCGGTGACCACGACGTCTTCGTCACGCCACAACAGAACGTCGTGGCCGTCGCAACCTTGCTGGATACACTCCAACTCGGGCCTGATCACTAGGCCACCCCAACTATCGCCAAGATCAAGGCGATGATCACAGCTGCCGCCTGTCAACAGCAACAACAGTCGGGCGACACAATTATACCGACCAACCGGTCGGGTTCCCCAGCGGCAGGCTCATCTGCATCAACTCGGCGCCGGGTAGCCGGCTCCAGTCGGCAACGCGAGGCGTCTAGGCAAACCACGCTCGGCAATACTAATAATAACAACTGGCGCCGTCACCAGTATGACCGCCAGCCTAATCAAGACCTCCGAGAGTGCCTACCACACGACCTTCGCCATACTATCAGTGCCCGGCGCCACGAACGACAAGAAGATGAGTGACGCCGACTGGAAGACAAACACGAGCGCTTTGGCCTCCATCACGAGTGGTTTAACCGCCGTGGTCGAAGCCCGAGCCCCCGCAAAGATGAAGGCATCCCAGCCTTCACTCGGGAGCTACAGGACGTACATTGGCTGACTGGCTTCAAGCCCACTGGTATTGAAAAGTACGACGGCAAGACAAATCCTGAGTCCTGGCTCACCATATACGTCCTAGCAGTTCGAGCTGCTGGGGGCGACAATAAAGTCATGGCTAACTACCTCCCAGTCGCACTAGCCGACTTAGCGAGGACATGGCTGACAGGCCTCCCTAAGCGGTCGATCGGTTCTTGGGGAGAACTCAGGGAGCGGTTTATCACTAATTTCCAGGGGACCTACGAGAGACCGGCTTCGGAGCATGATCTTTATCAGCTCCACCAGAAAAAAAACGAGTCTCTGCGCGAATTCATCAAAAGATTTTCCGAGAAGCGCAACCAGATTCCAACTATCAAAGACGAGGCCGTCATCGCCGCCTTTCGCAAGGGGGTAATAAAAGCCGCCCCGCTTATTGCAAAGTTCACTCGGAAGCCACCATCCACAGTCCGGGCACTCTTCGACATGGCCAACAAATACGCCGACTCGGCCGAAGCGGTCGCTGAGGCCCTCGATGAGAAGAAGGAGCCCCGACAGAAAGAACAGAAGGCGAAAGCCAACAACGAGCCGTCTCAAAACAAGTCTGGCAGCCGTAAGCAGAAGTCGGACAACAAGGTGGCCAACATGGAGCGCAGTCGGTCGCGGCCCCAGCGGAACAACGACTACCAGAAAGTCATGAGCGGGCCATGCCCCTTTCACCCCAAGGGAAAGCACGCGGCCAAAGACTGCTATATGCTCAAGAAGTTTGCCTCCGAGCAGACTTCATTGTCTGGCGCCGACAAGGACAAAGACAAGCCAGACTCGGGTCCGGCTGATGATTTCCAAGATCCTCAAGCCGAGCTCAACCATATCTTCGGGGGGCCACTCCCGTACGAGTCCAAGCGCAAACAGAAGCTTTCAGCGCGCGACATCAACACGGTCTCCACGGCGGACACCCCCCAATACCTGCGCTGGTCAGAGATGGCCATCACCTTCAATCGCGCAGATCACCCAGATCAGGTTTCCCACCCAGGACGCTATCCACTCGTCCTGGACCCGGTCGTCAGAAACATCAGGCTGAAGAAAACCCTCATCGACGGAGGCAGCGCGCTTAATATCCTGTTCGCCAAGACTTTGGACGAGATGAAAATTCCTCGTTCAGAACTACGGCCGAGCACTGCGCCCTTCCACGGGATAATTCCTGGCCTGTCATCAACTCCACTCGGGCAGATAACTTTGCCGGTAACCTTCGACACGCGGGATAATTTCCACAAAGAAAACGTCTGCTTCGAGGTCGCCGACTTCGAGACTGCGTACCACGCGATACTCGGACGACCGGCACTCGCCAAATTTATGGCGATACCTCACTATACATACATGGTGCTGAAGATGCCTGGGCCAGCAGGAGTCCTCTCCCTCCGCAGCGACATCAAGCAAGCCTTCACCTGCGACAAGGAGAGCTGCGAACTGGCTCAATCACAAGAGGCGGCAGTCGGGCGCGATAGCATTCGGCAAGCCGTCACAACAGAAGTCGAGCAAGATCAAGTTTCGGCAAAAAACGCAGCGAAGTCGGGAATTTCAGCGGACTCTGACACGAAGAAGATCTCCCTGGACCCTTCCGACCCCTCCAAGACTGCTCTAGTCGGGACCGGACTCGACCCCAAATAGGAAGATGCGCTCGTCACCTTCCTCCAAGCCAACAAGGATATCTTCGCATGGAAACCGTCCGACATACCGGGCGTACCAAGGGAGGTGATCGAGCACGCCCTAAACGTGAAGACAGACACCAAGCCAGTCAAGCAACGGCTGCGGCGCTTCGCTCAAGACCGAAAGATGCTATCCGGGAGGAAATTACCAAGCTCCTCGCAGCCGGGTTCATCAAGGAGGTCTACCACCCGGATTGGCTGGCAAACCCAGTTCTGGTCCGGAAGAAAAACGGTAAATGGTGCATGTGCGTCGACTACACCGACCTCAACAAAGCGTGCCCCAAGGACCCATTTGGTCTTTCCCGGATAGATCAGGTGGTTGATTCCACAGCAGGGTGCGACCTACTCAGCTTTCTCGACTGCTACTCGGATACCATCAAATCAGCCTGAGGGAGGAAGACTGCTTGAAGACATCTTTCATTGCACCGTTTGGAGCGTACTGCTATATCACAATGCCGTTCAGTCTGAAGAATGCGGGCGCAACCTATCAAAGGGCTATTCAGCGGTGTCTGCACACTCAGATCGGGCGCAACGTGGAAGCCTACGTCGACGATGTGGTGATCAAGACCAAGTCCAAACAAGACCTCATCGCTGACTTGGAAGAAACCTTCCAAAACCTTTGAAGATTCAAGATGAAGTTGAACCCGGAAAAATGCGCCTTCGGTGTGCCATCCGGAAAGTTACTCGGCTTCATCGTCTCACACCACGGCATCGAGGCCAACCCGGAGAAAGTCAACGCCATCAGGCACATGGCACCCCCGACTAACCTCAAAGACATCCAGAAGCTGACAGGCTGCATGGCGGCACTCAGCCGGTTTATCTCCCGACTGGGCGAACGGGGCATGCCCTTCTTCAAGCTACTCAAAAAGGCCGACAATTTCCAATGGACTCCGGAAGCCCAACGAGCCTTCGAAGACTTCAAAGAATTCCTCACATCACCCCCCGTGTTGGCGTCACCTCTGCCCCAGGAACCGCTAATGCTATATCTGGCGGCGACAACACAGGTAGTCAGCACGGTGCTGGTGGTTGAGCGATCCGAACAGGGTCATATTCAAAAAATACAACGGCCAGTCTACTTCGTCAGCGAGGTCCTTGCCGACTCCAAAACGAGATATCCACAGGTCCAGAAACTGCTATATGGCCTACTCATCACAGTCCGGAAGCTGGTGCATTATTTCCAAGCACACCAAGTCACGGTGGTAACAGCATTTCCACTCAGGGATGTCCTTCATAATCGCGAGGCCACCGGCTGAATCGCTAAATGGGCACTCGAGTTGATGGCGTTCGACATCACCTTTTAGCCAGGGACAGCAATTAAGTCTCAAGCTCTAGCCGACTTCGTGGCCGAGTGGACAGAAGTCCAACTGCCTACACCAACAGCAAAGCTAGAGTACTGGACAATGTACTTCGACGGTTCTCTACGGATCGGAGGCGCCGGGGCCGGAGTCATATTGACGTCCCCCACTAGTGAAAAACTGAAGTACGTTCTACAAATCCACTTCCCGGCTTCCCACAACGTCACCGAGTACGAGGCACTTGTTCAAGGACTCCGCATCGCTATATCACTCGGCATACGTCAACTGGTTGTGTGCGGGGATTCTCAACTCGTGGTAAACCAAGTCATGAAAGACTGGACCTGTCTCGACGATACCATGGCGGCATACTGTCAGGAGGTCCGCAAGCTGGAAAACAAGTTCGACGGGCTGGAAATCACACATGTCCTGAGCCAATACAACGACGCAGCAGACGAGCTGGCAAACATGGGATCCAAGCGAGAAGCAGTTCGAACTGGAATCTTTGTCGAGCAACTTATGGAGCCATCAGTCAAGAAGAAACCGGCACCGAAGCAGTTGGGAGGCGAGCCTACCCCACCCACAGATGAGGTGCTGCACATATGTCAAGACTGGAGGACTCCTGTTGTCAAATTCCTCCTGGACGACCAACTCCCAGAAGATAGCAGTCAAGCCGAGCAGATAAAGTGTCGAAGCAAAAGCTTCCTACTAGTCGAAAAAGACCTGTACCGAAGGAGCGCATCCGGTGTCCTCATGCGTTGCGTCACCACCGAGGAGGGCAAGCAGATTCTGCATTCGATCCACTCGGGCATATGTGGTAACCACGCCGCATCCAGGACATTAGTCGGAAAGGCTTACCGGCAAGGATTTTTCTAGCCCACAGCAGTAACAGACGCCAAAGACATCGTTCGCAAGTGCGAGGGTTGCCAGTTCTACGCAAGACAAACAAATCTTCTAGCCCAGGAACTCCAAACTATTCCCATTTCCTGGCCATTTGCAGTATGGGGGCTCGACATGGTCGGGCCTTTCAAGAAAGCGCCAGGAGGGTTCACACATTTATTCATCGCAGTGGATAAGTTCACCAAGTGGATTGAGGCTAAACCCATCGCAACGATTACAGCGGCACGAGCAAAGGACTTCATCATGAGTATATTATACCGGTTCGGAGTCCCTAACCGCATCATCACTGACAACGGTACCCAGTTCGCGGTCGGCGTATTCCAAGACTTCTGCGATGATTTCGGCATCAAGATCTGCTACGCATCTGTGGCACACCCGCGGAGCAACGGGCAGGTCGAACGAGGCAACGGTATGGTCTTACAAGGCATCAAGGCCAGGATATTCGACCGACTACAACCATATGCGGGCCGGTGGGTACAAGAACTCCCATCCGTTCTCTGGTCTCTCAGAACCATGGTTAGTCGAGCAACAGGGCAATCCCCTTTCTTTCTGGTCTACGGTGCCGAGGCTATGCTACCTACCGAGTTATAGTTCGGCTCTCCACGAGTCCGGGCTTACTCAGAAGATGACTCCAACAATACCCGACTGGTCGAACTAGATCAGCTAGAAGAAGCAAGAAACACCGCAACTATCCAGTCGGCAAGGTATCTTCAAGGCCTACGTCGCTACCACAATCACAATGTCCGTGGCCGTGCCTTTTTGGTCGGGGATCTTGTTCTGAGGAAAATACAAACCACCAAAGACAGGCATAAATTATCCCCAATCTAGGAAGGGCCGTTCATTATAGCCGAGGTCACGCGGCCAGGCGCCTACCGACAGAAGACCGAAGATGGCGTTCTCATCAGCAACTCATGGAACATAGAACAGCTACGTCCTTTCTATACCTAAGTTCTATAATTTTCATGTGTACAGTTCTTCTGACTCACTATGCCGCTTGTATCAACCGAGTAGTGAGTCGGGGGCTGCATGTATATATGTGCTCTATCAATAACATACGAGCTTATTTCACTTTGGTTATGAAGCCTTACTATGACTGTCACGTTGCCCGAGTACAGCTTCTTACTTCGAACGTTTTTATTAAGTTCTGACAGACTAACTCGGAGCATACTACACGGTCAAGTTAAAGCTGAATGACAACTGAATAATAAGCATGGAGGCATGCACACATATTACACATGCTTGTTTACACGAGTTTATATATCCCGACTACATAACTTGTTGCCCTTACAGACCCAGGTCTCGGGTAATTATTTCAACAGTCGGCTTCGCCCGGGCAATCAGCTCCAGCGCCTCCTCGGGCGTCGTCTCTTCGGCAAACCCCTCCCCGATGGCTTCAATATCTGCCTTTGGGTAGATGGACTTGGTCATCGCCAGGGTATGGGCCACGCCGGCGACAACATGCTCATCCGAGTACTTTTTCAAGGCACTCGGTGCATCCTCGAGACGTGCCTCTATCTAGGGAATTCTGCTGCAACTGGTCCCACAGGGCGGGGATCTATGGGGTCAAGGAGCCCTTTCACGGACCCGACGAGGGCCTCCCGTGACTCCCTGATCACTCTTATCTCCTCTGTGTAGAACCGATACTGGGCCTGGACGTTGGCTCTCATGTCTGCCCAGGTCCGCCGGCAAGTAAACCTGTCAGATTCGGCTACACACAGAATAACTAATCATTGTCTAAGATCACAGTCGGGTTGAGGACTTACCTTCGTAGTCGGCCTCCCACCCGGCCACGGTCTTCTCCAGTTCAGCTTTTTCCTTACCGAGCTTGGCGACGGTCTCCTTCAACTCGGCCTTCTCCCGGCCAAGCTCGGTGTTGGCCTTTGTCAGGTCGGCCTTGACCTTCTCAAGCTCGGCCCTGGCTTCTTCGGCTTCCTTCAGCTGTGATTCCCTCTCTGTTTAGGTCTTCAACTCCGCTTCGAGGGCTGCACCACAGATTAGCCAAGAGCTCAACCATGCAGTCATGACATAACTGGGCAGTCGGAAACAACGCAGCTGGACGAATGCATCAATGGTTCGGTCGGGAAGATATATTCGAGGATCTTACCTCTGATCTTTCCGGCTAGGGCCCATGTCTCCTCCCTGAGCTGATCGGCGCCACTCTTCAGCCAGGCCTCCCTCCCCGCATGACGCGCCTCCATCTCGGCCTTCAACGCCCGGAGCTGGTCCAGTTCTGTGAGGTGGGGAGCCACCTCGACCAAGATTTCCGTCATCGCCTCATTGCGGTCGACAAGCTTCTGCTCAGGATAAAAGACAGATCAAGGACAAAGTCAGATATCAAAATAAGAAAACTGCCAAGGCTCTACCACAGGAATCATACCACGACTCCCTAGGACCCGCTGATGGCGGCGCGAAGCAAGCTTTCGCGCTCCCTCCTAGCGACGACTTCATCAAGCCTGAAGCTCTTCGCTGTCCCGTCAGGAGCCGTCCATGTGAATGTCCAGGGCATCACGCGTGGAGGAGCTTCGATCCGGGGCAGATGCGGGATCTCCGGCGGCGGCGACGACGACGACGACAACCACAACGGCGATGGGGTCCTGGCCTCACCGCCACCATCACCCCGCGACCTCGGGGACCGGCTTAGGGCTCCGTCCGCGCCCTCTGCAACGGGCAACGCTTCAGGGGCTGGGGCCTCAGCTTCAGCAGCCGCCTCTCGTCGCAGCGTGCAAGGCAGCGACCCTGCAGTCGGGGGCCACCTCGTCTCCACGACCAGGCTGCCACCGCCCTCAATAGGTGTCCCGTGCGCCGCTGGCTCGGCTAGGGCAGGCTCATCAAGTGGAACGGTCAGGTCGACCTCCTTGAGATCGACATCGGCCCGCTTCCTGCACAACGAAACAAGATATCAAGATGCTACTTCTACACATAACATAAGAATTTCAGAAGACCCGGAGCAGCACACCTCTTGGAGAACTTCAGCTTCTTGACGGGTGACCCGGTCCCCGGCGAAGCGCCAGCTCTGGCAGTCGGTCCGGTCGGCGTCACAGTCGGCGGAGGCACATCAGCCCAAGTCGGCTCCGATTCCGGCGCGGTCGGCTTGGGTGCCCCCGCCCCTGGCGGCATCTGCTCCTGCCGGCCCCTTGGTGGCGCTGCGGCCGGGCTCGACAACGTTGGGCCCAAACCCCCAGGTCTCAACCTGGGACTTGATCGCCTGGGTGCCGCGGCGACGGCGTCCCTTATTTTCAGGCTCCCCGCCACGGCACGCGCTGTCATGGCCCCCTCGCCCCGATACAAAATCGGTTTCTTCCCCGCTCTCTTGGAGTCGGGTTGGGCAGTAGAGGGACTCCTCAGCCTCTTCTTCAACGCGACGGCCGACAACGGGTGGGAGTCTTCATCAAATTCTTCATGCCACTATGAGTGAGTCAACTAAATGCGTCACGCAACGCTGAACAATTACGATTCCACGGGCATTCATCACAGAAGAGGATCAAAAGTTACCTTGGTCCGGGGCCAAATGGAGCTGTAGGCTGCAACCCAACGATTGTCATCTTCAGTTGCGATCACCCCTTCAGAGAAGTAGCCGAACAAGGTCTCGGTCACCGCCCCCTTGTTCGCCGATTTGTTGCTCACTCGGTCAGGATCGTTTTTGCCTTTAAAGGCCCAGCCGAATGCACTCCTAAGCTTCAGCGGCTGAATGCGCCTTGTCAGAAAGCGACGAGCCACCCAAGGACCTGTCAAGCCAGCCCTCTTGAGGTCATCTATCTTCGTCAACAACAGATGTGCCTGGCCCATTTCTTCAAAGGACGACTCTGCTGACCAATTCGGCGAAACCACGGGCGGCAAGCCAGTAAATGGCCACAAGGAGGGAGCCAAATCGGACCGCAATAAAACCACTCCTTGATGCCAGCCCTTCAGATTAAGATTTCAAAGGCAAATCGAGATACGTCTTCTTCCCGTCACTCCTCAGTTGAAGACCGGCCCCCCCAATCACATTGATATTGCTCTTGGAGGGTTGAGGCTGATATGGAACAGATGTCGGAAGAGGATGAAATGGGGTTCAACACTCAAGAAGCACTCGCAAAGTAGTAACAAATTTATAAGAGAAATCTGAAGAATTGAGTTGGGATTTCAAATGCACCAACTCCAGCCCATAGAAGTCGAGAATGCGGCAGAAGAATCAGAAGACGGAAGGCACAAGCCTCAATCGAAAAAAAAAGAGGCGAAAACTACCATTTCACCAGGCCGCGGATTAGGGACGACTCATCCCTAGCCGACCCGCCAGCGGATCACCTGTCTTGGCTGGGCAACTTCAGTTCGCATTCTCTAGCGGCTTCAGCTTCACCGAGCCGCAATCCCGAAATTGGCCAAGAACTCACCGGCAGCACCTTGCAAGACGATCCGACGCCTTCGGCATGACTGGATGGCGGTGAGATTCGCGGGAAAAACAAATCGGGGCTTGGAGCAAACGAGGAGGATTGAAATCGCCCAAGTTCGAGTGCGGGAATAGCAGCAGCTAGCCTAGCCGGCGGGAGGCGAAAAGTTGGGCGCGAAGTTGGAAGACGAAGAGATTGGCTGATTGTGGGGAAGACGACGAATCTTTTTTCTCTTCTCCCGTCTTTTTATAAGAGCCGATGCCGACTAGATGGCTTGGCCTACACAGTCCCACTGGGCCAACAAGATATAAGTTCGTACAGTAGCATGCTCTATGGGGGCCGCCCGCAGGCTGAGTTTGAAATTATAGTGCTGGTGCTACTAACAGGAGCCGATGAAGTAAACAGATATGCTTTCATGAGAGCCTTGATTATTGCTAAACATATATGTTTGGATATCTGTTTTATTCACTAGGCTCTCGAGATACATCTCTTATTAAGGATCACAAGCTGGTCTTCATTAAATTGAGAGATGCAGATATATTTCTCGGTACACCTAACCACGCCATGGATTTGTTTTCATAAAGTGGTACTCGGCCTACATGCGATGGCCGCCATCAGTTGCCATGAGCAACATTTTACCGTGACATGATGCGGGAAGAGTCTAACTTTCGAGTAGTGCACTACTCGGGAAGACTAAAATATCTTTTCCCGCTGACATGATGCGGAGGAGTCTAACTTCCGAATGGGACGCCACTCGGAAAAGACTACAAACCCCTTTTTCCAACCGACATGACGCGGAAGAGTCCCATATACGAGTAGCATCTACTCGCAAAGACTATAAATACATATTCCGACTGGCATAAAGTCGAAGAGTCCTACATACGAGTAGTCTCCTACTCGGCAAGACTATCAAATTTATTCTGGTTGACATGATACCGAAGAGTCGCCAATACCAATAGTAATCTACTCGGAAACGACTTCCAGGTTAAAGATCTTTGACTTTATGTTTAATTGTCTTCACAATTAAGCACAAAGTCGGGGGCTACACCTAATAGGTGCGACTATTCGGTGCACACTATTCATATATCTACATGGAGCCCTTCATAGCCTCGTTGCCAGCTGACATGAAGCAGAACTCGGGAAAAGACTTACTCGGACAAAGCGTACTCGGCGCACTGCCCTCGGGCAACCTTCCACCATGGAGGGACGAGCACTCGCATCAGCTGTGACTCAACTATGAAGGTCCAGGACTACTGTGGAGCCATGGGCCCCGGTACCTCATTACTGGTACATGGGCCACTCGGATAGAGGATGGGCCGAACCATGTAATTAGAGATAAGATAGCATCTGGCAGGCTGTGCCTTGCATAATGAGGAAACATAGTCTTAGTCGGATAGGACTCTATCTCTAAGGAGAAAATCCCTTGGATGTATCCGGCTGGGATCCTTCTCATGTACCCCTGTCCCCTAGTATATAAAGGGAGGCAGGGCGCCCCTCAGGGCAAGAAGAAGAACAACAAGATCATCGATCGCCATACACCTCAGAGGAATAACACCTCAACTGGACGTAGGGTATTACCTCACCTTGAGGGCCTGAACCAGTATAATTCTCCTGTGTTCTCTGCATGTACACCGAATTCACCCTCGCCGAGTAGCCCCATAGTATTATTGCCGGTGCAAAGCATCGACACTCCCAATCATCATGCCACCTCCGGCTACCGGAGAACCCCGACGCTTGCACACAGGTTCTGGCCAACCAGAACCAGATGTTGGCAATTATGATGCAGCAAATGCAGCAAAACAATCTGCAGCAGCCAGCACAGCAACCTCAATCCCGGCCATCAACTCCGTCAGTCGAAGTTGCTGAGTTTCTGGGTCAGGCCGCCAACCTTCTCGTGCACCACCAACCCCAGGAACGCTAACATTGGCTGTTGGCAAATCGCAGAAGAAGCGCAATCTCTTAGTGGCAGTAATCAGGAGAAGGTTGCTTTGGCAACCCACCAGCTCCAAGCGTCCCCACATCAGCATGGTGGGGACCAATTTCCTTGGACCCCGTACTCTACCACGAGCACCTGCGGCTAAATTCGTGCCACAATTTGCAGAAGTCTCAAATTCCGGTGGAATCATGGAAAGAAGAGAGAGTTCAGGGACTTGGTCCAAGAAACAGGACAGTCACGGAGTACCTCCCGACTCAACTGGTTGGCGCCTCCCGCCCGAGGAAGTCTGCACGATGCGGAGAGACGAGAGATTTCCCCATGACGGACGACATGAGCTGACAATCAGCTCCTCTCGAGTGACTACCCAGACCTCGAGAAGGCTAGTGGATAAGGCGATCCACCAGCGAGAACCAACGTAACAAGATGGACTGCAAGAGAATGAGCGGCCCAGGGGGCTCCGGAAGTCTCACCAGGGCAGCACCAGAGCCACGGGTGATGCTGGGCACAGGGTGACCTTATCCACCATGATGTCGCCAACAGCGTCCGTTCCACTCAGAGCACTTCGAAGGCAACACCAGCCAAACAGGCGGGCAACACAACTGTTATCCTGCCGGCCCACAATGGTGCCAGCTAGCAGAGTCATCATGGAGAGATAGTTGGGGGCAAGCACCCTCACCTGCTTCAACTGCAATGAACCAGGGCCGACTTACGCCAACAAAGTGCCCGAAGCCGAAGCGCATGGGACCTAGGCCTAGCACCTCAAACCCCAATAGCAACCAGACAGATGATAAGGGTATTATCACGATCTATCGAGAGGCAGGCTGAACCAGAGTGTACGGGTACATTCCTTCTCGAACCAATACTGCAACCGTACTTTTTTGATTGGCAACTATTCTTTCTATCCAAGAAATTGTGGGACACATGGATTAAAGTAGTGGAATTAAAGTGTCCCATGCGGTTCAACACCTGGGAATCACATGACCATAGCTCACTATAGCCCTTCGTGAAGCCTAGAATCCAAGGATCACTTTTCTAGCCAACCTGCATCCTCCTAGAATCAAGACTAGATGTCGCATTCTAGGATGATGGTTGACCAACACAGGATTGATCAACGCGCCAACCGCACGTACGTACCAGTTAGAAGGAAAGGCAGTACCGTCAATCCCCAGTGCCACCGGGTGAAGCAAGTCTTGAATTAGGTCGCAGCGGAACAACGAGTGGAAGATGAAATGAAACCAGAAGGAAATAGAGGAATCCCGATAGTAAGGGAGACAGTACCCAGATGGTGCCCCGACATCTCCGGGATACACCAGAAAGGAAATCAAGTCAGATTGATTGCATAGGAACAGCGCCAATATATAAAGACCGGAGAATGGCACCGCAGAATGAGATGGCAGAAGCAAGAAGCAAGTCGACGATTTTGCAATAGAAGTAATCCGACCAAGCAGCAATACGCTTGGGAGCACCATCATCTTCATGTGTAAAAACGTAAGGACAAAACAATAGTGCATGTGAGATGAGCTAGGCGGCATAAAGAAAAGGAAGGACAAAACAAATGCATGTGAGTTGGACTGATCGTTCGCATATGAATGAGCTATCCGACGAAGGAAAGAACAGTAACCCTCTTTGCCAAAGATTTGAATGATCTTTTCGCAATTGATTGTGCCCACACATTCTCTCCAAAGATATAAGCTAACTCGCTGATCAGTTGCATCAACAGTTTGAGGATCCAGCATCTTACGGATAATCTTT
>RYFJ01000636.1:0-236191 GCA_003991445.1 Oryza meyeriana var. granulata | reverse complement strand
TTTCCGGCACCCACGCTCTTCTCCGGCGAACCAAGCTCCACCATCAAGGACGAACCAGGCGAACCCAGTCTTCTCCCCTGCTATTTCTGCTCGAAACGTATGTCCCTTCACAGCACCAGAGCGAGTTCCCGAGCCCGAGCAACAGGCCAGCCATTCGCGACAAAACGGGATGGAGTCCCCCCACTACCGGAGCGGTCTTACGTAGTTCTTGCCCGGGCATTCCGCCAAGAACGGCCGCTATACGGCTGCTTATCCTAAGTATCCGGGCCAGCATTCCTCTACCTCGCCCGGGCGGTTGTAGGCGCCTCTCCCCGAGCAATCGCCAAATCTTAGCCGGCTCTCACCTTCTCGTCCCGGAAACCGCCTCCTCGGCCCGGTCCGGTCACCACCCGGCCGGGCCTCGGTGCCGAGCCGGTCCCGGGACCCGCTTCGTACCCGGTCCCGAGGACCATTCCCTTGCCGACTCCCGGTCGGCCCACCCGGTTCACCCCATACGGTCCCCGGGGACAGATTAAACACAAAGACGTTTGGATCCCCGGCCCGTTTCCCGGCCGCGGGAAACTTATTCTTCCCACCAAGAGCTCGATAATAACCTCAGAGACCAATTTGCTCTTTCGTGTTATTGATCGGCTTGGCTCCTCGCATGATCGGCTCCTTCGGTAAATCCGACGTACTCGTGATCCCTCCCCGTCGGACATCGGCTACCGTTATGACGAGCACGGCACGTCGCTGCCCTGTCTCCGCACGACACCCGTTTATGACGGACATCTCCTGATGGCCCCTGTGGAAACCACCAAGCAGTCAAGCCTTACTTCGTCGCTCTAAAGGTGTGCCTCCCGTCACCCATCCACGACTTTCGACCGCCTGCAGCTCCCACTTCTGGGGCGCCTTGGCACCGGACTTGCCGTCTGGCGCAATACAAGCAGCATCGCTCGCGAGAGCTGAAGTACGGCACAAGCACGAGAAGCGAAAACAAACCATACCACCCCTATGTATCTCTGCACTGTGGGACCCCCTTGAAACTCAAAAAAGAGTCCTAATTCCCAGCAGCATAGGTTAGCAAGGCTCCATCCCTTGAAACAATCCACACTCTCCAGGCCCGTTACAACTAAGCCCCTCTCCTGACCTGAATTCGAGTAGCTATGCGAGCCGGTTCTCTTGTAAACACCAAACCACATTCAATCCATCACACATTAGCACAACACACAGTAGGATTACGCTCGCGTCGTTTCGCCGAACCAACTTCCACCCGTCTCTTGAATGTCCGGCCACCTAATCAACTTCCCGCGCGCAGCTCCTCTGGCGCCGAAACACTCCCCTGGACCGGCCCCGAATCTCCAATAAGGCAAGCGTGCCGTCTCTTATTACCTCCGCGATCACCGTTTCCCTCCACATCCGACTAAGTTGTTTGACAGAAGAGTTAAATTAATAAATTTGAAAACGAGACTTTACATATATATATAATATATATGTAATACTATTAGAAGCACATGTATAAATTTTTTCTAGATTTTTTTATAATATTTATTAGTTGGTGTGCACTATGCTTACACAAAAAATTTATATGCATATGATACGTTTTCAGTGATCTTAGTTCATCTTTCCCTTAATCTAATATTTTCCTCACTGTTTACGTCATAACAGTTATGTACTATCTTGCTCACAGTAGTTGGTTGAAATTGTTTGTCAAAGCCAAATGGATGCCAGAAACGAACTTCTCTATCAGTGAGTGGATGGAACAGAGTAGTATGTATTTCCAAGTTATTAGAAGTACATGTACGCAACGCTGACTAGCCCTAGCCAATGGACCGTAACCTGTAACGTACTGTAACACGCGCTGCATCGGATCGGATCGGACCGGCCGTACGCATCCTACCTGTGGCTGGCCGGCGGTTGCGTTTGACTGACCGACTGGTGGTGGTGGTTTCGACGAGTCAAAAGCCAACCAGCGAGCGGCAGCAGCCGACCAACGCCGCCATCCGTCCCGTCTCGTCGGTTACTCCTTTTTGTCTTAAAATATAAAATATTAGATGTAACACTATTTAACCTATCGAGATTTATACCGTCGAATAGCACTAGTTTTTTATATTTTAAAAATATTTTAAGAGGAAGAGAGTAAAAAAACACAGCCTTATCTCACCGAATAGTAAGAGGTATATCACATCTAATATTGTTTTTAATATTTTATGACAAAAGAAGTAACAAAAACATGGCCTCGTCTCACCTTACGTTCCGTTACGTACCAATAGAGAAAAAACGGCCTCAATCGCATCACCCGCTCGCTCTCCGTGAAAGGAAATGGCTAACGCAAGTAACAAACACTTATATTTACAGTTTTGTTACTCTCTTCCGCTTCGGTTCGAGATAGTGACGTGAGTGAAAGTCAATCAGTTCAATAATCATCAGTCGTTGATTTGAAAGATTTAGTTTCCTAGTGTGAGAAAATACAAAGACTAAATATAACTTATAACTCGCTAAATAGAAACAATGGTTATGCAGAATCTTATTAGTTATAGGTATAAGTTTAGCAATAGGTATTATCTCTGTTTTTAAATTGGTATTCTAAGAGAAGGTTCGATTGAGCCTCTCAACTGAGCTACTATTTTGTTTTTCTTAAACACACTTTCCAAACTATTAAATATGCATTTTCTTTGTAAATATTATATATATAGAAGTTTATTAAAAAAATTAAATAAATCTATTTTTTAAGTTTGTAATAATGAATACTCAATTAATCATTTCTAATGACTTCTTGTTTCACGTGCCGCTCATAAGTTCAGCCAACCATCCAATTTGAATCGGGCCTAACTAGTTTTTTAATCAATTTGTGATTTTATAATACACAATTGTTCGACGTGAGCATCTCTAGCAGGGAACCCAAACTCAGCGTCCAAATAGGTTTTTGGCGGTGAGACAAAAATTTTAGGTCCAGCAGAGACCCTAATAGGGCCCCTAAAATGAGGAGGCCCCCAAATCCAGCCCCCAAGCCCCCAGTCCTGGGGGCTCTACACCACAGCCCCTATCGATGTTTTTTTGGCGCCTACGACAATTCCTCAAGCCCACCGTAGATTGGATTTTTTCTCAGGTGAAAACCCTACCTGCCTCGCGCGCGCCGCCCGGCCTCCTGCGCGCCGCCTCCCGCCGGCCTGCCCCCTGCGCGCCGCCTCCCCGGCCTCCTGCGCGCGCCTCCCGCCCGCCTCCTGCGCGCTGCCTGCGCTGGCCTCCTGCGCGCCCTGCCTGTTGCCTCCTGCGTCCTGTTGCTGTGTGTCACTGTATATATATATATATATATATATATATATATATATATATATATATATATATATATATATATATATATATATATATATATATGAGTACTACTAGCTGCATATTTCTTGTATATATATTTATGAGTAATAGCTGTTGCAGTACTAGCTGTTGCAATATATATAAGTGCACTTCTTTTATATACGTGAATATACTTTTTTAATGGAATAGTGTACATGACTGTGAATATATTTTGTCTCTTTGGATGAGCAACTTCGAGATGATCTTATAGAGCACTTGTGGACGTTTCATGGTGCTTAGTAATTTGTTTTATTACATTATCTGTGGGTTATTTCGAGTCCTGAATTTTTGCTTGCAGGATATATCATTTCCATGTTTCTAAATTATAAATAAAAATTTGAATTATGATGATTAAAATTATTCAATTGTATATAGATAAATTCTATGTGTTATAAATATTTATGTTTTAATTATAGTGTCAAACTAGGCATAAACATATAGTTTACGGTGAAAAATAATAGAAAAAAAAATAGGGGCTGAGAAATAGGGGCTGTTGCTGGAGTTCGGAGCATTTTTAGGGTCCAAAGGAAATAGGGGCAGCCCCCATTTAATATTTTGGGGCTCTAAAATAGGAGCTATTGCTGAAGATGCTCTAACCTCTATAATACTAGTTATAGCTTTTTAAGCAAAGATCATAATAACAAAATGAAAAAAAACACAAGCAACACTGAAAGGACAAAATGCGAATGACACGAGGACCCAAATGCACAAAACAGACTACTAAGTTATTTTTGAAACAGATTATTAAGTGGGTTATTGATATGTATTATCTAGTTGATTATAGGGATAAATTAAATATTTAAGAAAATAAACTTTATAAATAGCTTAAAACAAGTTTCTAGGTAATGCAGTAGAAGGAACTCTTTTAAGAAAACGTATTTTCAGAAGCTTAGAGAAAATAATCCATTCCATTAATCCATTGAATAATCTAAAAAGAATAGGGCTGGTCTAAGAGCGAGTATAATATGATGATATAAACGTGTGTCGACGAAACAGGACTGGGGGTCCCACGGATCTCGGGGTCGCATGGGTCTTCTACCACGTCGGCTACTCCGGGGCCCACATTCTGCACAACTGGCGGCCGGCTACGGTCGGCTCTCCCGCTAAGTGCCCTGGGCCCGAACGCTGTCCGGGCCCGGGTGCGCCACCCGTGCCCGGGTGCGTCTTTCCTATGCCCGGGTGCGCCTTCCCCGGGTGTGCCACCCCGTGCCCGGTGCGCCTCGCAGGGTCGCTTGCCCGGGTGCGTCTTCCTCGGGCCCATGTTCCGGGGACATTTCCCGGTCCCGGGACCCACACGCACGGTCTCGGGGCGCGTTCCCTGGGAGCGCACCAGCTCCCCAACTACCCGCATTAATGGTGAGACGACGAGGCGCCTCCCGCCTGTCTCCCGACAGAGAGCGGAGCCGTACGCTGTCACATCTCCATAATCTGGTCGCCCGCGGCAGCCGAGCGGCAAGACCACCAGACATGCTCTGCACAGCCGCCCGCAGCGGAGCGAGGTGCCGACCAGACGTGCAGCACAGACTCCGGCATGGCGACAGCGGACCAGCTCCAGCCGCCCGCAGCAGCTGAGCAAGCGGCGACTAGACGTCCCTCCGGCGCGGCGTGGCAGGCGGCCGCGTGCGTGCGACAAAGACGAATGGTAGCTAGCTTCCTCTAAGCATGATTTCCAGGCGCTGTGGACTCCCCTTGGCGATAAAAGGAGGATCCATGCCCGGCTGAAAGAGGGGAGCAAGCTTCAGCATTAGCAACCGCCGAGGGCTCTCTGGCTAGGACCGGCTCTCTAGCTCACACTCTCGCTACTGTTCGTCTTCTTCAGCTCCGGCTTCGAGTCGAGTTCACCTTGTAACACAGCGACCCACATTTCATCTCCACATAGCCAAACACACAGAACTAGGGTATTACGCCTCTGCGCGCCCGAACCTATCTACTCCTCTAGTCTTCCTTGTGTGCCATCTTCTTCCTCAAACCATCTATCTTCCACCGGACGCCGCGTTCGCCTGAGAACAGCTCCCCTGGCCGAACCTCAAAGGGGGTCCCCAGACTTCCCGCCGTCGGGGTTTCATCCTCCGACAACGTGCTATAACAATTATCACATCAGATTTATGTTTAGGTGGAGGAGAGAGGAAAGAAGATAGAAAAAAAATGGGTTATAAATTTATAGCCAACTGCAAGATGGACTCCAATAAAATACGTGAGAGAGAGGTTGATCATATATTAATTTTGCAGTATGAAGCTATAATTACTGTTATATGGATTGACTATTAGATTAACTATAAATAATACGTTAATTTTTATAGCTAATCACTATCCATATTATTAAACTTGATCTAACTCTTTTAGCGTGAGTTCGAATCTACAAGTGAGAAAAAACTTCTCGTTTTCTGTAAGCATATTTCTTGAACTGCTAAACGGTATATTTTTTTCAAAAATTTTCTATATAAAAGTTACTTTAAAAAATCATATTAATCTATTTTTTAGTTTAAAATAATTAATACTCAATTAATTATACGCTAATAAGTTATCAAGTTTTACGTGATTTTTTTCCTATCTCCTCACCTTCAAATTATCCTGCGAAGTCAGCAGCAGTAGCCAGTTCTATTCCACTGCTCACTTCTCTCCCCTGGAAGCCTCACCCGACTGAAACGGCCAAGCCGGAAAGTAAGTGTAACAGTGCCGCAAGCGAGCCGAGCCGGAGCCGGAGCCGGAAGCTAAAGCCTCCAAAACGCGCAGAGGCCTCTCCACAGCGACAGCACAGCTCATCGCGCAGCCCGGCCGCCTTGCCTCGTCCGCCGCACCGGCGCTAGAGCCGACGCTTTCCCACCGCGATTCCCACGCCCGCCCGCCGCTGGACCGGAGTGCAGTCCTCCTCCCGAGCGCGGCGGCAGGGGGTTCGGAGTTAATGCGCCCGTGAGGCAGCGGCGTCGGCGGCGGGGAGAGCGAGTCTTGGGGGGCGGTGGCGTGTTTAAGTCGCCCCGTTTCTCGGTAGGAGAGGTTGGGGGGGGTGGCGGCTACTGGGGGAGGGGGAGATGGGGGGCTCCAAGGGAGAGGAGAAGCCCGGCGCCGGCGAGGATTGGTGCTACCAGTTCGGGAACAAGGTGGGATTTCTTTCCTTTTGCTTCTCCTCTTAATTCTGGGTGGATTTTCTTCCATTTTTTTTTTTTGCTTCAGCTTCACCTTAATTTCCTTGTTAGGTTCAAGGCCAAATTCTTCGAAATTTTATCTTTGTTGGCATTTCTGCTCCAATTTCTGCCTGCATTCGCTGCTGCCTTAGTTAAGTTCATCCTTTTCTTCTTGTTCAAAAACTTAAAACACCGCATTTTTTTTTGTGAGGACTGAGGAGAGTAAAGAGGATAATAAAGTCTCTTGTTGCTTAAATGCCGGACGTTTTGATTTGTCGGCCGTCTGATCTGAAACTTTAATATCTTGTTTAAATCTTTTTCCGTTTCTGTCTCTCATCTGAGTACAGTACCAGTTTGTACCCAAATATTTCTTCAGACCGCATGATTTCTTGCATTTTTTCTTCTTTTGGACCCAAGTTTGCTAGACCGTGTTTCTAACGTTTCGAATCTGTTATTCGCCTGTTTCATTTTTGGAAACATTTCTGATTTCCTGCTAGTTATATGTAATCATGCAATTTAGCATTCATGCCCGTTTGATATGCCATTTTGGTTTTGTTGGGTTAATTGTATTCTTTTCTCTCATTTTTCCATTGGTCAAGTATTTCTTATTTTGCCTGTCAATTCTTCCATTTCTTCCGTCCTAGTCAAAGAGAAGTGGGGATAAATCTGCGGTACAGTATAAGTGAGTTATACAGTTAGGAAAAGGAACACTTAAGATTGGTAGTTTGGTACTGCACAGTACACAGAAAAAGGGAATTTTTGATTCTTTGGCTTGCGATCCATTATTGATTAAGGAATATGATGTTGGACATGTATATGGGCCATTTGCCCTCTTTTTGGGGTAACACCTGGGTAGTTCAGTTTATGAAGGACCGGTTAGCTTTGAGAATCTAATCTTTCCTGTTTGTTTCTCTGTGGAGCCAATATTGATTCTTCTGAGGTCATAAATATGCTTGCAATATAATTACATAACTGCTCTTTGATTATATCTATGGATGATAAGTTGTTGCTCTGAAGCAGAAAGCTAAAAAAAATCAAATGTTACTTGTGATGTGCCTATAGATTTGAGCCTATAGATTTGAGTATCTCTGTTTTATTTCTACTGATTAACTTGTACTGATTGGAACTTCTTTGCAGGACGCATTAATTGTGAAGTCTTCTAAGAAATCACCCCTTGCATTGAGAATGGTTGTTTTTGCTATGACTATGATCTGTGGGATATTTATCTGCACGATGTGTATGAAACAACTAGGAAGTGATAGCTGGTCTAGAATAGTGAAAATCGAAATTGCAGAACAGCTATGCAATAAGTCTGCAATCCCGCGTTCAGAGGTTCACTTTGTGCATTATCCACAGCCGATAACTTATAGCAGGTGATGGTTGTGTGCAGCACTTTACACTATATTATATACTTTGATTGTGTAATGTCTAATATCAGTTTTCTTTCTTAGGAGTGAATGCATGTGTACCCCTGTCCGGTTCTTCGCAATTATATCATCACAACGTTCTGGAAGTGGTTGGTTTGAAACTCTTCTTAACAGCCACATGAATGTTAGCTCGAATGGTGAGATTTTCTCTTCAAAAGAAAGGAGAAGTAACATCTCATCTATAATAAAGACATTGGATAAGGTGTACAATTTGGATTGGAATAGTAGCGCTTCTAAGAATGAGTGCACTGCTGCTGTTGGTTTGAAGTGGATGATTAATCAGGTGAGAAAAAGAGTGTGCAATCTAGATTAATATTTTGTTCTTTTTTTTTTCATTCATTCACCCTCGTTGCCCTTCCTTAAAGTTTGTTATTTTTTACTTGGGAAGCAGCAGTATGCTTTTACCATCTATATGCGGACTCCTAAAATATAACTCAAGTTAACTAAATATTACACCACATTTTTGCTCCATTTATGAAACTATGGAATAGCTTCATTAGCTCTGGTCTGTACAGTTGGATTTCAATGATCATGCGATTTGGGAAAGAATTTACCCCATACATTTGGATCACCTTTGCATTTTCTTCCAGTACTGTTGGCTGTTGCTGACACACATGCATGTTCCATTCTAGATGCTTGTGATTTAGGTATGCTTTATGGAATCTCATTGTAGTGAGTACGGGCTTGCTTTCAAGTTAGGAAATGCCAGCTTGTGCTCCTTGAATAAACTCTTTTGTGCAATCATGAATACAATGGATATCTTGTTTTATTCATCCTGCTGCTATTCTCAAGGAGATCAAGTATAGGTGTTATTGCTTGGTCCCCCCTAGTAATATCTGTTGTGTACACAATGCAATCATGGCCTTGCTTCTGCTGTCCATGACTATGCTTGATGGGGCATGCAAAAATACAACCTATTCTTATTGTAGAGCAGTCTCCAGTCATGGCTAGAAAGTGAAATCCTTTTACACTGGCTAGAATAGTACCCCTTTTCTGTTATGGTTACCTGTTAATTCATTCAAATATTACTCCTTTTCGTGTGCTGAACTCTGGATGATATCACACATGAATATGATTGTGAGGATGTCATGCTCTCTGTTATTGTCCTGAAGATACCATCATTATTGAAACTGAGGTAGTCAAGACCCTGCAGATTTAAGCAAACTGTGGTGTGCATGGTGTTATGTGATATTTTTGAATTAGAACTTTTTAAGTAGACCTGGACAATTTGTACCTTTTCTTCTAGGCTTCAATCACATTAGTCCAAATGATTTATGGGTAGGCAAATGACACTAATTAATCGTGCACATCTTTAAAACGGTGGCAAAGCAGAACAAGCATTCTTCTGATATTATGTCTTCAGGGTCTTGTAGCAAATCACGCCGATGTAGCTGACTACTTCAATCGAAGAGGAGTCTCTGCAATATTTCTCTTCAGACGAAATCTTCTCCGTCAGTTGGTATCTCAACTCGCAAACAATCATGACAGATACCTTAAGCAATTGAATGGAACACACAAGGCCCACGTTCACACGTCATATGAGGTAGAACTTGTGCAATTTTGGCCTGCCAATTTCTGTGTTACCCCTGGCCAGAGTTTGAGCTGTATTATCTACCTTGTGCAGGCCAATATACTTGCAAGATATAAGCCCAGACTCAACACGACATCATTAATATGGAGACTGAAACAAGCAGATGATTACACTCGTGATGCTCTTCAAAATCTAAAGAGGATCAACCACATCACTATCTACTACGAGGATCTCATCCGAAACAGAACAGTGAGTTTTGCGGTTAATCTGTCAAGTGGTGATGTGTAGCTCTTGTATTTCTTCATGTTGCTCATATGAATTGCCTTGTCTTGCGCCTGCAGAAACTTTATGATGTCCTGGATTTCCTCAAAGTTCCAAGGATGAAACTAGTCAGCCGACACGTGAAGATACACACCAAACCACTTTCGGAGCAAATTGAAAATTGGGATGAAGTCTATAATGCTCTAAATGGTACCCAGTATGAGAGCTTCTTGAATGCTGACTACAGAATATGACAAAATGTG
Organism: Oryza meyeriana var. granulata; assembly: GCA_003991445.1. Classification (NCBI taxonomy): domain Eukaryota; kingdom Viridiplantae; phylum Streptophyta; class Magnoliopsida; order Poales; family Poaceae; genus Oryza; species Oryza meyeriana. The sequence goes on along the minus strand of RYFJ01000636.1, from coordinate 226,257 downwards.
CCTTCACATTTTTGTATAGATATTTCCATTTTCTAGTTACTTCTCTTTTTAAAATAGCTGGCCTTGATGTGCCTGGCGAAAATTTTGATGGTGCATTGCCACGGTTGCCCACGAGTGTTCTTTGATAGGTACACTAATTGTCATAGCAGGTTTTTCTTTTTGATGTTTTCTGTAACTGATATGCTCAGGATTCTAATCTTGTGTATGGCAGTGTTTATTCTTCTCTCTTGTCAGCTGCTGTGTTTCTAACTGCTCTATTACATGTTTCCAGCTCAAAAACAAGAACTACCCAACCATGTTAGCCCTGACTTGTCTTTCCCTGCTCAGGTTAATGCTACCGAGTTATGTGATGTTAATAGGTAATTGTGCTCTTACCGATTCAGAACTGTAACAGTATGATATTAGACTGAATTTTGCAGTACTTTGCGCTGTTTTTGTTTAATTTTAGGATCAGCACCTTCTGCAGAGTGGGTGCGTTTGATCTGTCTGATTATTGAAGCATGCATATCAAACCGGCAAGTTTGGAACATAAATTCAATTTCACATGGAACGATTTAATTCTGGCAAAAATAAGGAAACTATCCTTTGTTTCAACCGGACCTAGTACATATTTCAGGCATAATAGTAAACCATCCCAAATGCTTATCAGTAACTATCATTGGACAAAGACTTGACCCTGCATCTCGCGTAGATGTCACTGGTAGGTACTGAAAAACTGGCAAGAAACTTCCTGCTTGCCTGCTTGAAGTTTCTGACGATTTTATGCAATCTCTTTCGGATTCAGTCTTTTTCTGGGAGTACCCTTAACACTTGGACATTTCGGCGTTCAGTGTTCCCAAACAATCAAAATTAAAACCGCTAGGTGTTGACTGACTTTTCATGAGTTACCTGACGTCAATTCCTCTTTCTGAGTGTCTGCATTTTCAGAAAACACGGAAACGGCTGCCTGTGGTCACGTCCACATTTTCTGCATTTTATGCACTGAATTTTCAGCAGAGTTATCACTGCCCACGGAGGTTGACAAACTACGACTTTAGTACTAACTTTCTTTGTTTGTAAATGTATGATACTGTTACTCCCTCCGTTTAAAAATATAAGATATCCTTGTTTTTCACAAAGTCAACATTTAAAAATTTTAACTAATAATTAAACTAAAAATATATGCAATTTAATATCATGCACGTAATATCACTAGATATCAAACTAAAAATATATGCATTTGATAATATTTTCATATGTTGTTAATTTTTTGGTGATTGATGATATATTATAGAAAAAACTAATGGTTAAAGTATAATGTTGGAGACCGTGTAGAAACCTAATAAACATTATTTTTTAAACGGAGGGTGTAACTTTTAGATATAAAGTTTGACCATTCGTCTTATTAAAAAGATATGTAAGTATTGTTTTGTTGTTATTTGTTTTATCATTAAAGGCAAGCCTAACTTATATTTTTTTTTATATTTACACTAAATTTTAAATAAGATGAATGATGAAATGTAATATCCAAAAGTCAACATCCGTATATTAAAAAATTGAGGGAGTAGTTTGTAAATGGTGGTTTAAAGCTGAATTCAGAGGACATATGGGTAAACACTATTCCTTTATAAAAAAAATAGTGGTTTTAAGCTGTTCATCTGTTTGGAACGCATTTTTTTTCTAGGTGGATAGAACATTTTTGTCTGTCTTCTGCGAAAACATTTCTAGTGTGTGCCAGCCAAGTTGATGCGCGGGTACTGTAGCGCAAGTAGATGCAGGCCCAAGGCCCAAAATCCTTTTGGGCTGGAATTTGTTTGCTATTGATTTATATGCCAAATTAGTCTGGAGTGGCAGCCTGGTAAACAATCGGTTGTAATAGAGTGTTAATACAGATGTTAATATATGCTGTAATGTTCAAATCGTTGTGCTTTATGCTAGTAAGTGAAGGGGATCTCTTCGTATTTTACGGAGAGTTTTGTAAGAGAGCTATAGTAATAGACCTTTTAATTAACATATAGAGTGATGACTAAAAGTACTGTAGAAATTGTTTAAGTTATAATACTATATGAGATCACGCCCTTTTTTTTTTTTTTTTTTATTTCTGCCAAAGTTTGAAGAAGTTGTGCACAGCTGAGCTACATCTCTCACTCCCCTATCACGTACTCTCCCCATTCTCGAATCTGTGACGGTTGACTATTACCGTCTCACTTTGACTACAAATAACATATAAATGATTAGAAAACATGCAAGAGAACTAACCACAAATGAATAAACTGAAATACCATATAATTAAAATGAGACACAGCTTGTAGTTTAATTAGAGATCGAATTCAACTGATAGGCCAAAAACACATTCAATTTCATTCAACTTTGATTTTTTTTAGGGAAAATTAAGAGGCGCATTTTTTCACTAGCTAAAGCTAGATCAACTGAAACCAGCTTAGCTGGTAGAACTACTAGTTACTAGATACGCCAAGCAGCCTCCTCCCAACCCCATTTTTGTTGGTGACGGCGTGGCCGGCGCCGGGACTGTGCCCGGGCGCCGTCGGCCGAGCGTCCTCGACGATCCCGACGGCCCCGCCGCCGCTCTCGGCGTCGGGCGAGACCGTGCCCTGGGTCATCGTCGTCGGCAACGACAAGATCAATCTGCGTTGCGTGGCCATGAGAGGTGGTCTGCCATGGGAGCACATGACCAGCTGGTCGGACGAGAGGATGACGATGAGTACAAGGAGGAAGAAGATGGGTACGTTGCGCAGCTTAGAGGAGGACATTCTTGTGGCAAGGCTAATAAGCTATCTAGCTAGCTCAAACAAGTCGAAGTGCAAGCTAGTAGCTAGTGATGAGCTTTGTGAGGTGTGTTACTAGCTAGTGGGTTGCTATGAGGTAATCACCAACAAATCCTTTGCTATTTATAGCATAGTACCACACAACTCTAAGTACGGAGGAATCTTGTGCATAATTAAGTACTAGACACAAAGTAGTTATGCAGGGGAAAAGTGTTAGTACAGTACTAGACAGCAAGTGATCGACCACGTACATATATATATATATATATATATTACTACTATATGCTCTTAGTAAGTACTAAAATCTAACAATAAAGTCTCCTTTTCGCATGCTGGGTTGGCACATGCATACGAAAAGCCATTTCCCCAAGTATTCACTGCACTAAATTTTGGCCACTATTTGAAAATTGAAAATATAAGATGTTCTTATTTTTCGTAAAATCAATATTTAAAAATTTTGACTAATAATTAAACTAAAAATACATGCGTTTAATGTTATGCAAGTAGTATCACTAATTCGTATTTGATAATATTTTTATATGATGTTAATTTTGTGGTTGTTGATAATATATTATAAAATAAACTAATGCACTACCAGAAAATTGAGATTTCGTGATGATGTTGAATTTTCGTAAGAGTATTAGATACACTCTCACGAAAATCACAATTTTCGTGACGGTGCAGCAAAACCCGCCACGAAAACATATTTTCGTGACGGTGCTTGACACACCACCATGAAAAATAGTTATTTTCGTGAAGGTATTTTTTAAACCGCCACAAAAATGATTGTCCCTTCACGAAATAATGTACAGTACCATCGTCTCTCCACTTGGACAAGAAAGAACTAAACCCACCGGTGGCGTGAGCATTTTAGATACGATTATACCAGCACTAAAACATCGGCTCCCGTCAAAACTCCAAAGTTAAACGTGCTTAGGCGAGAGGATGGGTGACCTCCCGGGAAGTTAATTTTCGTGACGGTGAGCACCCACCGTCACGAAATACAGACCGGGTGGCCTCTGAGGACCGCCACGAAAATAATTCGTGACAGTTAACCACCTTAAAAATGACATTTTCCTGGCTTCTGATTCGTGAGGGGTTTTCCGTGAGAGTGGACTGTCACGAAAAATTTTTCGTGACGGTATTTTAGCCCTCACGAAATCTCGGTTTTCTGTTAGTGATGGTCAATGTACAACGTTAGAGACCGTATAGAAATCTAATACGTCTTATATTTTCAAGTGGAGAGAGTATATAGATCATGATGTATATTTTCCCCAATTGTTTTCAGAATAAATAAGAGAATGAACGAGTGGTCTTGTACTGCATAGCTGGCAGCCTATTAATTTATCGGTATTGCTATATTTCTGGTGACAAAATTAGGGAAAAAATTGTAATTTTTGGACCGTTAAATACGCTTTGAGATTAGGGAAGAAAAAAATTGACATGCGCCGGGGTGGGGGATTGAACCAGTGATGTCTTTTTTTGTTTAGTATACATTACACTGTAATTACAGTCTAGTTATAATATAATTACACTATGATTATACTATAGCTATATCTAAAAGTTTTTTATCCAAAAAACTGTCGAATTTTGTATAGGTAGTCTTTTAATTTATTTAGTGTAATTGACTATTTATGTCTGTGTGAGATATATATAAGGAGAAATATATAGGTCCAGCATGCACGTGTATGCCTGAATGACACACATAGAACGGACTAGTAGATCGATGTTAGTCCCGTGCTCGCACAAAATTTAACCCATAAATATGTTACTACTGTGCCGACCTAATGCATGCCTGGATGATTAATAAACTAACTAAACAGTGACCGCGCGCAACAGCTGGGACCAGTTGCCTACCTTTCAGATCCAGCTTTGACAAGAGATCAGTTAATGTTTTTAATTAATAGTTAGCAAATTAATAAGTGCCAACTGGACTATTTATTAAGCTGGTAGCTAAAACTATACTCTTGTCATGCAGGTAATTAAAAGCATACGATGACTGACAGTTGAGCATGAATGCATGGTGCACCATACATGATTGTCGTTCGCCATGACACTAGTATGTTGTTGTGCTTGTCCTGACCCACCACATGATGATAGTACGTGCTGATCACCAGCTTAGATAATATAGCCGACAAAGCTGCCCCGGCAGCACTGATTAATTATTTATATATGTATAGTGCACTCATTAAATTATACATAGCATTTATTTTACCTTAAAAAACTTAGGAGTATTTATGGGTATGGGTTATTCAGGTATATATATGTGGAAAATATGATCGATCGGCACATACATAATTAGAGAAAAAGCACACCATCGTATGTATACACTTAATTTCATCAAAGAATTAAAAGATTGACCAACTAGCTAGTGGAAATATATACTATATATTTGTAACCTCTTGCAAATTAATGGAAAGTGGAAACACTTATTTTCTTAATTATTAGCTAATGGACTTCTCATCATGTTGTTATTGGTCCCATACGTAAATATGTATATATTGTTGAATGATCAACTGAACTTTTCAAGTGATTGCATATATAAGTTCGGAGTAGGGTACATATATATATGTGCCTAGGACGGATATATGTTGCTGCATGCATGAATGGCTATGGCTTCTAATCATGTTGAGTAAATAAAGTGTTATTAATTAAGTTAAGTACCTTTATGATGGTTTTTACTGATATTTTTTTTTAAAATAGGGTTACAAGAAACTGAAACTAGAACAAATTAAGGGCCTATTTGGCACAAATCCAGCTTCTAGATCTACTTCCGATCAAGCTGGAGCTATGCCAAACGGTTCAGATCCACAAAAAATAGAGCGGAGCAGGTTAGATCGATCTCTTTTTTTACTAGCGCATTGGAGCGGTATCCTGGTGGCTTAACGGCTCTAACTCCGGCCGTATTACAGAAGTACCCATAGAGTTGTAGGGAAATTACCCGCAAATGCCACTGCATTACCCCTCCCCACCCCCCTCTATCCTGTACCGATTCAGCCACAACGCTCTGGAGGTCGACCGCTGTTGTGCTCGGGACAGAGGGAAGGCCGCACGGGGCACGAGCGACGGCGGCGGCGGCCCGGTTTCTTCCCAGGCGGCGGCGCACCGGCTGACCCTCCCTGTTTCTTCCCCCTCCGGTCTCTTCCCAAGGTGGCGGCACAGGGGTCCTGGGCGCACGGCGGCGGCGCAAGCAGCCATGGTGCTAGGCGGCGCTTCAAACTCGTGAGAAGGTATGCATGTTCAAACCCTAAAATTTCTCCTACCTCTTTCTTTTATTTGTGGCTAATTTCTGTGGGTATGTTTGATTAATTGGGTTGATTGGTTTTGATTTTGCCAGAAGATAGGGGGAAAACTTCTGATCTGAAATTTGGATACCTGTATACCTGTATGCATCCAGTGAATTAGGATAGGGGTAACACTAATAAAAGGGTCAAATTATATGGGGTTTAATATGGGATTAGGTACAAGTTTTTTTATTTCGTAATTTACAGATGGAGACTTAATGTTCCATTCTAGCAGTCATTTTCTCAAGGTGCTGCTCCCTGCTAGCACCTTCTTGCATAAAAACACACAATGCATGGTACTGTACTTGATTTTTGTATAATCCTGTCTGGATGTGTTTGTTATCTATCACTTATCTACCAGACTATTATCTCTAGTGCCGTAAATAACGGAGTCGTACTCCTCCCAAACCATCGTACTTCCCCCATTAGGAAATCTAGAAAGAAAAAACTTAACCCTGTAAAACTCGTTCTCTAGATCCCGTTACAACGCACGAACACGGCACTAGTCTATATAAGATGTGATGTTTATCCATTATACTTCTATCCAACTTTAGATCTCCGCATATTTGACGAAGTAATTCTTTTTCTTATATATAAGGCTAGTCTAAAACAATCCAAATGTGCATATGTGAAAACTGCACCATTAAATGTGTAAATGAAAATGAAAATACTTCAGTAGTAGGAGTAATCAATTTTTTCTTATGTAAAACTAGTAGGAGTAATCAATTCTTTCAGTAGTAGGAGTAATCAATCCATTCAAGATTCTTGCAAGAACATTACACCTGTGTATCCGAACAATGTAATTTGGTATATGCACTGAACATCCGAGTAGGAACATTTTCCTGTTCTTTCCTGTGCTAGCCATTCCCAACTGTACAAGACAATGTGCTGCAGGATATCTACATGCAGCATGTGCACACATTGAGGTTGGGAGTGGCTGTTATGGTTAGGGATGGATGGCTGTCTTCCATCGCCTAACAACCAGTGTGCACACATAAAGTCATACACAATACTATATTTTGTTTGGAAAATTCTGGATGAGTCAGGTTGTGCCCCTAGGTTGTGTTTCACCTTTTATCTGTGTTTAAAAAATAGGAGGAAGGGCAAAATAGGATCTTTAAGGCTGTATTTCACCTTTTATGTGTGTGTGAAAAATTAAGGATGAGCCAGGTAGAAAATTCTGTAGGGAATTATATATTTGCCAGAAGATATATATTGCTGTCTATCATACGTAAATGCATAGTAATTATATATAGTATGGTTATTTATCTTGTTGCTGCATGATAATTATATATGGTCTGTACTAATGATATAGCATGGTTATTTAAAGCTGCCCTCTGAAAATATTAGTATCGGTGAGTGGATGGCAGACATGTCTCAAAATGCACCTTCAAAGGGTGTTAAAATGTCTATGGACTCTGCTGATTGGAGTGACTACAACACTAGGGTTGTGTGTGAGATCTTTGCTGATCAAATAGCTATGGGTAATCGTCCAAATACCCATTTATCAAATCAGGGATATGACAAAGTCATTGAGCAATTTGCTGCAAGAACATGTTTAAGGTATATTAGGCTTCAAATTAAGAACAAATGGGATAAACTTAGGATTGAATACAATTATTGGAAGAAGTTGAAATCTTGTGACGCCCCCGCCCTGGCACCACCTACTCTGATCCCAGAGAGGAAGTGCAGCAGGAGATTGGTGTGAACCAACTCCCACGGAACCGCGATGCCGGTACTAGTCCCAGAAAACCTTGCTGGTACCCGCGGTCAACGGAGATGTACCACAGCAATTAGCCAAATATATATATATATATATACATATATATATATACATATATGTATATATATATATACATATATATACATATATAATACCTTTATAAGTTGCAAAATTATGTATGTACATATATGTATATATGTATATATATGTATACATATATATATATTTGTGCACATACACATGTGCACATGTACATACACATGTACATGTACATATATACATATGTACATGTATGTGTACATACACATGTACGTTATGTACATATGTATATATGTATGTATGTACATATGTACATATGTATATACACTTTCAGTGGTGAAGGACGAATCTCTGCCAAGAACACTGTGAAGAATATAGCTTTCGGCGAAAGTTAAGGCATGCGTGTCTCGACTTTAGCCGAATAAAGGACGCCTGTGGGTGACAGCTCATGAAGCACCTTGGCAATGAAGATAAGAACGAAGCTCGGACGAGTCTCCCCTCGGCCACTATAAAAGGAGAAGTTGGCCAAACCAAAGGGACACCGAAGAAAGAAGAACTCCTTCAGGAAGAGCTCACAACCACTCTCAAGCCTTAGTCCTAGTAGTAGAGAGCCTTAGTCCTAATAGTAGTAGTAGTTTTCTAAAAAGAAACCTTGCAAGTATATTGAAGCAAGGAGTGTAATACTCAGCTGTAAGGTAAGCAAGTAAGTGTTTGTACCATCCTTCGGGGTTCTCACTAGGAAGCATGATTTTTGAAGAATATAAAAAGGAAACTGAAGGAGCTGAAATTAACATCTCACAAGCAATAACCTTTGTGTTTAAGCAGCTAAGAAAAATATGTACAGGAATACAAGCCCAAAGATCTATGAAATACTCTGATTATAATTTTTGCAACAACATAGTTCAGATACCATTATCATATGGAGAAGATAAGCCTAGAATCAAAAGAAATAAATTTCAAAATAGAAATAGTAATAATATTAGAAAAAAACAAGGTACTTTCTAAAAAGATCAGATAATAGAGCCCCGTTTCTACATAAAAGAAATGTGAGAAGATATAATCCTAAGAAAACATATGATAGGACATGCAGATGTTTCATATGTAATTCTCCTGATCATTTAAGTAAAACATGTCCTAACAAAGATAAAAAAAGGTACTCTAGTAAATATGAGGAACAAGAGCGAGTACTAATTATAGATAGTGTAAATGAAAATATACTAATATGTGACGATGAAATAAAGGATGATGAATCTATATATTCTATCATAGAAACAGATGAAATTAAAAATACTAATGAAGAATACGAGTCGAGTGAAGAAGAAAGAAGAACTCCTTCAGGAAGAGCTCACAACCACTCTCAAGCTTTAATCCTAGTAGTAGAGAGCCTTAGTCCTAGTAGTAGTAGTAGTTTTCTAAAAAGAAACCTTGCAAGTATATTGAAGTAAGGAGTGTAATACTCAGCTGTAAGGTAAGCAAGTAAGTGTTTGTATCATCCTTCAGGGTTCCCGAAAGGGAAAACCATATGTAAACTTATTTGTTTAATTATGAAGTAGTTTTCTTTAAGTTTTCTCTATCTGTTTATTTCTGGAAGAGTGTTTATGTTAGGGACCCTATAGGAGAAAACTCTTCGATAGTTCTCGTTCATAGCCTGCATCTCGTATAGGCATCAGGGAGAACCAGTATCGGTAGAGAAGTGTTCCCTTTGGGTGGAACTGCCTGGGGAGAAGATAAACTCGCTATCAGAAAAAACAGTAATAGGGAAATCTTTAAAAGCTGTTTCTAAAAACAAATAAGTGATAAATATGGTGAGTACCGAGTAGAATAACACAACTATTTGTCTTACACCCGGCTGTACTAGTGGTTTCGCCAACCATAAAAAGATCCTACAGAATATAAGAATTTGTGAACAGTACAAGTGAACAGTAAAAGTGTGAACAGTGAATTTGAACAGTACACTGAGTTTGTGAACAGTAAATAAGAAAAAGTGTAGAAGTGGTATCAGAGCCAGGCCATCATTGAAAAACTAAAGTATTTAAATCTAGAAGCTAATATCGTAAAGGTAATAAATACAAAGGATAATATCAATCTAAGGTGTAGGCTGAATCATATTGAAGAACATAGTTGGCACTCTAATAATAGTCAGCTAAACTTAATTGTTGATTTGATATATAATTTCTATATAAATTGGGGGAAAAGACAGGACGATTTAGAGCAAAAATTTGAAGGGTTACATAAAGAACATAAGCAAGTTGAAGAACAATATTCTCTTCTTAATAGTAAATTAAACTCTGCATTAAAATTACTAGAATATTTTAAGACAAGACGAAGTAAAATTGTTCAAAACAGTGATTATATTAAGGAAGACTTTGTTCCTCTAAATAAGAAGGTAGACGCCTTAATAAATTCAGACAAAGTTAAAAAAAGTGTTGCAGAAGATCTAAGATACCTAGACCAAGAAATAGGTGAAATCAAGAAGTTAGTTGAAGAAGTAAAAGCTCTAGTGCTTTCTAGCCAAGGGAGCAAAGAGATAGTTTTGGCTTCATCAGGTATAGTCGCATCCTCGCAAGCTATAAATTCAGAAAAATGGACCTATCTAGGAATCTCCTCAGAAGAATAGTAAGCAGGGATGACAGACTTTTAAGCATTAATGATAAGCATTAATGATAAGCAAAAAGATAAATATGATGAAGTTGATGAACTAGAAGATGTTGCAGAATTAGACAAGCAACTTGAAAGATATCAGAAAGACACTTTAAGAGCTATAAAACCTCAACAGATATATTGTATGGGATTCTTTGAGAATAAAAATGGGTTATATAGAATATCTAGAGAAGTAGAGCTAAGTATCCTTACAAAACCAGTCGAGTTAAAAATTGTAGCCAAGGAATTCGAAAATGGATTAAAATATGCAGGTTATAAGTATATTCACCAAGGAATGTACATAATAGGAATCAAAGGCATGACAAAAAAGAAATTAGGAGCAAAAGTATTAATAACCTTGCTGGATAAAAGATGGGACACAATAGATAAAGCAGCTTTAGGGTTTTTAGAAGGAGATATGAATGAGAATAGGTTAATAACCTATATAGCTCCAGACTTAATGATGCCCGTAAAGGAATTTATAGATAAAATGAGTTTTGGTTTTTAAACAAAGGAGTATGAAGAATTTAAAGGGACAAATTTGCTAATAAGTATAGAATTCATAGGAAGATTAACTAATAGAAGTGCTGCTAAATATAAATTAAATGTAAACGATGTAATTGATAGCATGCAATCCAAAGGAATAACACTTATGAGCCCTTTAAAAATAAGTTCTGAAGAAAGGGCAGGAGAAGAATGGAAAATTAGTGAATTAATAGAAAGTAAAACTTTGAGTCAACCCGAAAATTATATAAGTTATCAAAATAGTAAAGGAAATACCAGCATTAGATTTCTAAATTATAAGCCTAGAACCGCAGATGACCTAGATGCAGAAACCTCTGATAAAAATATCATAGATAACTGAAGACATAGCATTTATGAGTTTATGGAAAGGTTAGATGAAGAAAGTGAAATAAAATACTATGAGGATAAATTAAAAGAAATAGCAGTAGAATATAATAATTCAATGAAAAGTGAGTGGCCTAAAATAAGAGAAAAAGAACTTTATTTTTACAGAGAATTGTCTAGGATAAAAAACTTAAAAAAAAATAAAGGCGTAGATATAAAAATCCCCTAAAACCAAGAAAGTAAAGTAGAACAAATAAAGCGTAAAGAAAAGACTGAAGATGATAGAGGGAAGCAAAAGGCTAGTAAAGAATTAAGCGAAGAAGAGCAATGGGAAGAAAATGAGAAATTGCTTTTAGAAAGTTATGAAGAAGAAATTAGTTTGATAAAAGAAATGGAGAATACAGGAGAAATAGGAGATAACTCAGAACAGTATAATGATTTTATAAACTCCTTAGATGATATAGGTCTACAAAATTTAGACAATGCAATGGAAGCTATGGAAGTAGACTTAGGAACCGGAAAGAGAAAAAGATATGGTGAAGGCTCAGTAAAAAATGAAGGAGAAAGAGAGAGACCAGCTAGAGCAGCGGGAAAATGGCCTCCAGACAGAGAAGAATATTCATATAATTATATTCCAGGACAATATAGGCATATGGGCACGAAGAGACGAGATTTTGAGAGACCTGTAAAATTTCAAAATAAAAAAAGTGATGGTGCTATTTTAAATTTAGCCACACATGATCCCATTGACTGGCCAAATATTATTAGTATTTGGAAGGGGTTAATAGTTCAAAAATATATACAAAATCAACACAACATAGGAAGCAAGGTAGAGGATATGATAACTTATTTAGAGACATTTCTGGGCGAATCTGCTAAGATCTTATGGGAACAATGGGTTGAAAAGAATCCTAATAATTATGAAGAACTAAAAAGAGCTGGTAGTAATCCGCATAATATGTAGGATCTTTTTATGGTTAGCGAAACCACTAGTACAGCCGGGTGTAAGACAAATAGTTATGTTATCCTACTCGGTACTCACCATATTTATCACTTATTTGTTTTTAGAAGCAGCTTTTAAAGATTTCCCTATTACTGTTTTTTCTGACAGTGAGTTTATCTTCTCCCCAGGCAGTTCCACCCAAAGGGAACACTTCTCTATCGATACTGGTTCTCCCTGATGCCTATATATTATACCTTTATAAGTTACGACTTTGGGCAAGCCCTGAGAAGCAACCTGCAAACAGAACAACAGCAGCGGAGCGACAGCGCAGCGAGAACCCAATCCACAAGCAACGGCTTGGAATTAGGAAAGAAATTCTAATCTTTACTTCAACTTCACTCTTCTTGAATGAGGGGAAAAAGAAATAGATTGAGTACTTACGTACTCAGCAAGTCACGGAAAACATGAGTTATGCAGGCTATCAAAGAGAGGCTGGGGTTTATTTTGCAAACCTTTTTATTTTAAAAAAATATTTTCGAAAACCTAAGTGTGAGTTGTCTCAATGTAACTGGAAGGAGGCTCTTGCCTCGATCCTGTCCACGAATTGCTTTTCAACAACTTGAGCGGACGAAACAAATTTTAATTGTTTTTAGGTATTCTATTACCGCCTGTCAGATCACGACGGCGGTTCAGTGGGTCTGCCCTCAAGCAGCTTTCCACTATATTCTCATTTATTACTTTATTTTCAGTTTCGTCCACTCCATGATGTAATATCATTTTTCCTCTATTATTTTCCTTTCACTTTAGTCCTATCCAGGACATCATCTCATAACTCATCTCAGTGGCTCCTCGAGATATCCTTAATCTCAACTCAAAACATACACCACTTCCACTCGGGAAGCCTAAACTATGATGCCATTCAACATCCCAGGTCACACAGTCCTATTTCAGACCACTCAGGTCATCCATCAGCCACTGAGGCCAATTCTGGTAACGATTCCCAAACCACAAAACCACTTTCGTAAAACACTAGCAAACAAAACTACGCTAGAGGAATCACCTCACATTCGCCCGTAACCGTGGGCACGGCTATTTGAACAGTTTGTAGACCTTTGCAAAGGGTGCACGCTTTACCCACACGATGCGAGCTCACTTCCCACACTTGTCAGCGGGGAAGGTTCGTGACAAGGCCTTTCCAAAGCCTTCTCAGGATAGCACGTTGCCCTATAAATAGGTTCTCTTAACCAAGTATCAGGAACTCATTCCCTGTACTCAGGGACGGGGGTATATCGCCCTCTTGGCACCCAACCAATCCCACATTTATTAGCAACCGAAAACCATCCTGGGAACCTTAGTTACTCGGCCAGGGGTGTCCCATTCCACCCGTGTGGTCGCACTGTGAGATGCTTGGATGAAATTCCCCAAGGAAACGGTCCTTATATGCGAATACGAAGTGCCACCACATAGGCGATCACTTTGCACCATGGATTTTCGCAATTAATTTTTGTTTCGCAATTTCGCTGACATCACATGTCGGGTTTTTAAATCTTTGGAAACCCTAATTTTTCCTAATCGACAAACAATAGTGATGTGGGTGGAACCATCGAAATCCATGCTCAGAGAGCATGGTTACTGAGGTACCACGAGGTGGGGTGACAAGGAATAGGGTATCAACGTCCTACCAGATTTATACAACTACTGGGGAGGTCTGTCGGTTCGACACGCAAACCGAGGCCGAACAATTTATCGTGCACACTGGCAATGCAATTTTTGCAAACAAAACATTTTAAATTTAGAAGCAATATGGTCAAGGAGTGACTTGTCTCAGACGTCGTCTTCAAACTTCGCGAGAATCTGACGTTCGACGAATTCCGAAAAGTCGACTATGTGCGAAACGAGAGAAAAACACACAAAAACCCTAGAAATAAAATACTATTATTAATAACTAATAGTTCCATGAGGTAGATCTCATTTTTAGAAAAATTTAGAGACTTGAACGGGTTCAATCGGAGTTACGGATTAAAAGATATGGATTTTAGAAGTTTTAGGGATTTTTTGGAAAAGAAAAGGATTATTTGGATTTTTGGAAAAAGGAATTATTTTGGGGAATAGTGGCTGACAGATGGGGCCCATTGTTAGTGAAAGGGAGAGATGCTGAGGTGTGTGGCCCACATGCAAGTGACAGAGGATGGTGGGGCCATATGTCAGTGAGTGTTGATTAAAAAAATGTTTTAAATTAAAAGGGCCCACATGTCATTGACTCAGGGTTAATTGGAGGGAATTAATTAAATAAGGGCTCACATAGCAGTGGGACATGAGAGAGAGCAGGGTGGCCCGACATGCAGTGAGATGGGGAGTGAAATACTGTGCACTATAATGGGTGGGGTCCGCATGTAATTGAGGGGCTCGGTTTTAATTAAAAGGGCTGGCCCACCCGACAGTGAGAGAGGAAAGGGTTAATTGAGCGGGCCCACAAGTCAGAGACCGAGAGAGAGAGAGAGAGAGAGAGAGAGAGAGAGAGAGAGAGAGAGAGAGAGAGAGAGAGATCCACAAACAGAGAGGGGAGCCGGCGAAGCACAGGGGACGGCTGGGCATCAATGGTGTATGGCGGCCAGAGAGGATGCGGCGACCGGCGGCGAGAGAGGAGTAGCAGGCTACGGGAATAGGATGAGAAGGAGACGGCGAGGGAGGTGGACGGCTCGGATGGGAAGGTTAGGGCACAACGGTGGCTGACAGTGAGGAACAGAGGGTGGCGAGGAGAGAAAGGATGGGGGCGGCGGCGGCGGAATGTCGGTGGGTGCTCGGGTAGGGGTGTTTCGGGCTCTGGTAGTGTGGCGATGGAGAGAAGAGGGAGAAGGATTAGCGGGAGATTTTGGCCTCTACCTAACACAGCGGCGAGATCCTGAGTAGCAATGGCGGGGAGGTGGTGCCTGGATTTGGGTGTCTGAGCTTGGTTTGGCGTGGCGCGGTCGCGGTGAGGAGCAGGGGAGATGTGGCGCCCTGAGGAGTTTAACGGCGACAGCGGCTTGGTCGATTTGGCTTGGGGCGACGAAATTGGGGCGGGTCCGGGCGGCGTCAATGGCGGAGCTCGAGCTCGGGTCGCAGCGACAATGGCACGGCGGGAGGCGGATAGGGTTCTTTTTATAGGCAGCGAGTGGCGAAAGGAGATAAAGAAGAGAGGCAGTGCGGCAGTGGGCCATGGCTGTGGCAGAGGCGACACGGCGGGAGCTCGGGATGGATATGAAAGTGCATCTATCCCCTAAGTGGGTTTTGGTGGATTAATGACAAAGCAGTTAACGGACTTATGAGTTTATCGAGAATTGTGCAGAGAATTAGTCTCAGGTTGCTTGGTGTGGTGCATGGAGACCCCCACAAAGACATGATGCAAAACGGCGAAGCGACTCGGAGTTTATTTTAAATTCTTTTGAATTTTCTTTTGAGTCGTAGGAAAACCGTACTATCAAGAGGGGTTGCAAGCAGTGTTCCAAGACCACTCAAGTGCTTAAGATCCAAATAGCTGAGAGTCCATCACTTTGACATAACACATACACTTGGGATGGGCTAATTTCAGTGTCAGGGTCGGAGGTTCCGACCTATAGGGTCGGAGGTTCCGACCAACCAACTTGGCCAGAGACTAAGTATTTGCCGGAGGTTCCTACTCCTGGGGTCAGAACCTCTTGGCCAAAATCTGTGAGTAACGGCTAAGTGACGTATGCCAATGCCTATAAAGCCCAAACTTGGTTTCTAGCCGTTGGTTGGCCATTCCACTTCATTTCCACTGACTCCTAGCATCTCCTAAGGTTCTTTGATCTCTCCCAACTAGTTCTAGTGCATCCTTGGTGATTCTTGTGAAGATCTAGTGGGAAATTGAGTGAATTTTGTTGAGAGAAGGCTAGGAGGATCTTGTGCACTTGAGGAGGACGCGGATTGGCTGTTTGGGGCTTATTTCTCTTGGAGGGAAACCTCCTAGACGGTTAGGTGTCTCCCGCGAGCTTCCTTTTGTTGTGGATTGTCCCGGAAAAGTTTGTGAAGAACAATCTCGCCTCCGCAAGGAAAAGAGGTAAATTCTAGTGGTTATCAAGTTTGATCTTTGTGGTCACTTGGTGAGGAAAGGGGTCAATTGAGACCCGGCTCTTTGGAGCTCCTCAACGGAGACGTAGGATCTTTGTGATCCGAACTTCGGGAAAAATCTTTATGTCTCCATTGCCTTTTCTCGTTATTGCCTTGTTTTGTATCTTGTCTTGCTAGAATTTATCTACTACCCTATTACCTGTATTACACTTGATCTCTGTCAAATTTATCCTTTATTGAAGTATCTTGGTAGAGTCAGAATTCTAGGGTCGGAACCTCCGGCGTTCTAGGCCGGAACCTCCGACCAGCCCTCTCGGCCAGCCCGAGAGAGCCGGTCGGAACCTCTACCATCTTGGTCGGAGGTTCCTACCAGTATTTTACCGCTGCATTTGGAGAATTTTTCAGGAACGCCTATTCACCCCCCCTCTAGGCAAAATCAACGGGCTTTCAGGATATGGCGAGCACTGTGGCCGTTGTCATGCTCTAGTGCCAAGGAGAAAAGGGGAGACCAAGAGAGATGGGCGTGGCAGAGATGATGAGACCGGTGGTTGACCTTGGCGACATGGGGGAGAGATATTTTCCTCGGCGGCATCACGTGCCCCTCGTGTCCATTTCGCCTAGCAGGGGCCGAGCGCGAGAGAGAAGAAGAGGGGCGACGGGAGGAAGGGGATGGATCTAACGCGCGGGGCCTGCGTGTTGGCGTTTGCAGTGATCGGCCGGGGAGCTGACAGAGGAGGCCCGCCTGCATGCGCCGCGCGCGTGGGGGCGCGCCGCCTGGCCGGTGGGGCCTAAATGTCAGCGCGTAGGGAGGCTAAGGCTGTGTTGGGCTGGTTTGGTCTAGGCCGAGAAAAGAAAGGGGACGGCCCGATAGGAACAATAGCGTTTATTATTTTCCCAGGGATTTATTTGGAGGGATTTTTGGAGAGTTGAAAGGGTATTTTAATTTGGAAATTGGTATTTGATTTTTTTATAATATTTTTAGGAATTAAATCAAGGGAATTTCAAGAGGGACTATAATATACATATACATACATACATATATATGTACATGCGTATATGTGTATGTATGTATGTATATATATATATATATGTATATATATATATATACACACACACACACACACGAGAGAGAGATCTAAGGAGGGTTTTTGGAAAGTATAATTGAGAAATCAAACTAGGATTTGATTTTTAATTTGGGATTTGAACTTCTGGGACTTTTGAGAATTTTTGAGAGGGGTTTCTGTGGTTTGGATTTGAGCGCGTGCGCGCGCGCGCGCGCGCACACACACACACACACATATATATATATATATATATATATATATATATATATATATATATATATTGATTTTTGGATGACACTTGGGAAAAGAAAAAGAGGAGATTCAATAGGCGACTTTGAATTGGAACTTTGATTTAAATTTGGGATTTGAGGGTTTTAGAAATATATAAATTTGGCAAATTTTGGGAAGGGAGTTCTCAATAGAATTCTGAATTTTTGGAAGGGCAACAATAAGAGATTTTTACTGAAAGGCTTCAAAGGCAATTTCCAAAGGGTTTTTATTAGAGGGCTTCAAATTGCAAAATTCGAACCCGAGTACAGAGAATTTTTGGGAGGCATTTTGATGTTGAATTTTCTGAGGAAATTTAGAGAGAGACAGTCGAATTTGCAAAATTCGAGTCACGGAATTTGGAGGGAATTTGGGACTGAGGTTTTTAGGGTTTCAAGGAGGTTTAGACTGAGATCCACGGCACTAATCTTTAAGCACACACAAAAAGCCAAAAGGTTTTTGAAATTAGGGTTTTTACTAAAATAGTTTTTAACGGCCCAAAAAGCGGGGCGTTACAAATCTCAAATAGGTTTGGGATGGGACGACAAAAAGAAAACAGTTACGGCAACTGCAAAACGTTGGAAACAACTTAAATCAGTAAGTTTTTTTTTCTGTTAAATTAAGCAGTAGCTAGCCAAATTTAGTGTTCTAACTCATATGCATAATGACATGTTATATAGGACATACCGGGCTGTACCAAGTTTATGAAGGCCGGCTTGCAAACTGAGGAGCTTCTGGAGAGAATGTTTGAAGACATTCGTAATACCGGTGCTGACCATTGGTCTTTGGGTCAAGGCACCATACCAACAACTACCAATGATGCAATTAACATTGACGATGATAATGGCAAGGATGATGACACGGAGGAAGATGAACCAAGTGCAAAGACAAAGAGAGATGCTAGCTTAAAGGTGGAGAAGCAGAAGAAGAACAAGAGTGGATCCCAAAAGATGATAGAGGAGATGTTAAAGAGTAATGAACTCTCTGCACAGACTTTATCATCCATTCAATCTTCACTAAACCGAGAGAGGATCTTGTGGGTTGTTCCATAAAGGATGTTATGACCTTGGTGGAGTAATGTGGTGCTGTTGAAGGGACAAATGAAAACTTTATTGCAACTGAGATATTTGTTAAGAAGGAACAAAAAGAGATGTTTGTTAATTCATTTCGCACTCCTGCAGGACGCTTTGCATGGCTTAAGAAGAAAGAAGTATGATGTGAAGTATGGAAATTAGTTTAAGTGTGGTGTGTCCATGGAATGTATCACTTTAATCTAGTCATGTCATTTCATTTGAGAACTACCTTGTTTAAGTGTGTAACATCTTGTTTGTGGTGTTGTATGTTCAGACCTATTTCTATGAATGTTATGCATTATTATGGGATTTTCAGCATTATTTTCAGCTTTATATAGTACTCTATTTTCAGATTTATATGAATGAATGTCATGCACCTTATTTTCAGACCAATGTCTATGAATGTCAAATTATGTATGTTCTAATTTATTTCATATGTTTTCATGTGTAGATGTCAAATGAGAGTGGAGATGATGGTTCATCGGATGAAGAATATGATTGTGATTTGGTTGACATGCAACTCTTCCAAACTGTTGCAAGCAATCTTTCCTCAGTTGGTAGAGTTGCAGAAAATTATCACTCAAGCTACTTGGAGAAGGCTGCCCCCTAGGACATCACGACTCAGTGGAATGGGATGAGTGCAAGAAACATTGGCCACACCAGGTGAATACTATCGGATGCTTCGCATGAATGGCAATACCTTTCTTGCATTGCATGACATATTGGTTAGTAAATATAAGTTGGCACCTTCTACACATATGCATACAATGGAAGCACTTGCCATTTTTTTCTACATAGTCAGTGACGGTTCATCAAACCGAAGGGTGTAAAACCGTTTCAAGCATTCTGGTGAAACAATCAAGAGAAAGTTTGAGGAGGTATTGTTTGCAATGGTGGATTTAGGACGTGACATTGTACGTCCAAAGGATCCAAACTTCCCTACAGTCCATAAGAGAGTTAGGAAGGATCGTCGTATGTGGCCACATTTCAAAGATTGTATTAGAGCCGTTGATGATACTCATATTTATGCAGTAGTTCCAGATAAAGAGAAGATTAGATATATTGGTAGATTTAAGACAACTACTCAAAATATGATGGCTATTTGTAATCATGATATGAGATTCACTTATGCATCTATTGGACAACCTGGATCGATGTATGACACAACTGTTCTATTTAATGCACTGGAAACCGATATAGCTATGTTTCCTTATCCTCCTCAAGGTAGTTATCCACATGTTATGTCTTGTTTTTTTAAAATTAATTCAAAATGATATATTTATGTTTAACTTTATTGCAGGTAAATATTATCTTGTTGATGCCGGCTACCCAAATCGCCCAGGACTTGGCACCCTACAAGGGACAAAGATATCATGTCCCGGAATTTCGAAGAGGTTTAGCACCAAGTGGCGAGAAAGAAATATTTAACTTCTTACACTCGAGTCTGCACAATATCATTGAGAAATGCTTTGGTGTATAGAAGATGAAGTGGTGAGTTCTACTCAAGATGCCTAGCTTTCCATTATGGAAACAAAAGATGGTTGTGGTGACAACTATAGCATTGCATAATTTCATTCGTGACCATGATGCGCCGGATAAGCATTTTTATAGTTTTGATAGGAATTTAGATTATGTGCCTACCATTCCATCTAGATTTAGGAGATATGCCATTTCTCAAGATGTATCGGATACATCAATTGAGGGTGCGAGTGATGCCTCCATGGATGCATTTCGTGATGATCTAGCAAGTCATATTGCTGGATGATGTACATATGCCATACTGTTTCTTTTGTGATTTTTTGCTCTATCTTCGGATGACTATGCTACTAATTATTATTATTGAATATTTATATATATGTCATGCATCGACTTACCTTAAATGTTAGTTATATCAATTTTGTCATTTTTTTACCTTGCATACTTGTTGTGTTGAAATTTGTAAGTATAATTAACATTGATATATTGGTGAGAAATTTCAAACATATATTGATGCCTTATAATCAATAATTATTAATCATACACCAAGTAAACAACAAGAAAATCCAAGGGTAGTATGGTCCGTCTTCTCCCCTCCTTTCTTTCAGGATTTCTGGAGCTGATCAAGCTAGCCAAATACTTTTCAGGTCACCTCCAGATCCTATAGGAGCTAGTTCTGGCTGGAGCTAGAGTCAGGAGTTAGGAGTTAGGAGCTAGAGCCCTGCCAAACAGGCTCTAAGATACTCCACACCTTGGGAGCCACAAGAGATGTGATCATATAAGCATAGCCATAACGCTAACCAACTCCGGCATGTGTAAAAGCAGATGAATGAATATGGGCTACCATTTTCATTTTCTCGATAGAACAACAAACCAATGTCACTGAACAAGTCGGTGACTCGGACCCTAAAGTCGGCGCACCAATGATTTAGTTATTGACAACCTGACATGCAATCCTTTCTAGCTAGGCCTTCAGCAATGACCTTCCCAAATAGGGTAGCCACCAACAAAGAGATAGAAAAGACAAAAGACTAAACAAGGCTAACTCCATAAATACTATGGAAGATAAACCCTATATAACCTAATAGATCTAATCCTCCAAAATACTTTATTAGCAAAACCCTAAAGACTTACTAGAGACAGACGAGAGATGGGTTCCATTCCCCTTAGCCTCCGGTGAAAACGCTGGAGGAGTAGAAGGGACCGGATGGAGTGGTCGTGGAGGTTGCAGCAAACAACGGCAACAGGACGGCACGAGGCTTAAAAAAAAATTTACTGCTACTAATATTATTGCTAGTAGAAGTAGTCTCAATCGTTGATTTATGAGTTCTAATACCAATAGAGAAAATATTCTACTACCGGTGGTTAAGATGATAGTATAAATAGATACAATTGATTGGATTAAAAAATAAGTTTGGCTTGAATGTACTCCTACTCATGTTCATGCATCGACGTGCACAAAACTAATGGCATTGCCATCCTTCATGCATCATATTCGATCGGTCAGTTATAAATGAATCTAGATACCATGTATATTCTTATAAGTTTTGACCCGATTCATATGCCAAACAATATCAACCATACATAAATGACCTACTGTATGCAGGTAAGCTGGTGCCGACCTCAGTTAATTAATTACTTAAATGTTAAATATTCCTGAATATATATCACCCATCCGAAATTAACTTGAGAGAGTTTTTGTCCTGTTAGCATGCGCTCTAACTATATATAACTGGCAAAGAGTACACGCCGCTAGTAGCTGGCAAGAGAGCAAGGACTAACAGAACAGATATTAGTTTATGAATCAAGTGAACACAGGACTACTTAACTACATGTATACATGTGATGTGTCGGCTGAATACCATTGGGCCGCACATATACTACTTGTAATATTACCTTCGTCTGTCCTTTTTATCGTCGTTAATTACTCTGTCACCATCAACACATTCCTAGCTAGCTTGGACGAACCGTTAATTATGGTTTGTAACTACAGACGTGTTTGCAAAATATTAAAAATTATTTGATGAAAGAAAAAAAATACTCATATGACAAATCTAGCAGTATATCAGTTTCACATTTATAGCAACTCCAATATACTTTCTATATTAGTTACCAAAGTTTTAAATGCAAAAAATCATAAAACGACACCTACTCGATCAACCCTAACACCAAGAACTATGCTCTTCAGAGAACATCTCGGTACAAAATGGATTATAGTGTTACATATCCATCCACAAACAGTATGTATGGCTCTACACATTGGGAAGCTAGAATAACAAATTAATCCAAACCGCAAAGTGTACCGTGTTTTTTTGTTAGTTTGATTTGTTATTTTTATTTCTCCGATCCATGTACAGAAATTCGGCCATCTTGAGAGTGTTTGTTTCTGCTTTTAGCCTGTAGCTTCCCTCTCAGTTTCCGTTAGCACCCTTCCCAAAACGTAAAATGGTGCGTTTTTTATAAAAACTTTCTATATAAAAGCATCTTAAAAAATCAAATAGATCTATTTTTCAAGTTTTTAATAGTTAATACTTAATTAATTATACGCTAATAATATTTTTTGTTTTGCGTGTGGCTTATAAGCCAGCGTAATAAGCCAATTTAAACACCCCCTTATTAATGTGTTTTAAGTTTTTTTAAAATATAACTATTTGAACTACAATAAAAAAACAAGGCCATGCGATTCGAGGGTTTAAAATACTTCCAATGCAAATTGTGCATGCCATGTGTTCTTGTTAGTAGTACGTACTTGTGCTGAAACTAAACAAACCCAATGGACTGCATGACTTGACAAGCATGGCTGATACATTTTTACTTCGCACATGACGAAGGAGAGCTAGCCCTTAGCACATGACGAAGGAGAGCTAGGGAATTAAGGTCGGATATTCTGTGATTGATCCTAGCTTAGCTGTGGCCTATATCAACCGATATAATTATTTTCTTATTAGCTCCAAGACATAGGGATCGGAACTCGGACCTCTCATTAATTGTTCCATGCACTATAAAGCACGTACTCCGCTAACATGCGCGCACGCTCGTACGTGTACATGTTCTCGATGCTCCATTTCATTAATTATGTGATCTCCAAGTAGGCTAGCTGGAGCTAAACCGCTAGCTAGCTGCAACAACCAATAGTATCAATGCATAGATTCCCGTTAAAAACTCCATTAGAAAAAATAAAGAAGTTATTTCCTCCGTCTATAAAAAACTATTATTTTAGTCAAGTATTTATTTTACGAAGAGTGTATTTTTAAAGTGAATTTATTAGACATCTTTAATACAATTTTATCGTTTTAATCATTAACTAATACGACTTTCTCATACTCCTCGTTTTCTTCCTCCTCCCTATTTTCTCTTTATATTAATTAAGGACATAGTAGTCTTTTGAACTAAAACAATAGTCTTCTAGGAACGGAGAGAGTAACTACGTGCAGATAATTAAGCTAGTCGTCGCTTTCATGGTTACATATATAAACTATTTTTCAGTTTTAGCAAAAAGACTGCCTTTTAATTTTTAAGTTCCCATGGCATCTCTACAGCACATTATCATTGGTTTATAATGAAAAATCGGCCACTTTAACTTTTTAAATTTTTCTAAAAAAACTTTGACCTTTTAACATAATATAGCAAAGAAAAAAAATGGAACCTCTTAATGGAGCACTGCACAACATGTATATACATTATGTTGATAAAAAATTATAATATGTTATCATCAAGAGTCGATTTACTGTAATGCGTGGTAGGTATAATGTCCATGCATGCATGCGATGGACAGTTGGCTGCTACATCTTATATTTTGGATTGATGAGTTTACTTGCGATATTGCCATGAAAAATACTTCATGTAACACCCTAACCTATTTGTAGCCTATAACAGTGGTGTGCTTTAGGCCCAATGGCCTAGAAATGATTGTGTGATGGTGATTTAGTACTACACCGTGGAAGTTTAGGTAGGTGAGGGCTTGCTTATAAGGGTTTGCGCTCTAACCATGGTATCCCGGGTTAACCTTTTTACACGAAATAAGGATGAAAGTATAAGTGAGATGCTATATAAACGTGGGCCTGCTCAACGTGTAGAGCAGACTAATAAGAATTTTTAGAGGCAGGGTGTTATACGTCAACAATGGTATTACTTGTGGAGCATCACTGCTATGTATGGTACTTTTGAAGTATTACTGATGGTATATACTTATATACAAGAAAGAAGGCAAACTATATGTAAAAAGCTAGTCACTGATCACATTGTTCTGTCCATATGTGGAGAGATATATAACTATAAATAACAAGTACTCCCTCCATCCACAGATATAAGAAATTTTCCGATGTTTAGCAGAGTTAAAATCTTAGGCTAAATTACTTTAATGCCTTGGGATTTTACTTGATTGGGATAGATTCACACTTAGTGATGCAACTAAAAGTGAACAATAAATATGCAGTGGTTGGATGGATTGGAAAAAAGTACTTAAAAAAGTAGTACTCCAAAATTCCTTATATATGTGGACAAACTAAAAAGCCTAAAATCCCTCATATTTGTGGATGGAGGGAGTACTTCATCCTATGTGAATAACAAGTGTATATATATATATATATATATATATATATATATATATATATATATGTATATATATATATATATATATATATGTATATATATATATGTATATATATATGTATATATATATATGTATATATATATGTATATATATATGTATATATATATGTATATATATATATGTATATATGTATGTATATATATATATTATATGTATATATATGTGTATATATATATATAAATAAATAAAATAAGTAAACCAACAATATATTTAGTCACTCAATGATCAGAAGGTCGTACACATGTTTTGATTAACAATATATGTGCGTAACATCACATTTTGCATGTCCTGAGTTGACATGGCCGGAATCTTGGAGATTCTCCTTGTTCATGCATCAATTGAAGATACGTACAAACCTAGCTATAGGTTCTCTTGTTCTGTTAAGCGTGCATCCAAATTAAAATATTCTTTGTGAGTCTATTTTTGTGCATCATTTCATACGACACAGGGATCTCAGTGTACGTACTATGTGTTCCATATATGCATGTCGAAGGCTAGCTGGCTACCAGCTGTGTATGAATTCACAAACGCAGTACCCGCAGCACGCACGCACACACACTCTATGTGTATGTTATTCACTTCAAACATTTGAATTATTTGAAGGCATGTCAAATATGAATGCATGTGCATGCTTAGTTTCTAATCGGATCAGAGTAATCAAGTGCAACGGCTCAAATGCTCAATAATGGAAGAAGTTTGCCAAATAACTGTAAATGCACCACACTATTTTTCTTTAATATTTTTTGAAGTACAATAATCTGGAAACAATCAAACGTCTAGACGCTTAACTACCAAAGTAAACAAGGAAACGGCAAAAAAGAAAAACAAAAGGACTAAACAAGGGAAGTGAGAATAAACCTAGCCATCCAATTCTGCCATTAAATACACGAGAGATGAAAGGTGCAGACATCTAAGATCGTCAGCAAAGATCACTGCTACCTCATCAAACTTCATTTGCACTAGTAAGCAAGTGCAGCAGCTTCCTCCCAAGTTTGTTGTTGGTGAAAGCATGGCCGATCCCTGGGCTATGACCCGGATTAGTGGGGCGAACATCATCGGTCGCCCCTGCAAAACCTTCACCTTCTGTAGTGGTGATTGCTCCCTCCATCATCCCTTTTGCCGCGGTGTCTGCATGTGATAATAGGTACCTCCTATGCATCTCAAGAGGTGTACCATGAGAAACCAGTGCCTGAGAGGCAAGAATAATTAGCGCAAGGAAATAAGCTTTGCAAATGGTGTTGGATGACATGTTTAGGGCCATTTCACTGACAGAGATTAAGGGAACAGATCAACAAACAGCTGATCAGATCAGAGCTAAGGGGCTAAGAAGTTCAAGTTACTCTCACGTCGCACTGATGAATGCACCGTGCTATGTTCTATGCCTATTTATAGGAAATTGATCATCAAACATACGCCAAAGCTTATTAAGTTATCTATCTAATGGAGATGCGTAGTACTTCAAAGTATTGTTACAATATATAAGTTGGCAGCTGTCCATCACATGGAAGAAAAAAAACTATAGACATAAAAATTATATTGTACTATACAGTTAAAATAAGGTCAGATGCAATGAAAAAGGAATTCATGGTGAATCCTGCATGGATATGTGGACAGTAAGTCTGTAATCATAGATATATATGATGATCTATCATCATATTATGTCAAAAAGCCGTACTCTGTTTCTAGGACCACACATACATGCATGGCCTGCAGCTCCATATGAATTGAATCTAATTAGCACACCAACCGTCTTGCATTTATCAGCTGATTAGTTGATATGCATCAGTTTATGCATCAATGCGTGCGTATACTCAATGGCATTAAATACATCGTTTTTTTAAAATGCTGCAGCTAGTAGTTTGTAACATCAAATATTAAGGCCATAGTTTTTACATGATTACTGCAGAATTTATAATTAATAACTGAGTACAAAAGGAAAACAAATGTCTAATTGATAAACTGAGAAGAATACCAGTTGATCCTAATTTCTAGCCCTAAAACAAAATTGAAATTCCATGCTTCAATAAATGTCTCAGGAATTAAATAAGTTGACGAATCCTCTAACAAAAAATTGATAAATTAAATCAGCGTAAATCTATACTGAAATGAAGTACAGGTCAAGGGTTCTAATGGCATGTCCATCGGTTGATATTCCCAGCACAACCTCCCTAGCCTTCGACGTCATCAAGAGCTTACCTTCTTAAAATAACTTATACAACAGTTGGACTTCTACCAATTAATAGTACCTATTATATTTTATTCATTTTAATAGAATTATCAATCGACGCTTGATTAGCGGAGAACAATCCCTGCCGTCTCATAGGACAGTCTCAATCAGGAAACTATAAAAATACTATATAGTAGTGTCCATGACATGACATATCATGTCATCTAGGCACCACTTAACAAACTATAGTTTTCAATGTACAATATCTAATTGTGGCTATAAAATAAACTCATTTAATGATCTTTCTCCTCTCTCCACCAATTCTCTAGCTTTCCACTCTCTCATCTTGTCTTGTTATTTGTGATATCCATCTTAATGGGTTTTATATAGTTTCTTGAACTTTGTTTTTTTTAAGAAACTGTTTCTTACATGAGATCTAGTTTCCTCTATTTTTTCTCTTTTTTCTCTTTAATACTATTGCCAAATCAACAAACAATCCTATGTGGCAACGTCTTAAATGATATAGAAATTATACTAGTCATAGCATTGGGACTACCCTTACTCCTCTCTCTTCCACATCAATAAAATTGCCTATTTGACAATTTTATGGGCGACCTATAAATTATTGTTGTATATATATATGCCCTAACTGATATTCCACGCAGCGTCAAGCACATGCATGCATGACCAGTTTGACAGGACGTACTAAACTCTGTTAACTGGTAGGTTAATTAATTCTGCACATATATATATGACCAGACAACCAATGTACGTACAACAGAAAGTTTGTTACTTATTAATTTCTCGTATAATAGTATATACTCAAGTCTGTTTCTGTAGCTAGTTTAGGTCCTTTTTAATTGGTCCGAGAGGGACACGACATGCTCCAACTCCCCGAAGTACCAAAAAAAGCCTACTAAGTACAAGTAGTATTAATTTTGCACAAATGCATGGCCCGCCCACTATCTGTTTAATTAATTAGTAGTAGTAGTTGCAAGACTACAGCCAGATAGCAGTTGGTACCCCACTATCTGTTTAATTAGTAGTAGTAGTTGCAAGACTATAGCCAGATAACTGTTGATACTCATTTAGTTATTCCCGTGCAATGGGGCTTTTGGGGCTAAATGCTTGCCCTTTTGAGGAGAAACACAGAGACCACTGGGCAAAAAGTCAGTGTCAAACAACTGACTTAATAAGAGCACGAGTTTGCAGCGACGACAAAATTAAATTAAAGCAGTCGATTCTCATTTGACGTAGCCAATAAAAATTTCGTTTTCATTTTTAGGCAGGAATATATCAGTGCATTGACATGCAGTTTTGCTGTCACTGACATCAGGTTGACGATATTAAAGTGGAGAGAATCAATCTGACAGGGTACGCAGACAACGAAATGTCGGCTGGGAGTATATATATATAAATGACCATGCAGTAGCCCTTGAGAGAGAATCTTTACCACTCCCAAATTAAGATGCTTGATGCAGGAATATTCCGCCTCGGAAGTCGTGCTACAAGAGCTGGACGTACGTGTGCTTGCTTGCTGGATGCGCATGCATGCGATGCCCACATGCGCGCATGCATGCAGTCTCGAGGTGACAAGAGCTGCGTTATGCGTCGCATGTTGCATCGCGTAGTTGTAGGACCGAGATTTATTTCAGCCCAACATGTTACTGCATTCCTTTTAAAATATAAATATTTTAAAAATATTTAATAGAGATTAAGGTTGATAAGAAAAGACTTTGATATCACTCAATAAATAGAGGATGGTTAGGGGTGGAAAGGTGATTGTGTTTAATGGAAAGAAAATTTGAACGATAAATGATTGATGAAACAAGTAGTACTGTGAATAGTACTAGAAATAGTTATATTACGAAGCAAGATTTGAATATCAGAAATGTTTATATTTAAAACAGAGACAGTAACTGATATACATCTAAAACGGCATTTGTTTTAGGGACTACTAGAGCATATGATCCCACGTCAGTCCCTCTGAACAGTACTTCGTACCAGGTCTAGGATAGGTTGGTATCAGATCTGGTAGCCTCTCCGTACGTACTAGGCAATACTAATCGATGCCAGGCCGATACCTAGGTGTCTTAGGCCCAATAATTGTCGGTACCAGGTGCATAGGCGGAGCATGTCTTCCGTAATAGCAAGCGTGTCGAGCTGCCGCCGTGGAACATCTCGTCGATGCACGATGACGATGGCCATGGAGAGTAGCGCGCCCAAGCGGGGCTCTGCTACCAGCTAGAATATGTCGTCCCTGACCGACTCTTTACACCTCACCTAGAGACTCCCTACATGCGTCGCGCACCCCATAGTTTCGCCACCCGTACAACCTCTCCACCACGTATGCCTCTAGCAGCAGCAGGAAGGACGGCAGGGGCATGACATGCGCCAAGGCCTTGGAGGCACGGAGGCCAACATGGTGGCGGATGGAGAGGAGCAGCATGGCCGCGGAGGAGGCATCAACGCCATTGTAGATGACCGAGTGGTCAACCGGGCTGTAACACCCCGATTTTTTGGGCCATTAAAAACCTATTTTATAAAACCCTAATTTCTAAAACTTGGATTTTTGTGTGCGCCTAAGAACTAAGTGCCGAGATCTCAATTAATCCTCTCCATGAGACATCGAATTCCCCAACCAAAAATCTCGAACCAAATTCAAAACCTCGGAATTCGAATTTTACAATTCGAGTTTCCCCTCCGAAGTGTTCCATTAAAATTTTCCTTATTTTTGCTCCTCACAAAAACTCAAAAATCCCTTTCCAAAATCCCTGCTTAATATTCAAAAATTGAATTTGAAATCCCTCTAGAAATTCCTTTCTATTCCTCCCTCAAAAACCCCTTTTAAAAACTCCAACTCATATTCATATATATATATATATATCAAGTTCCTACACATGAAGCTCCTTCTTGGATTCTAGAGATTTGCCCAAATCCAAATACCAAATTTGGATTCAAAAATGAATTGAAATTCCCTTTGAAAACATCCCCGGAAATCTCTGCAAAAAGGATAAAATTCAGTGTTCATTCAAGCTGCCTTCCTCTCCCTTGGCCTAGCTAGTCGCACGGCTTCACTCGGCTTCTCCTCACCCACATTCGCTGCCAACCAGGCCCCGCAGCCACGCCTCACCCACATGGACTGTCAGCGACCGCCTTCCCCGTCCCCCGCACGGCGCCGCACCCGCTACCAGCAGGGCCCCGCTTGGCAGCCGCGCACTGCACGCGCTCGCCCGCACCGCACCGCCTACGGTCGATAGCCGGGGCCTACGCAGCCACGTGCCCACGGACCCGCACGCTGTGTGGATATCGTCTTCCTTAGGCCTCCCTCTCGCTCGCCCGCAGGCTGTTCGGCCAAATGGCCACGCTGTCGCCACACTGTGTCCGACCACGTCTCTCTCCGCCCCGGCGCTGCCCGACCGCTTTGGACTCCCCACCATCCTGCGCCCGTAGTCGCCTCGGCCGGCGTAGCCACTCCGCGCACCGAGCACCGCCATTGACGCCGCATTGAGGTCCGAGAACTGACTCTCTCCCTCATCCTCTGGCGCAGCTCCTCCCCTATAAAACCCGGTCGTCCTCCTCTTTCCCCCTCGTCCCTCGCCGCGGCCGCGCCGCCATAGCCAACCCGAGCTTGAGCCCAAGCTCTGTGCCGTCGCCGCTGCCATGATTTCTTTCCTTTATCCTCTCAGGTGAGCCCCTCCTCCCCTTTCTTTCACATTGCATCACCCCACCAAAGCCCCTGCCAAGCCCGCCGCTGGCACCTGTGCTCCACCGCCGCCGAGCACCATCTTCTCTCCCTGCTACCTCGGGACTCCGGGTCGCCGGCCGCCGTCGAGCCCTAATTGCCCGATCCGAATCGGCCACCTTGCTCCCCGTGGTCTCCGCTCTCTGCCGCGGTGACCCGCCGCGGCCGGCTCGCCACTGCTGGCCGGCATGGCTTCGGCTGTCAATCGCCCCGGTCGACCTCTCCCTCACTTCTCTCTTTGGCTAGTGGGCCTCAACCCCAGCCTCCTCTCTCTCTTTCGGCCTCCCTCTCCCTCTCTAACAAGCAGCCCCTCCTCTCTCTCACTACATGGGGGCTTGGCTGTCTCTCGGTATCAATGACAAGTGGGCCCCACTGCTTAATTCCCTCCCCCATCCTAGTGACAAGTGGGCCCCATTGCTTAATTCCCTCCCCCCATCCCAGTGACATGTGGGCCCTACCCTCCTTCTCTCTCTGACATATAGGCCCACCTCACTAAATAAACCTTTCTTTTATCATCACTTACAGATGGGCCCCACTGACCTGGGGCCCCCTTCCTTTTTTTCTCTCTGACATGTGGACCCCCTTGTCATTCCCTCTCTCTGTGTCACTAACATGAGGGCCCTACACCTTAGCTCTTCTCTCTCTCTGACCTTGGCCCCACCTGTCAGATCTGGAATATTCCTAAAATATTCTTTTTCCAAAATTCAAATAAATCCCTTTTTTCTTTACCAAAAAATACTTTAAACTTCAAAAATTCATATCTTTTCAACTATAACTCCAATCGACCCCGTTCAAGTCTCAAAATTTTCTAAAATTAAGATCTACCTTATGGCACTATTATCTATTAATAATAGTATTTTATTTTTAGGGTTTTTACGTATTTTATCTCGTTAAGCGTAGTCGACGACGACGGAAATTCTTTCGGACTCGGATTTTCGAAGATTTTGAAGACCGAAGACTAAGGCAAGTCACTCCTTGAACATATTGCTTCCAGTTTATAAAATAATATTGTTTGCCAAATTGTATTTTAGTACGCACGTTAAATTGATTCGGCCTCGGTTCACGCGATGAACCGAGAACCTACCTAGTAGATGCAGCATCCCGTAGGACTGGAAAACCCTATTACTTGTCGCTCCACCTTAGTGCTACCTCGGCATCCGTGCTCTATATGCATGGGTATCGACAGTATCGCCCAGATCACATATGTTGTCGAAATGAAAAAACTTGGGTTTATAAAATTTTTTAATCCGACACGCGGTGTCGGTTAGTTTGCAAAATAAGAAATGTTTGCGAAAACTAGCGATGCAAAGTGGTCACCTAGGTAGGGATGCTTTGTATTCTCATATAAGGACCGATTCCTTGGGGAACTGCACTGATCATAGTACAGTGTGACCACGCGGGCGGTATGGACGCCCTTGGCTAAGTATTCAGCCGAAACAGGGTTACCTCACATGCCAGTAGATGTGGAACGCCAGGATAAGGTGTTTGGGGGTATCTCTAGGTTCCTGAGTAGAACAAGAAAGGGAAGCTTGCCCATTGCCTGGTCTAGGAGTTTGGGGTAAATGGCAAGCCGAATGCTTGATTGAGTTTGGCCCATCTATCAGGTATGACATACCCTGGAATGGCTCCTGAAAGACCTTGTCACGAACCCCCCTGCTTGGCCAGTAAGGGAGTAAGTTCGCGTTGTGTAGGGAAAGCGTGCACCTTTGCAGAGTGTCAAACTGTTCGAACAGCCGTGCCCACGGTCATTGGCGATGTGAAGTGATTCCTCTAGCGTAGCTTTGTTTTTATAAAAGATTTGCAAAGCATGTTTGTGGTTGGGAACCGTTACCAGAATCAGCCAGGTTGGCTGATGGATGACTAGTATGTGGTCTGAAACGGTCATGTGTGGATCGGGATGTCAGATGGCATCATAGATTAGGCTTTCCAAGTGGAAGCAGTGTGCTAGAGATATGATGGCTCTAGGAGCCGAAGTCGAGATGATGAGATGAATGAGGTCCTAGAAAGGAAGAAAGTGAAAGGAAAATAATAGAGGAAATATGAGATAAGGTTTTGTCCTAAGGAGGATGCAAGTGAAAATAAACTAATAGATAAGATTCTCTGAACCGCTGTCGTGGTCCGACAGGCGGTAGACTAGACTAGAAACATCAATCAATTAAAATTTGTTTGTCCGCTTGAGTTGTTGCAAAGCAATTCACGGACAGGATCGAAGCGAGAGCCTCTTTCCAGTTACACATGGATCAACCCACACCTAAAGTTTTGGAAAATGTTTTAAAATAAAATATTTGTGAAATAAACCCCAGCCCTCCTTGGTGGCCTGCATATTTACACTTTTCCCGTGACTTGCTGAGTACGTATGTACTCAATCCATTATTTTTTCCCCTCCTTCAAGAAGAGTGAAGTTGAAGTGAAGACTTAGAATTTCTTTCCTAATCCCAAACTGTTGCTTGTAGATTGGATTCTCGCTGCGCTGTCGATCCGCTGCTGCAATTCTGTTTGAAGGTTGCTGCTCAGGGCTTGCCTGAAGTTGCAACTTATAAAGGTATGATATAAATATATTCTATTTCTAGCTGCTATGGTACATCTTGGTTGACCGTGGGTACTAGCAAGGTTTCCTGGGACTAGTACCGGCAACGCGGTTTCGTGGGAGTTGGTTCACGCCAATTTCCTGCGGCTCTCCCTTTCCGGTGTCACTATAGGTGGTGCTAGGGCGGGGGTGTTATACAGGCTCATTCGCTTGCGGTGTCAGATGATGAGGAGCGGCTTGCTGGCGACGTCCATGAGGACGACTTCCGTGCATCTAGACTTGGAGGAGGAGGCGTCGTAGCAGTCGACGTGAATGGAGAGGTTGCCTCTAGCTGGTGCTCCTCGTCGTTGGCGGCACCTGGCGGACGCTGGGGAGGCGGCTGCGGTGGTGGAGACAGGACAGGGACAGGGGCGAGGACCCACGGAGGAGGAGAGCAGAGGCGGTGGTGCTGGTGGTAAGCGGCTCGCCAGCCGGACCAAGCCGCACGGGGGCATGCGTCCCCATCGTGCATAGGGGCAGAAGTTTGAGATGATCCTGTTCCACGCCTTGGAATGGGATGATGTTTTGTAGCATTACCGTTAAACAAAGCGTACAATCAAATTCCTAAAATATTGAATCATTATGTAAAATATTTTCTCTAATTAAACATCAAAGACATTCCGGCATACTATGCAGTACATACCATTTAAGGTGCTTTTAGATTGTGGTTTGTAGCGTCACCATCACCGTTCTTGAATTTGGTCTAATCTGCCACCATGACGGCATCATCCCCTTCTTCTCTTCAACAGCCGAGTCGAGGGCCACTGGATATAGTTGCCCCAACCTCAACACGACTAAGGGAAAGGGAATAGCCAAGCGACAGTGCCTAAACCCCTCTCCTCCATTGTCGTTGAGCTAGGTAGGGACCGAATCTAGCTATTGTGAGATCATGGGACGTGCTAGATCTGGCCACTCCTGAGCTTACGATTTGGATCCAAAGTGGATTTATTTTTATGTGGTGTTGCCTTGGAACCATTTGTAAAAATATTACAAATGGTTTATAATTTTATTGTATACAGACGGTTTTGTCAACGACCATGACACCATACAAATTGCTTTTTTATAATATTGTCGGTGTACTATATAATGATACTCCATAAACATGCATATACCTTGGCGGGAATATCACATACCAAGTTCTATACGAAAACAAATCCCAAAATAAGGATAGAGTCTTGAACAGATAAGTAAGAAGTCTTTGATAAAGTTAGAATACCTAGCTAGTCTGATTTGGGCCTAACCAGGCCTATTCGGACTGTATCCTAACTTGTTCGTGGGTCCTACTTGGACAAGGGGGCAACTCTAGAGGTATAAATACAACACCTCCTCCCAAGGAGGGGAGGGGACGACCCGAGACAAGCGGCCATAACCCAATACAAGCCACCACAAGAAAACTAGAGCCAAGAAGCTAAGTCGCTGACTACGACACAACTCTCTACCAGTTCCTGATTAGAGGATCCCAACAAGATAGTCGGTTAGGTCTAGACTAAACCTCCCCCTCCATATATGTTGTACCTTGAACACATCCATATACATATATATACAACCAAACGTGATGTAGGGTTATTACCCTAGGGGGTCATCTCTGTGCGTTACGAGGGCATATGAATCCCAACCTTGATAAAAACAACTCCAGGTATACACTATACTATTGTCAGGATATTAATCAATGGTAAATGCTATCTACAAAGTGTGTGTTAGTGATAGATTCACAAATTTCTCAATAATATATGGATATTCTTGTATGGATAAAACATAATTGTCACATCTGCCCTGGCACCACCTACAGTAACATCAGAGAGGATGTGGTGCATGAGATTGGCGTGAACCGACTCCCACGGAACCGTGATAAATGTACTAGTTCCAGGAAACCTTGCTGATACCCACGGTCAATGGAGATGTATCATTGCAACTAAATAAATATATATTATACCTTATAGGAGGCCACACCTTCAGAACGACTCCAAGAATGTAACCAGTAAGCAGAGGAGCAGCAGCAAAATGACAACACAGCGAGAACCCAATCCACAAGCAACGGCTTGGGATTAGGAAAGAAACCCTAAGCTTCAGCTTCAATGTCCCGAGGGGAGGAAAAAACAACGATTGAGTACTTATGTACTCAGCAAGCCACTAGGAAAGTGTAAATATGCAGGCTCCAAGGATGGCTGGGGTTTATTTCTCAAACTTTTCTTTTAAAACATTTTCAAAACCCTAACTGGAAAGAGGCTCTCGCCTCGATCCTGTCCACGAATTGCTTTGCAACAACTCAAGCGGACTAAACAAATTTTAGTTGTTTACTTGTTCAAGTCTATTCACATACCGGTTGCCTGACTTCAACACCGGTTCAAAGGGGTCTGCCCTTAGGCAACTTTTCATACTCTTTTCATCTATTATTTTTCTTTCACTTTCGTCCTCTTTAGGACATCATCTTATCTCATATCTCAATTCTGTGGCTCCTCGAGCTGTCCATGATTTCCAACACACACTCTGCTTCCCCTCGAGAAGCCTATTCTATGATGTCATTTGACATCCCAGTCCACACATGACCGTTTCAGACCACGTAATAGTCATCCATCAGCCGACCTGGCTAATTCTAATAACAGTTCCTAACCACAAACATACTTCACAAATATTTTATAAAAACAAAGCTATGCTAGAGGAATCACTTCACATTGTCCATGACCATGGGCATGGCTGTTTGAACAGTTCAAATCTCTGCAGAGGTGCACGCTTTACCCACATGGCGCGAGCTTACTCCCTCACTGGCCAAGCGGGGGAGGTTCATGACAAGACCTTTCAGGAGCCATTCCAGAGTACCTCATGCCCGATAGATGGGCTAGAGCAATCTCAATCAAGCATTCGACTTGCAAATTACCCCAAACTCCTCGACCAAGTATTGGGCAAGCTTCCCTTCCTTACTCTACTCAGGAACCTAGAGATACCCCCAGACACCTTATCCCAGCGTTCCATATCTACTGGTATGCGAGGTAACCCTATTTCGGCTGAATACTTAGCCAGGGGCGTCCCATACCGCCCATGTGGTCACACTGTATTATGATCAGTGCAATTCCCCAATTCCCCAAGGAATCGGTTCTTATATGCGAATACAAAGCATCCCTATCAAGGCAATTACTTTGCACCGCGAGCTTTCACAAACCATTTTTCATTTGCAAACCTACCGACGTCGCGTGTCGGGTTAAAAAGGTTTTATAAACCCAAGTTTTCCCATATCGATAACAAGTGTGACTTGAGTGGGACCATCGGTACCCATGCTCATAGAGCACGATTGCCGAGATAACACTGAGGTGGAGCGACAAGGGATAGGGTTTTCAAGACCTACGGGATAGTGTAGCTACTAGGTGGGTCCGTCGGGTTGCCACGCAAACCGAGGCCAGTCACATTATTGTACACACTTAACAATACAATTTTGGAAATAAAACATTTTGTAAAGTGGGGGCAATATGGTCAAGGAGTGACTTGCCTCAACCTTCGTCTTCAAAATCTTCGAAAATCCGCGTTCGAAAGAATTTCCAAAGTGTCGATTACGTGTAACCACATAAAACTCTAGAAATAAAATACTATTATTAATAACTAATAGTGCCATAAGGTAGATCTCAAATTTAGAAAAATTTCGAGAATTGAACGGGGTCGATCACAATTATGGATGAGGAGATATGAATTTTGGAAGTTTGATTGCTTTTCTAGAAAAGAAAAAGGATTTCTTTAAATTTGGAAAAGAAATATTCTCACGAATATTTTCTTTGGTCCCTGACATGTGGGGTTCACATGTCAGTGAAAGGGAGAGAGGAAGGTGGTCGGAGGGCTTCGGCCTACCAGGCCGGCATACTGGGCCTTGGGCCCAAGAGAGGAAGGGGTTCAGGAGAAGTGTTCCATGGGCTTCGGTCTGCTGGGCCGAAGAGGAGAACGGCCGGCGGCCTAGGGGTTGAGAGGGAGGTTGGGCCTGCATGTCAGCGTCTCCAGACTTAGAAAAAGGGCGGGCCCACATGGCAGCGAGAGAAAGGGAGGGGAGGCCGGCCAAGGAAATTGACGGCACACGGCGTCCGAGCCGTGCCATTGAACGGCGGCAGCTGGCGGAGGAGGTGGTGAAGTGGTTGAGCGACGATGGCTGGTGACGACATCCAAAGGGCGGCGGCAGAAGGCGGAGTTCACGCAGCGGCGGAGGAGTAAGGGTGTTGGTGGCGAGGCGCGGAGTGGTTTGGGATAGCTTTGGGGAGGGGCTCGGGTGTTTGAGGGAGAAGAGGAGGGGGAGATCGGGGTTGGGAGCTCACCAAAAGGGAAAAAAATGGCGACGGCGGAGGGCGGCGCTCGAGCTCGAGCCAAGCGCGGTGGCACGATGGAACGGGGGAGGATGTGACCGTGGTGGGAAGGAAGGAGAGGGGTGGCCGTGGCTTTTATAGGCGAGGGGCGGTGCAAGAGGACAAAGGAGAAGGGCGGTGCGCAGAGCTCGGAGCGCGGCAATGGCAGTGGTGCGAGGAGCTAGGCGCGGGGTGACTGCTACGCTGTTGGTACGGAGGACAGCAGTGATGTCTTGGGTAGCGGGCTTGACGGCGAGAGCGTCGAGGCGGCTGGGCGGCGATAGTGACACGACGCGACTACGGTGGCGCCACGAGCTCCACGTGGGCATATCGCTGAACAGGCTGCGTGCGAGAGAGAGGAGTCCGAGGAGGGAGACAGCCATACATGGCCCTGCCGGCGAGTATTGGTTGCGCAACCGACATGTGGGCCCATCGTGTCAGCCAGAGGAGGTGGCGAACGGGCAAGCGCGCATAGGTGGCGCGTGTGCGTGTGGGCCGGTACAGGAGTGGCCTCGGGCGAGCGTTTGCACGAGCGGGCCATAGGCCAAGGGAGTTACGTGCGGCGCGTGGGGAGAAGCCGAGCGGCTGCGGGAGCGAGTCTACCGGGCCATGAGGGGGAGAAGGAGAGAGAAATGGGGAAGAAGCCGAGCAGCATTTGTGGGCTGGGCCAAGTGGGAGATGGGCCGCGTGGTGGAGGAGAGAGGAAGAGAGGCCAGTTGGGCCGGGGGAGGAAAAAGGGGATGGCGGCCCGAGTGAAATAGTGAGGTTTGAGAATTTCTCAGGAATTTAATTAGGAGGCATTGAAATATTAGAAAGGATATTTGAATTTGAATTTGATTTTTGGGTTTAACAACGTCTCATGACTTTTCTCAAGACACCAAGACCAGAACTTTTGAGGATTTTTGAAATAGCTTTGAATTTTTGGAGGGAGGATAAGAAGGCAAAGGGAGAAATTTCAAGGAGGTTTTGAATTTCAAAATTTGAAATTTGGTCCTAGGATTTGAGAAGAGATTTTTGATGGAAATTTGATTTTCTTGGGAGGATAAAATAAAGAGAATTTTATTGGAGGGTTTGAGAGGGAAATTAGAATTCGAGATTTTTTTTGAATTTGAATCGAGACTTCGATTAGGAAATTTTGGGGTTTTCAAGGAGAGGATTAATTGAAATCTTGGCACTTAGTCCTTAAATCACACGCAAAGATTTGGATTTTAGAAATTAGGGTTTTATCCAAAATAGTTTTTTAACGTCCGAAAAATCGAGGCGTTACAATAATCCATTTAAACAACATGAATATTATCTTGTTATCATGCAACAGTGACTATTAATTATATTATATGCCGGATGACCACTCGTATCCCACCATTTTCTCTTAATTATTCAAACAGCAAATCTCTTTTCCCTCCTAAGTTGAATCATAATATAATACGCTCCTAGGGAAATAAAAAATTTCTGTTCATGTAGCTTATATATATAAGCACTTAGCTTTTACAAAGTGAGTGCACCACCATTGTCGTCCTCCCTCCCCCTCCTCTTTATAACCTCCTTTGCGTTTGTATCATATATATAATATATTGAGTTATTCATCAATGGATCCCCTCCAGATTCATAGTTGCAACTGTCTCCTTGGAAGTGTAGAAATGGGTTTTCCTAGCTAGAGCTAGCCATCACATGATAACATGGATGCACTAGTTGGCCAGTAGTCATACCCCTCTGCATCTGCTGATTCACCTTTAATTTCTAGTTACTCTATACAGTACAGTTAACAAGTTAGTTCATGTACATCCAGATCTCTGACACGAACTGATTTTTAAACTAGCCAAAGTACAACTCTTAGAATAAATATCTGTACATTAGTAGTTGGTCTAAGCCAGTACAAATGTAAAGTTGATTCACATGCGTGATTAATTTTATATAGCCGCCACTCAGCTTATTCTAAATATATACTCCATCCGTTCCAAAAAAAGATTCCTAAAATCCCAATACAAAATTAGTAGGAAGAAAAAAAAGACTAAAATACTCTTGATTGATGTAAAATTTAGTATTGGTCGATAGGTAACTAAGGAGTGTTGAAGGAATAAAATTTTAGTTTATTTTAGAACAAAGTTTAAACTCTAAAAGTTGATTTATTTTGAATGAGAGGGAGTATCCTCTTTGCAGCTGGGCGCATATAATTATATGAGAGAATATTCAGCGACAACGACAGCGTCAAATAACCGGCTCTTTGCCATCTAGCCTGCCAACCTTGCCTGCTTCAAACGGCCCTAAATGCATGCTAAGAGCCAATAAAGCCGTCATTATACCTCTGTTGCTCAGTCCTAAGCTAATGCTAATCAATATTATACTTCAACTTTAGTCCAACAAACGACACTTCACATGAAGGGAAAAGGCACCTAGCTATCTAGCTTAAATAAAGCTTAAGAAGAACACATATACTAACATTATATTTCATGCGATAGCCCATTCAGTGTACAGCTCAAGCAGAGAAAGTACCAACTTGCTGTAATTAATTAATTCTCCTCAGTGGTACTACACAGAATCTCTTCAAAGATTCAGTTTGAACATCCTCCTTATGGGGAGATTCCAACTGCATAGCAAGATTCTTTCTCGACTGTGTGCTAGCTCTCTTGTATTGTCCTTTGTTGTACATTTTAGTTTCTCTGGTGCTGTTGGTTTTAATTAATTGCCGTCATTTTTTTCCCTGTCACAGTATATGTTACCGGAGATCCATGAATTACATATTAATTAATTCAAGGAATAATCAGGCATGTAAAACTCCAGAGTAGTTATTTTTCGTGAAATATAGGCAATTAATGACCATGTTCATACATATATTTCAAATTAAAAACATATATAATTAACTGTTACGATTTATATAGATGTGAAATGCATTCCACTGAATTATAGGTTGTAGTACTTTCAAACAATTACCACATATGCATGCATGCAGTTAGCATGAATTTACATTACCAATCATGATTCATGCAAGCATGCGACTGCTCGATCGAATGCAAGAGGCTTGAGATGCCTAGTGAGGAAACTATACACTATGTTGGTACACTTGGCCATATTTAATTAGGAGGGTTTAACTGTAAAGTTCATAATACTTAACTGTTAGCCATGGAAAAGATCTCCTTGTGTCCTTCCCCATTGGTCAGGAACTGATTAATAAATAAACGCTTAGGTTTCGTTCAGGCATCAACATAGAATATCCTCAGATCTTCCCGACAAAAACACTAGTAATTAAAGCAAGTCTAACGTAAAATTTTGTTAGTCAAAAGAACATGCACATGAATGGACTGATATAGCTGGTATATGTACTTGATTGACGATACGTTATTTAATTTAGCAATGCACATATGCTAGCTAGCTCTTGTCGTCTTTACAAATTAAGCACTGATTGTAATTTTTTTTGTAAAAAAATAGCCAGAAAAAGTATCAATGTACATAATAACGTACGGGTTGATTGGACCCTTGTTAATTATTTCATTAACAAAATATGCGTGACTATATAATGGTAAAAAGTCATGAAAGATATATCTCTGCTCCTAAAAAGAAGATTTCATGAGTAACATTTGAAACTAGCTAGTTACGGTGTCAATTTATTTTATCTATCTATCATGGTTACTTTTAAGGATAATAAAATATATTCGCTGCCTTAATTTAAAATAGACGTGATCCGTTTAATTTGTTGTAGAAGTAGTCCCAGTTATATGTATATGCATGTATTTCATGCATGACAACTGTCATATAATGTTTTTTAAATATATATTTAATTAGATTCTGCCTGGTGCATTCTCTTTCATAACAAGGTGGAAATGGTCATGCACAATCGAAAGAAAAATTGACAGTGTTCACACAAGATGTTTCTATATCACCATCAAAATTTCAAATCTAAACGTATTCAACACTTGAAAAACAGAAAAGATAAAATTCAGTGAATATTAGCTATATCTTTAATTTTCTCCATTTTCAGAATTCCATTTCAGTGGGATTTGTCAATTTTTTTGTTTCTCTGCAACTGCAAATAATTAACTAGAATAAATTTAGAGTTGAGAATTTGTAAGATGATAGATATATTTTTGTTGCAGCAACTCAACTTTTTTTACAAATATTTGGATCATTCCCAGGGAAATCAATGTGTATGTACTACTACTGTGTCATGAAACCTTATGACATGTACTGTAACCACGCATAGAGCCTGCCTCTATATAAAGGCCTCTAGCTAGGAGGGGATGGAATGCATCAAGCAGACGGCCTCTTCATCAGTGTACGTAGAACGTATAGTAGCCTCTAGCTAGTTAGTTAGATAGTACTATATCTAGCTTGAGTCTAGGTATATCAAGTGTGGAATGGCACTTAACATGTACATCACCAACACTTGCACTCGAGCACTACTCCTGCTAGCCATACTTGTGTTCTCCCAGCTCTCGGCTTCTCAAGGTAGGCCTTTGCCCGATGGCAGTTTCATATCTGCCATGCAGAGGAGATACCTGTTATCGCATGGGAATGGAGCTATGCCCAATGGAATGGTCGAAGGCGCGGTGTTCCCCTCGTCGGAGATTCATGGCGACAATGGTCCCATGGCCGACGTCGACGACGTCCGGCCGACGAACCCAGGGCACAGCCCAGGCATCGGCCATGCCTTCGTCAACGAAAATGCCGACGTCGACGACGTCCGGCCGACGAACCCAGGGCACAGTCCAGGCATCGGTCACGCCGTCGTCACCAAGAATGCCGACGTCGACGGCGTCCGGCCGACGAACCCAGGGCACAGCCCAGGCATCGGCCATGCCCTCGTCAACGAAAATGCCGACGTCGACGACGTCCGGCCGACGAACCCAGGGCACAGTCCAGGCATCGGTCACGCCGTCGTCACCAAGAATGCCGACGTCGACGGCGTCCGGCCGACGAACCCAGGGCACAGCCCAGGCATCGGCCACGCCGTCGTCAACAAGAATGGCCCAGCTGGGAAGAAGCTCTGAAAGAATTTGGACGTGGGACGTACATTATCCGTTCATTAATTTGTCTTATTTAATGCTTGTATAT
The DNA here is from genome assembly GCA_003991445.1 of Oryza meyeriana var. granulata. Taxonomy (NCBI): domain Eukaryota; kingdom Viridiplantae; phylum Streptophyta; class Magnoliopsida; order Poales; family Poaceae; genus Oryza; species Oryza meyeriana. Next base: position 183,611 of record RYFJ01000636.1, on the reverse strand, counting down.
GTATCGTCCATGTTGTAGCTTTACGTATTGTATCTTTGTATATTTTGTCGTGTTTTCTTTCCTTCTAGCTTTCATGTTAATCCGTGTTTCAGCAGCTAGCATTAATTCTTGTCAATCTGTATCAACTAGCTAGCCTTGTAAGTCTTGCTTAGCATAATTGAACATTTCATTTCTTTCCAGTTTAGTCTGCATGTAGTTTTTATATTCCCTTCCTTTCATTAGTCGGCAAAAACAAAGCTCCGACACCAATGGATATTTCATTAAGAGGATGAAATCACACACATACCGTGAAATGTGCAGCTGATGATCATATGTAGAGTAATGCGTAATTAATTTGAGCTCCCCTAAAACTAAATAATATTAACTAAACCGAAGTAGCTAGGTAATTAAGCAGTAAGCTATCTGAGGTGGACTGACGGCGATATATATGCACGAGATGAACTAGAGGGAACCGTTATTGCTAGCTAATACTATTTTAACAGTGTAAACGTACGGTAAGATTACTAGCTATAGCAGTACATTACTAATTAATAATTGTGTACGTCTCCATACGCCTGAGATGATCGAGCGTAGAGATTATATGTCACGAGGTTCACTGAACGTGGGCTGTTAATTAACTAGCTAGCTAGCTAGATCTCATGGGAGCGAAGCCACTAATCTGGGCAGATTCACGGAATGATAGTACTGATATTACTGTATGCATGTATGCATGGGTGCATATATGTCTACCGAATACCAAAACAACTCTACATAAAACTGTGCCCTGTATATGCTGTTGCAAGAGCAATAACTGAACGTGCGCGCGCGCGAGAGTGAGGGGGAAGCGATAGATTTTGTCAACAAGCGTACTATTATTTCCGTTCTTTTTTGCTTATGATTTTAGACATCAACACAGTATTCGGTACACATGTTTCATCACTAGTACATGTTTATAAAAGTTATTAAAAATACTAGTCGTCAACCCGGCTATGCACCACGGCTATTGTTATTGATATATAAAAATAATAAAAGAGATTTTTTATGATTTAATAATCCTAAAATTCTTAATTAATAAATATCGAGTTGTATTCGGTTTAGAGTCTTTAAGTTGTAACTTTTTTCATGTTTTGATAAGTCTAAGAATTTGGAATCAATAAAAACTGTGTTGTATTTAATTTGGACTCTCAATTCCTACAATGTGTGCAGCATAGATACATTTTTAACATGGCCCATGATGTTCAATGTAGGAATTTTTTTGATTTTTATATTTATTTATTAAAAGATTTGCAAAAGTAGATTTTTGTTTGAAAAAATTGCAACAATAGACTCCCACCGCCTTTTGGGAGGGCGATTTTTAAAAATCGTCCTTCTAGAGGGCGATTTGATGACGTGGCTGACGGCCGTCGGACCCCGGCCGACGGCCGCCAGCCATTTTGCAAGCGGCCCCCTGGCCTCCTAAAAACCGCCCTCTCAGAGGGCGACAAGGGAGCCACCTGCAAAATGCGCCCAAAAACCGCCCTCGCGCCCAGGGGGCCGCCTGCAAAATCCCAAAGACCGCCCATTTTTAGGGCGATTTTTTGCAGGCGGCCCCCTTGCCGCCCTCTGGGAGGGCGGTTTTTAGCCCCCCCAGGTATAAAACCCCCTCCCAGACTCAAAAAAATGTCATAAAATTCACTCAAATTAGAAAAAAAAACAGGAGAGAGCTGAGAGCGAGGCTGAACGAAAGCAGCAAAGCTCTACTCGTTTGCTGATTTGCCTGCAGGTAAAATCCATTGTTTCTTTGCAATTTCTATTTGTATGTAAGAATTGATGTAGTAATGTACTAGTTACGTGTATAGTACTATATAGATCTGTAGGTTTTTAGTTAATCTGTTAGATGACTTACTTTTTGTACAGATGATACTTATAAAATCTGGAATACACGGTTTTAGATGTTAGGAGGATGTTGGTACCTAGTTTAACTGTATTTTTCATCAACAGATATGTCAAATAAGGTGATATTTCAGTTATTTCACGGGCAAGGGAATGCGAGATATGGTCCAGACGGTGTAGATCTGTCGGAGTTTAGTTCAACGGCTAAGGGTATTGATAGGCCAGCTGAGGGAAGTTTTGGGTCAGTATACAACTGGTTGATGCGAGGGTTTCGACTGGACCCCCAGCTCAGCGCAATAACCTTGTATGTAGTAGTCAGTCGTGCAGCTGAAGGTTTTTTTTGGGAACTGATGCCGGTGGATTGCACTGCCACTTGGAGATGGTATGTGGAGAATGCATTCCAACGTGGCTGGCCACTAGGCATACTTGTGTCCATATATGAGAAAGATAACACCACTGGTGCAATGCCCGTACAAGATGATGAGGGTCCAAGTACGGTGGGAGGTGATAGCGAAACAATGGAAGAAAATAAAGGAGGGAATGAAGAAGATAGACAGGCAACAGGTGTGGCAGATGAGGAAGAACAAATCGACACGATCGTCCAACAAATGGATAGGGAAGATTCTGAAAATGAGCATGCATGGCATGATGATTCGTCTGATGAGGACAACGTGATGCCTGCAGAATGGAGCAACGAGGACTTCTCTGCGCTTGCTATCTCCGAGCGGCATCATGTGTCATGGGAGTACAAGCAGAATGAGGTCATTCAGGGGGCTAAGTACGCATATGTAGAAGATTTAAAGGAGACAGTCAAACAATGGGCGGTGTCACTTCAGAGGGAGTTCTCGGTCGTGAAGTCAAACAAATCAGTGTATGAAGTGAAGTGCATGCAGGATGGGTATCCATGGCGAGTGCACGCATTCAAAGATAAATGGAAAGATTATTGGCAAGTTTCAATCGTGACCGAGCATTCATGTTACTTACCAAGTGTTGAAAAATATCATAGAAACATGACCTCTGCATTTGTTGCAACAGAGATGTACTCCCATATTGTCAACAATCTAGGGTACGAACCAAGGTCAATTGTTAGGCATATTGAAGAGAAATTCAAATATACAATTAGCTATGATAAGGCTTGGAAAGCAAAACAAAAGGTTGTAGAGATGAGGTTTGGCACATTTGAAGTATCTTATGATAATTTGCCTCGTCTGTTAGGTTGTATTCTTCAGAGAAATCCGGAGACGTACTACGACTTGAAAGCCTTTCCATCAATTGACCATGGTAATAAAAGTGTGTTGCAACGAGTATTCTTTGCACTAAATACTTGCATTCAGGCATTTATCCATTGTCATCCTATCCTCTACATCGATGGGACATTTCTAACTGGAAAATATAGAGGACAGATATTAACAGCAATTGGAGTTGATGAAAATAACCAAGTTCTACCGGTGGCTTTTGCTTTTGTTGAGAGTGAGAACACTGATAACTGGTATTGGTTCCTAGAAAGGGTGAAGACAGCAGTTGTACGGATGAGACCAGACGTATGCCTCATACATAACCGTCACGCCGGCTTACTGCGTGTAATTGAGGAATTGAGATATGAATGTGTTGAGAAGGGATACCCACTAAGGTGGTGTAATGTCCAAAGCAGATGGTGCATGCGTCATATGGGTGCTAATTTCTACAGACAGTTTAGAAATAAGCACCTTACGGATCTTTTTAAGAGGCTTTGCGCCCAGAATCAAGAGAAGAAGTTCAAGGAGCTTTGGAAGAGGTTGGATGTGCTGACTTCTAAACAAACAAATGAGCAGTCCAGGAGAGCTACTATTGGAGGGGATGAGGCTCCGGAAGCTCTTGGACCTCTATCAAGCGATGGACCTCGTATGAGAAGAAGGCATGCATCCTTAATTAGAAAATTTTCAGAGTGGATTGAGAATGAGCCAAAGGAGAAATGGGCATTGTTGTATGACAAGGATGGTTCTCGATTTGGTATAATGACCACAAATTTGACAGAGGTCTATAACTGGGTGATGCGTGGTGTTTGAGGGCTTCCACTTGTTAGAATAGTTGAATTTATCTTGCATGGGACATGCAAGTACTTTAGAGATCGGTTCAGAGCAGCTGGCCCCTCAATGACGGATAATAATCTTTTCTTTGGAACACTGCTCACTAAGTACCTGCAAGATAAAAATAATAAGACCCGAAGACATCGTGCTCTACCTCAAGGCACACAAGAACACAGATTTAAAATATTGTGTGTCGACAAGGGCATGGGCGGAATCTACCGCAAAAGAGTTGTGCAGGAGTGTGTGCTCAAAGAAGACAGGACCTGCAAGTGCTCGTGCCGAAAACCTACTCTGCTCCACAAGCCATGTTCCCATGTGATTGCCGCGAGCGGTGAGTGTGGAATCGAAGCACGTTATTTTCTCACCTTATTTCAGAAAAGATGCAATGTATAATACCTGGAGTGGAGAGATATACGGTTTCGGTATAGCGGGGACATTTACTACGGAGAATCCTCAAGCTATCTACATTCCTGACCCAACAAAATTGAGGGATAAAGCAGATCGCCGCAAGACAAGACGCATCCATAATGACATGGATGAGTCAGAAGCCGGTGGAAGACTTAAACGTTGTTCAAAGTGTGACCAAACAGGTCATACATATAAGAAATGTCCAAAGGATGCAGCCGGTCCAAGTGCGGCGGAAGCTGGACCGTCGGGTTCAGCCGCTGATGGTAGTTGTCCTACGGGTGAAGGCACAACTTTAAGACGACCCCGTCTTAGACGTTCTCGAACAATTGGTGGTGCTGGGGTGTAGTGTAAGTCTATACTTAATCTTTGTTGTAGAATGACATGTATCGTACTGTTGTTTTTTATTGTCGTGTAACAATGCTATAAACATTAAAACTAATTTACGCTAACTCTCTATTTGTATGCAGGTATGGCGTACCCTACACCAGAGCTGCTCGACCGGGGTCTCGACCAGTCCCACCGGTCTTACCTGTCAGCCGTCGAGGGTGGCCAGCTAGGCACCTTCCGTCCACGGCCTTCACGTCAGCTCCTGCGGATAGACCCCCGGTTCCGTCAGAGGTAAGAGCTGTACGAATATTCATTCACATCATTTGTGTATATTTATGTTTTCCCCGATATTAAATACAGGGCTATATTTGGCAGGTTGTGTGAGGCTGGACTTCTTCCGCTGTGCAGGCTAGTTGAGCCCGCACCGGACGAGAGAGACCCCGCCAGGCGATGGGACGCTGACCGGTCACTTCTGGCAGCGCTGGTGGATCGCTGGAGACCGGAGACCCACACGTTCCACTTACCGTGTGGCGAGATGAGTCCCACACTCCAGGACGTGTCCTACCTACTGGGACTTCCCCTCACAGGGGACGCAGTCGGTCCGGTTGACGGGGGGCACGGTTGCGTGCAGGACATATCTGCTCGGTTCGAGGTCGTGCACCGTCGACCTGGCCTTGGTATGCCGGGTTCGCTACCGCCTTACACCATGAGTGGCCCCTCGCAGGCGTGGTTACTACAGTTTACCGTAAGTCGCGGATTCATTTGATTCACAATCATCCGACCTATAAAGGAACAGTGATGCTGACTATGATCTTCCTTTACAGCCTGACAAGCTAGACGACGACGCCGACGAATACTCGGTGCGGCGGAGCATGGAGGCCTACCTGTTGTGGCTGTTCGGGTGAGTGATGTTCACCAACACTCACGGGCATGCGGTGGACAAGGGACTGACCCACTACGCTCGTGCGATCGCCGACAGCGAGAACGGCTGCGTACCGCAGTGGAGCTGGGGATCTATTGTGCTAGCGGCAACGTACCGTGCTCTTTGTGACGCATGCACAAAGACCGATCCAGATGCGATTCTCGCCGGTTGCCCTCTTCTTCTGCAGCTATGGGCGGCCGAGCGTTTCGCGATAGGTCGTCCTCTCATTGAGCTCTCTTCCTACGAGGGCGGCCCTGGAGGCTTGTACGAGCAGTGGCCCGAGGACCGCCCGACTATAGGGACGGTATGGTGTCGCCGTGAGGTACGTAATGTGAAATTCTATGTTTACCACTTATGCGCAAACACTGACGTATAATCTTTTCTTATTTTGCAGCGTCGTTACGCCCACAACCAGGTTAGGAGGGCCTACTCCGAGTTCGTTATGGAGTTCGACCGCTGCTGCCCAGCGACGTCGTCTAGGAGCCCTATAGTCTGCAGGCCATCGCGGCCCGTGCACCGCTCGGACTCTGTACTCTTTGCACGCGCGACCAGCCGTACTGGTTGACGAAAGTGCCGTTGGTGTTCGACATCTTCGTCGAGCCCCACTGTCCGCAGCGCGTGATGCGACAGTTCGGCCTACGTCAGATCTTCCCTATGCCCATAGAGGTCGTTGTGCCGCGCGATGTGCACCGGTAAGTACAACTGCGATCTTTGTTTAGTAGTACCACTCTTTAATGTACTCTAATGCACTCTCTGCAAATAGGTATAATCGTAGAGGACAGGCAGCCGGTGCTCAGTGGTATCCCCGACTGCAGCAGTACGTGGAGGACTGGTTGTTGGCGACGGAGGATGTCATCGAGGAGATACGTGCACACATTGAGGAGCATTACCTAGCATACCTCAGGTGGTACCAGCCCTGGACCCGCATACGCGTAACGTTCACCCCAGGTGATCCACAGCCACACGTCGCCGCTACGACGGACACGTATCCTACACACCGTGACCAGGACTACTTTCGCGCAGTAAGTCACATTATCTTTGCACTTTGCCATTCCCTTTGCACGTAGCCACGGTTCTAACACATAATCAAGTCACATTTGAAATAGGCCGACGCAGCGCAACAGATTCAGGGTGATGTAAACGCGACGTTTGGACGGTTGGACACTGGGATCGTGCTGACTGCGGACGAGCAGAGGACGACCTTCGGGAGGATTCGTCAGGCGTTGCACACAGTGCTTCGTGCGCTCACTTGTCGTGCGGCTGACGCGGTACCTCCCGTCTATATACAGCAGCAGCAGCCACGGCCAGCAGAAACAGGAGGAGGAGCAGAAGTGCGCCCGCAGGGTTCCAGTCAGTCATCTGGCCCCTCCAGAGGTAAATTGTACTAACCTTTCGTTCATAACATGTTTCCTTGTACGACATGCACAGTTGTACATCAATATGCTTCCCTGCAGCTTTCGCTACACCGTACCTACATCCCTCTGGAGCTAGTACGTTGACGCATGGAGCGTACCACACACGACCACACACACAGCTGGGCATGACAAGTGCCCCCGGTGCCACCACAGGAGGTCCTTCAGGTTATATTAAAGTTTACTTTTGTCTTGCAAAATTTCGATTTGCAATAATCAATAATTTGGTGTATATTGTTCCACTCTACAGCGCCAGCAATGTTTGCTGGCGCTGGCTCCTCCACGTAGGGCGCACGCGGCAGCGGTTGGGCACCGGGTCCTTTTGAGGGGGACGACTTGGAGGACGAGGGCGAGGAGATACAGGAGATACTAGCTGCCTCGCAGCTCAAAGGAGCTCCTCCACCACAGACACAGGACCCACCGGTTGCCACACCCATGCAGACGACCCGCACTGGCCGTGCCGTACCACCAGACCGGTTCACGTACTCCCAGGGGCAGGTGCGAGCGCAGGGTAGGAAGTCGAAGAGAGCTAGAGGTTACGGTCAGGGCCCGTAGTACTTTGTCTGTAATAGTTTGCCTATTGTGTATCATGTTTTATTAATTCTACGTTTCTTGAAGAAACCACTTTACTTCGTTTACCCTCATCGATCAAACAACATATTCCTCACGATCTACGTTTCTGACGAACCTGATCAAAAACATGAATTTTCGAGTATCAACTTCACGATCAAAGTACATTCTGAGCGGTGACAACCGAACACACGTTAACTACCATACAAACCTACTGATATCCAACTAGTGATGCAACTACTGTGTGAGGACGACGTGAATTTTCGAGTATCAACTTCACGATGAAAGTACATTCTGAGTGGTGACAACCGAACACACGTTAACTACCATACAAACCTACTGATATCCAACTAGCGATGCAACTACTGTGTGAAGACGACGTGACAACGTGGCGACGGTGCGCGCCCAGGGAGTAGTGACGGCAGCCGGTACTCATCGGTCTCCTCCCAGCTCCCTCTCCCTCTTTCTCTCTGTCTCCAGATATATGCCTGTCCGGACAGGGCCCGGACTATATTAATGCTAAATACCACCCTCTAGGAGGGCGGCAAGGCCAAAAACCACCCTCCCAGAGGGCGGCAAGGGGGCTGCCTGTAAAATGGCCAACCCCCGGGCGCCCTCCCAAAAACCGTCCTCTCAGAGGACGGCAAAGGGGCCGCCTGCAAAATAGCTGACGGCCGTCGACCGGGGGTCCAACGGCCATCAGTCACGTCATCAAATCGCCCTCTGGAAGGGCGATTTTTAAAAATCGCCCACCCAGAGGGTGGTGGGAGTCTATTTTTGCAATTTTTTCAAACAAAAATCTACTTTTGCAAATCTTTTAATAAATAAATATAAAAATCAAAAAAATTCTTCAATGTAGATCTACTGTAATCAACGACCGAATCTGTCTAGTTATAACATAGAAGCTCCTAAGAAGTTTTTAATTAGTATATGTATCTATACATAACTATATAAAAGTGTTTTCATGACAAATCATGCCAATATCATTTTCTCATATCAAATCATAATATTTTTTATTAATTAATTATTTAAGGTTTTGAGATTTGACTGTACTTATTTTATGACATCAATCTAAAAACTAGGTAGTACTTTAGTAGCAAAAGAATTGCAAGTTAGCAGTATTAACGCTCAAATTAATTAAGACGAAATAGGTAACGTTGACGTCAGCCCTAAAGCCTCTGCTGGTGAGAAATTTACATTGCTCATACAAATTAACCAGCACAAAACAACGTTAGGGCTGACGACAAGTTAGCGGTATTTACATTGCTCATATACAAATTAATTAAGATGACAAGTGCTTCTTTCAGAACCGTGAAAATTGAAGCACAAATCAAGTGTAAACTTCATAAGACTTGTGCTTCGAAATTTGCGCAACTCTAACGGAAGAGACGAAGCATGTGAGCACTTAAAAGTATACTATGTACTCGTCACAATTAGGAACATAATTAAGAGCTCTGTATATACTTAAAGCGCAACTAACAGCTAAGGTGTACTTTTCTTAACAAATTGTTAGTGTCAAGTCGCAAAACTAAAAACAGAGTGGGTCGGCACTTGGCGAGATAATATATAGTAGTACAGAGTGCAGTCCTTGAATACACTTTGAAGCCGTACTTGCTTTTGTTTCTTATATAAGTTTTTGAATTAATACAAATCCCATAGTTTCCGCGATTCAGAGTTCATGAGCGCTTTATCAATTTTTCTTCTTGTTAAAATGCAATTGGTGCCTCGACTGGTGAAGTGCTGATATGTTAATATAATCATGTATGCATACTCACGCAGAAGATCAGATGCATAGGAGAAAAAAAATGACGCCGCCTTTTTTTTTGCGGGGAAAAATGACAGTGTTGACTACTATCTACAAATCAGTAGGCAAATAGCTTGAGAAATGATGTGTGTTTAACATGTACAAACCAGATGACAACAATAGCAGATGGATTCTGGTCTTGTAAGCCATACAATATAAATACGGATAAGTATGCAATATGCACATACTATTGGAGCTCACTACCAGCAATTTAATTTCTAAAGCTCATCTGCCAAGAATAAGATCGGCGCCATCACAGTTTACAATTCTTTTGCTTGTTAGAGCAGAGTTTTGTGGGCCTGATTGATTCAGACGAAACAGCAGCTCGACAGAAGTAGCATCTCAGATTGCTCCAGAGTTCATATGAAAGTCTCTGCTCTCTGTATTTGAATAGTATAGAGAGAAGATATACTGCGTAACCAGGAGACCGATGTATATAGGAGATACATGGATAGAGATAAGATAAGAGTCTATACAAATCAATCTTATCATAATATATCTCTAACTACCGTATACTCTTAATATCTCTTGTAGTCCAAAAGTGAGCAACGTGGACGCTTAGATTGAAGAAGAAACCGACGAGAAGACTCAAATTATGATAGCCCTTGTGTCAAAGTCGAGGTAGCCGAAGTGAAGGATGCGAAGTAGCCGTGGTCGAGTTAGCCATGCGTAGATAGCCGTGGTTGATGTAGACGAAGGTGAGTGTTGATGACAAACGATCTGCCAAGCCGTAGGCTGCAAGAGGCACCATGGAGTGGCCACGGGCATGCAGGATGGCGCTGTGACCCAGGTGGCACGAGGACACGCCGAGAACGAAGACGGTGATGCAGTCACAGCAGTCGTGGAGAAAAATGACACTATAGAGCCGACGTTATCGAACCGTTGAGGATAAGATGTCACGCCGGATTTGCCAGGTCCAGGGACAACTCAGGACAAACATGCGCGATGGTTTTGCCAATACCATGTAAACAAGGTAGGAGACCATCATGAACCTCGCGCCGTTGTCAGAGGAGACTAGCAGAGAAGGCCTTCGAGACGGTCATGGCGCGATAACGGCATAGAGGGAGAATTGTGGAAGGAGCACGCAGTTGTCAGAGAAGAGCGAAGTGTAGTCGAGGAAGATACGATGACGCTGGCGATGAGGCATGCTGGACGAAGACGAAGGCGAAGTAGCAGGACTGACGGCATGAATGGCAACGTCGATAGCCAATGCAGGGGTAGCTGGACCACCGGCCTGGAGCGGCAACATTGGTAGCTTCAAGAAACATGCGGCGGCGGTGCTCGACGAAGGTGAGGACCTCAGGTGGCTGACGATGACCAGTGCGGACAATAAGGATGTTGATGTGCGGACGGCAGTGAAGATGATGAGAGCGGTGACATTGTGGCCCAAAGGCGACAGTTGCAGCTCCAAGTCGATGCAGCAGCAAAAAGTCCATCGGCAGTGAGGCCACGCTAAGGAGGGCGCCTCTCAGTGTTGCAATAGCCAATGTATGCGGACCACATGCAGCGACAGAGGCCCGAAGGGGCGACGCAGCAGCAGCCCGAAGCTTGGCATAGAGCACGTACTCAAAGACGATCGGTCACATGATGTCGTAGCCGAACGCGTGATCAGTTGATCAGATCGACGATGCGCGGGGTTGGACGATGAAGATGAGGAGTCGATGCCGATGTCGAAGTAGAGACGCCGAGGTCAACGAGGCGGTGAGCGACGCAAACCCAATCTCTGATCGGGAAAAAATAAAAAACATTACAGCAACAACAGTAGCAGTAGACACTCTTGGTCCTCCAAGAATTGGAAGTTCACGCACCAATCCACCCAAGCAGACCCACAATCTCCTATCTCCTGTGTCCTCTCTTCTCCCAGAAGAAAGAGGCCAAAGCAGAGACAGAGGAGACCCCAGAAGAAAGAGGCCAAAGCAGAGACAAAGGAGACCGGCGGTGTGGGAAAGGCAGGGCCAGCTGGCGCAAAGAGGAGGGCCGTCCAGGCGAGCTAGGCAACGGAGACGACGGTGGGGGTGATGACGATGGCCCAAATCCGACGATGAGGGCAACACCCTGGCAGTGCGGATGCCGAAGGTGGAGACGAGACTGTCAGCGATGGCGGCTTCTTGAGGCGAAGAACCACGGCAACGGCGGGGTTCCCGGGCGGCGGTGGAGACGAGATCCAAGGCTGGCAATGAAGCCGAAGGCGAGGCCATGGGTGATCCGGGCCGCCGAGTGGCGGTGCAAAGGCATCCCAGCCGGAGGGGAGGGTGCTGCCGGTGGCCAGTGACGGCGTCGGCAGGGGCTAGCGTGAGGCCGAGCCGCACGGTGAGGTGGAGGCCCCTGGGCGGCTGCCGCTCGAGAGGTGACACGGCGCAGGATGGCTAGGCTCCAAGTGTTGGCCCGTCACAAAGGCTAGAGAAGGACGGCGAGGCCACTGGTGACGGGCGCATCTATAGGTGGTGCAACAAGGAGCCCTCCCCCCTCCCCCCCTCCCCCCCCCCCCCTCCCCGGGGCGGCAGCATGGAGTTGGAGTAGCTAGAGGCGGTGTCGCAGTAGATTGGTCCCCAAGCCTCGTCCGGGCACAGTTGAGCTGAAGGGGAAGGAGGATAAGGGGCGACGGGGGCTGGCTCGAGGATGGCATGACGCGGATCCCGCGACAGAGGTCGGTGGAGATTTCTACTGCTGCTTGACTCGGAAGAAGAACAATGAAGGACGTGACGAAGAGGTTGCCCACCTTAGGAGATCGAGATCACTCCCAGGGCGAACATGACGACGACGAAGACATAGCTGCCCTAGGAAACCGAGATCGATCCTCTCGGGGCAAAGCACGATCACATGAAAAAAAAAGAGGGGTGACGGTTAGCCACCCCCGGGAGATTGCTACTCCTAGGGACGACGGTGGCAGAAGCGTGAGAGAGAGGCGACTAGATCGCCCACTCTGATACCATGTTGAATAGTATAAGGAGAAGATATACTACATAACCAGGATGATTATATTAAGTCTCAAGGACCGATATATATAGGAGATACATAGTTAGAGATAAAGAAGGATTAGAGATAAGAAAAGAGTATACAAACCAATCCTATCATAATATATGTCTAACTACCATATACTCTAACACTCTGCCCTCTCTCTTTCTCTCTGCTGAAGTCCTGCAAACACCACAATTTGGGGCAATACACAATACAGATATGAATCATAGCATTTTTTTCGCAGCAAAATCAATTTCAAGCCGTTTGTGCATGTTAATTTGATGTGATGCATGACAAATGCAATCATTTTGCATTGCTTAGGTGGCTTGGTAAAATGTTATTACTAGATTTCAGTCATTGATACCAGAAAATTCTCTTTCTGTAACATAATTATTCAGATAATTGGAACACTATTCAAGAACCTAAGCAACATGTAAAAATTACCATCTTGGGAGGGAGAAACAGGGTAAGTATCATCCTGGATGCTATTTTACCAAGGGAAGTCATTGTTACTGCCAAGAAACCTGAAGTATGGCATCAACCCTGCTCCTGGATTAGGATGGTGAAACCTCCCTGGCATGTTGAAAGGTGAAAATGTTACAGATGGCCGCACTCGAGATCCCATGAGATCAGAAGGAAAATAGGAAACAACACCATTGGCTGGCGGAAGTGATAGGTTCAGACAGGCCACTGGCGCTCCACAGGCATGAAGGAGCGAATGGTTGCTGATCTGATTCAAAGGAGGTAGTCCTGGGATCAACGGACAGAACAGCGGTTGCACTGGACAATAAACAGGATAGTTTGACGGCATATGAGTAACTGAGGAACTTGCACTTCCTACTTTAAATGGAGAATGGTTACTGCCAAGTGCGGTATTTTGTCCAAAAGTAGCTGTTATCTGGCTATGACAAGCTATATTGCTAGACAATGGCAGTTGCATCTGATTTGATTTTCTATGGAAGCCCTGCATACAGGAAGCTGGAGAGTTCATACATTTGCCTTTAGATTGAGTATGCCTATGACCAACAGTGCAATTCTGTTGAGAACCAGTTACCCCTCCTGTTCTATTGTTCTCTGCCTCACAGCTCAGTGATTCCTCACTGCATCTTTTATCAGTCTCACTACTCAGTGGTTCTTCACTACATGGAGTACTGCCATCACTAGGATTGTTATCTTTATGCAGGACAATATGGTCTGTCAATGTATCACTGTTAGGATCAGGTTTGCTACTTTCAGTACATATTTGTGCAGAAAATAATTGATTCTGTTCCTTCTTAGGCCTTTTTCTACGCTGATTATAATCAGCAGATTCATTAGCACGTCTTTTGCCACTGGTAATCTTGTCTCGACAATGTAAACCTTCAAGTTGAGCTCTACACTTTCTTCTACTCCTTGTATTCTTACCATAAACTAGTGAGGAATAAGAGAGGAATTTATGCAGTTAGTCCTGAATTAGATTTCAAGTTTAAATGTTTGTGCTTTGTAACCGAAAGAAAATAAGCAACAACAGAAGACAACTTGCTAATAAGTTCCAAGATAGTTTGCGTAGTGTCCACAGTCCAAAGATGAAAAATGTGTTTGTTGACTGAGTTTTCTAGTTATGCAGGTCACAATTTGGTTTTATTAGTACTTCTTATTGTGAAACATTAGTCATAGTACTTCAATCAAGATATCCCCTTTGAACATATCCAACACCAACATGTATATGGAATTCTGTATATCATGGGAACTATGAGAAAAAGCTTCATTAATTGTCCACTAGTAGAAAGAGGGTTGTTAAGTTCTTGAAGACTATTTTGGGGCTGGAAAGCTACCCCAACCTATGCTAAATTTCTTCAGGTATGAAGCTACAAAGAGACTGGATGGACCATGGACAAAAATGCTGTGTGCTTCCCTTTAAAATGTTTATGCTAAAAGTCTCAACCCAACAAACTGTAGGCAGACAGGGCTAAGTGGCACCCTCCTAGACTTCTAGTTGCACAATTCATCTCTAGTCTAGCAAATAAAAAACACAGAGAATCCACCCCCCCCCCCCCCCCAACCCCAAAAAAAAAACTCACACAAAAAAAGATACAGAGAAGAGTAATACTAATATAGTTAGCATCCTCATAATGCAGATTTTTGAATCGAATTACTTTGAGAAACAAATCGGAATCACCATGTGGCCCAATAGTGACTTTGGTTGACACTTAATACCACTAAATAATTTTTGAAATGAAAATTCTGCTTACTGTGCTCTTCAGAACATAATTTGAATATACCCTAGTATTGGAATATCAAGGATCAAACATCATGTGGCTAGTTGGATTGGAATATTAAGGTTCAGAAATTAAATTTATAACATAGTAAAATCACACAATAAGATACCCTACCGTATATTAAACCAATCTAAATAAATCAGAAGGGGGAACTAAGATGCTATTCTATATTTGAATACTTATGAAACTAATATTGGCTGAGCCTATAAGTGCTACTAGAACAACAGATGTAACAGAGGTCTGGTCTATCAAAAATGTATCAAAAGAGCAAAGGGATTAAATTAGCCTTTTAAATATATGCAAAAGGAATTAGAGATTAGGGATTACCACTTCCTCCAGAACTAGAAATCCTCAAAGCACGGATCCATCTTGCAGCATTTCCCCTCTCGTGCTTCTCTTTTAAGACCTCCAATCGTACAGCATCATTGTGCCAAGGCTGGATCAAAAGTTCCAAACAAGTTGAATGGCATGGCAAGCTGAATGCATTTTAGGCCTCAATGACTTGACAAAAAACAGCTGATACAGCTTGCATGCATGTTGATATTTGTCTTTGGGGCTATACATATTAACCAATGTTATAGTATATTTATGTAAATGCATTTGGTAGATCCACTTGATGCTGACTTACTTCAAGTCAATATTAGCTTATAAACATCATAAATGAAACAAATTATCTGAAATTATTCAAAGATTTCAACAGAAACTATGACAAACATTGTCATCACAAATCCCAAACAGAAAGACTTCGATATGCACAATCGTATCAATATTTCAGCTCGTGAAAATGCCTATTCTATATTACTAATTATCCAACATGAACTTACCTGTCGCCAAGTCATGAACCTATACAGCTGATGCCCTGAGATAATTAATTGATGCAGAGCTGGCAAATTGTTTACTCCTTCGCTCCAGAGTACCATAATCTATTGCACATAACACTGAACTTCTCAGACCCCTATGGATAATGGATCCACATTCAAACTGTATAATTCTGGAAAGCCCTTACAGTAAAATTGTGGAGCTGTCTCTTTTTAGTATATTTTTCCTTAACAACCTTCCCAGCTATTGTCCGCCTTCCAATACATTGTGTGTCCTGTTTGCCTTTCCTAAAGAAAGACACCAAATGGGGAACATTCTGAAGCAATTTAAAAGATCACAAGGGCATAATGAATACAGCTAGCTGAATGAAATACCGCTTCTTAAAAACCTTCTGTTTGAATAGGATTGTGTCGCCTTTACAGACATCCCCTGAATGATGATATATGCTTAGTGTTATGGAGAATTTTCACTTACGAGCATAAAGAAACATAAAAGTTTCTGAGATGCAACCTTTACAATCGATACTGAAGGATGACAAGGGGTAAATTTTCTTAGGATCCCCTCTTTTGATCCTGTTGAGCATATGAAAAATGTTGTAAATACCACACAAGTGTAATTTACTGTTAAAGAACTCAGCAGTATGCAAAACAGGGTAAAAAAGGAGACTGACACAGTAAAATTTGTTCTAAATTATTAGCTACACGGTTACCATTATAATGCCGAAATCTTACATATGAGGGAAGCACATAAGAGCAGCATGCATCCCCATTCACATTCATATTGTATAATTCGATCCCCACAAGTAACATGCTCGAGTTTGCATGAAGCCATAAAATGGGCACACATTATGGCAAACTAGAAATAACACGAATAGCTGACCGTACTCGTGATGCAGCTTTTTCATCTTTTTGTGATGAGTTGTTCTCCCCATAACAAGGCTGAGACCATTCTTATTATCCAGTTTCTTCCTAGTTCCTACAGGAAAGGTGGTAGATTTTACAATTAAATGCAACGTGAAACAGCAGTGCGTAGCAAAAGGGGGAAAAAGATATCCCTTGTGTACAATATCAAGTATCAACACTGCTAGTACAGTTGATCTAGCCCAAAAAACCAACAAGTTTAGAAGGGGGGAAAACAGTATCTTTTCTTGTTTCAACAACACCTACTTGCAAGTATGTGGTTTCTGAATCTCAAGCCGATTTACAACTGATCCCAAAGCAGAAAAAGAAAGGAGAGCAAAGGGGGAAGAAGAGATCGAGATGGTTACCGCGGAGCCCTGCTGTACCATCGTCGGACTCGGCCGCCGTCGAATCCGCTCCAGATTCCACCGCCATCTGTGCCGCTGGACTACCGTCCTCTCCGCTGTCCCCCTCAACGCCGGTCGCTTCCTCCAACATCTTCTTCGGCGCCGCCGCCGCAGGGTTGGTCGCTGCCACCATGGGTCGGGTGGGTTTCGGGTCAGCTCTGGATGTCGGGTCTTCGTGTCGCGCCACGTCGCCTCGCCCGACCGACACAGAGGCGACCGCTTTAGCCTTCATGTCTAGTGTCTAGCGTAGTTTTAAGCCCCGTTCTGTAAAGCCTATAGCTTCTTGTTAGTAGTTTTTTATAAGTATATTTTTTAACCGCTAAATAATATATTTTTTAAAAAAAATTTATATAAAAGTATCTTTAAAAATCAAATAGATTTATTTTTTAAGTTTTTAATAGTTAATACTTAATTAATTATACGCTAATAATATTTCTCTTTTGTGCGTGGCTCAGAAGCCGAATCAAGCAGTATAGTTTCTACAGAGAACAAATAAATCAGTGTAAAGAAATAATCATCCAAATATTTCCCATAGTTTCCCTATATAAAAAGTTCATTTCACACCCTTAAACCCTCGCCAAAGCTTAAAAAATCATCATCTTATTCATCAAGTTTTCGAGTCATTCACTTTACAACCCTTAGCCCAAACCAAAGTAGTTTTTCTTACTGACGTTTACCGAATAGTCCTGTCAGAAAAAAAATTATAAAATATTTTAGGCCCGAACTATAATGCTTTACTCCATCAAGTAGTGGCGGAGGAACTGTTATGGTGATGTTTGGCATGCGATGTACCTCGTCATGGCCACAAGCACCCACACCCCCGCGTCCCCTGACTCTCAGTTGCCGCTATGACTACGAGCATCGAGCTGTGAGAACAAGAACCCAACAACGAGACAACGATAGCGGAGAGGCAAATGTTCCTCTGCGTTGTGGGTCGTTGGAGCAAATTAACCCTAGGCAAGCGAAGAGACGGAAGATGTGACTAGCGGCTGAAAGCAGGCAACATATGGGCTCATTGGAGGCGGTGGCACTATGGTCAAGGAAGGCTTCACGCGTGGAGGCATGCAGCGAATAGTGTCTAGTTGAGGTGAATCGTTTGGAAAGTTGATATATGAATAGTGTCCAGTTTAAAAGTTTAAGGATAATTTTTAGACTTTGATAAAAGTTCAAGGTTTAAAACAGATCGTTTCCTTCCTACTATCTCCATTCTTCTTACTTGAACATTATGGATTTGATTTAGGTCCTATTTGTCACAGCTCCAAGAATCCAACTTAGTTTTTTTTTCCTAGATTCTTGGAGTTGGAGCTGCTAGAAGTTTAAGGTTATCAGCGTGAGACAATTTGTTATATACTTCAGACCAAAACAAAAGGATTGAGCCACACTTAACCTACAAACTCTATTTCCAATAAGAATTTAGGAGTTGGAGCGTTGCCCAACATAGCCAGTCTCCACCGCACATGTTTAATCATTAGTCTTTCTAGTAATATATTTTATAAAACTTGTAAAGATGTAACTTCCTGAAAGATTTTCTTTCATGATGAATATGTTACTATCATCTACACATATAAATTCTTAATATTTTTATATATTAATGATTTAAAATTTTGCGGTTTCATGCATGCATTCTAGTACGCCATCTGTTTAAAGGGGTGTGTGTGGGGGGGGGCGGGGGGGTTTGGAGGGTTAATGTGCATCTCTTAGTACAACTTAAACTTTGTTCTCTCAGTTTGTCAATGTCTTGCATAATGGCATCACTTCTTTTCCCTGCAAATGATTTTCTTGATATCAAGTATGTACCCAATATTGCTTGGCATTTTGTCCAAACGATAATGGCGCCATTTTTTTTTTTGTCGAGGTTTGTTCACCTGACGAATTTCTAATATACAAACAAGTCGCAATGCACAATTCCTTACCATTATGAATATTTATTCTTTTCAGAATTTGCGCCTGAGTTAGTGTACAGAAAGTCCAAAACACATATTGTATATTCATTCATTTGCAGTACTAAACAATCTAAGACTTGGCCTGACAGTACTGCACGTAGATACCAGACTACCAGTACCACAAAGTTCAGGTATAACTAATGAAAACTTTCGGACATACTAATGTAGGGCATTTGATAAAGTCGTTTGGCACTATCAGCGTCAGTGAATTGCTACTTTCAGTGTGCTGCACATATCCAATAGAAAATCACAAGGAGAGATATTATTCAAGGTTGTAAATATTTCTATTTGTTTTTTTAAGTCGTGAGAAGAGGTAAGCTGATCGCTTAATATTGATTGTCGTAGATGTTGCCCTTTCGGAATTTGGCAAAGTAAATGGTGTTGATTGTTAATTTTAATTGATTAATTTGCACACCAGAAGGTGCTCGATGTCTTTTTACTGACAATTAGACATTTTTCCTTTTACTAGAAAGCTGTTTGCAATTTTGATTGCTTGATTTTTTTTCTGTTCTTTTATACTCTTACTAACCTTTTTTTTGTATTTTTCATTTTAGCTGCAATGAATCTGGCCCCTTTTATCACATATGTAACATGCGGATGGTTGGATATCGGGATATGGTTTTCTGTTTGTTAATTACTACAATACTATTTTTTAAGAGAATTACTACAATACTATTGATGAACAATATTGTCATGCAGAGAAAATTCTTTATGGGCTCCTAGGTTTTCACTTAATTCTTTCTATATCCCTGAATTTTGCTTCATCCCTTATATACCTTTGAGTTTTTATTTTAATCCCCTCTATACCCATTCTAGTAGTAGACTGTGAGTTAACCATTATTTTTTAAAATAACTATATTGCCCCTTTCTCTCTCATACTAATATTTTACCTACTTCAAAAATATATCTCTCATTATGAAAAAATTAATTTATAATAAAAGCAAATGGGATAGAGTTATTTAATGTAAAATTAAAAAGTTAAATTTTCAAACAAATTTAAAAAGATTAAATAAATACAAGAGTTTCACTGAGAAATTGAAAACCAAAATTACTTTAAAATTTTGGTTTGAAAATGCTATACGATTTCATCAAATTTAATTTAAAATTTATTTAAATATTTTAAATTTTATTTTTCATGTTTGTGTTTAGATAATTATATCCCCTTTTTACCATGAATCTTTTTTCATGTGTGTGAATTGTGTTTTTCTTAGTGAGCTAGCATACACGTATGAGGGGGGGGGGGGGACAATATAGTTGGTTTAAAAAAATTTAACGGTGAACTAACGGAATAGGTATAGCAGGGATAAAAATAAAAACTCGGAAGCATATAGGACATAAAACAAAATTTATGGATATATAAGAGATTGAGTGAAAACTAAGAGATATGTAAAGAATTTTCTCGTTACGTCCTTCTAGAGTATTGCGCAAATTGCAAAGCACACTGTGCTCCACTGTTGAATTAACAGTATATAGTTTTCTATTTTTTATTTTTTACATGTACATCTAAGTATATACACTCTATACTCTTTTAAAAGTCTCCAATGGTGGTGGCATAGTATCTACCACCCCACCATTGCTTTTACAATTTTTTATATTAGCCCTTGCAATTTTCTAATATTATAAAACAGTCCAATATTTTATTCAAACAAGTGAATACCATATACTCAAATAAGCAAACAAGTGATACTAACATATTTGATTAGAAAATATATTTATCTATGACATGTTATAATATATTATTACCCATAGCACAGCATCGCATTTTGCTAGTATAAACCAAATAATCCCACAGCGCTTTGGCCCACTCAATTTATTTGGCCTGCTGAAAATCTGTCCTAGCCCATGAAAGACCAAGGGGGAAGCCCCTTCGCCGTCCTTGCGCGAGCGGTCATGTCCGGCGAAGTGCTAAGGCCATTCTCAGTGCAACGTTTCATTGTGCGATTTTTAAGTGTGCTATGTCATCTAAGGATATTTGAGTTGATGCATAAAACTATTTCTTCCAATGCAAAGTTTTATTTCACGGTTTGATATGTTAGCATATCAATTAAATATTGCATCTTAGTGACTAATGGAAGTTGATGAAATATGTGGAGATAAAATACAAACCCTCTCAATAGAAGTTTTACACGGTTTCTAACTTGTTGGAAACGATGGTGCTCACCAGTTTCATCCTAATGAAACTGCTCCCATCTCCCACATCTATATTTGTGTCATTCTATTTAATATATGTGAAACCTCTATAAAATATACATTGGGACTGGCCTAAGAAGCACATGGAGATGCAATCTGAATTGGCTTTCACCTGATTGGTTGAGTGCTTGGTTCTACACATGCTTTCAGAGATTGTGGACTCATTATATTCAGTCTATGGTACAATACGTATTACTGAATTATTGATTGCTCCTCTTGGAATGTTTGGCTGATTTCTGTTTTTGCAGGGAGAAATTTATAGTTGATTTGTTCTTGAAGTATATGGGAAAACGTTATGACAGAAGCATGTGGCTTTCTGATGCATATATTCACGTACCACAATTCGCGGTTGCTTCATGTTATCAGGAGCAACGATCTCCAAAGCCTCCAGCGGTGTGCAATCGCTCTTTATTTTATTTTAAAACAACTTTACTGCTTTATAAATAATTGTTTCTTTCTTGGTTGAGTTCGTTCATGATTTTATTTTTGATTCTAGATACTTGTTCTGATTAGTTCATCCTTACAATGGTTGCATAGAAATTTCTGGTTATTAAGAATATATGTATATGAGATTATGACACGTCTATGCAACCATGCAAATAAATTTATACTGTATTACAAGAGATCGTGCTAAGGTCCAACAGTATTGGCCTTGCTGCCGGAGTAGCAGTGCACTAGCCATCTGGCCCACCCCTAATTTTCGCACCTACATGTTTTTTTTTTCTTAATATCGGATTAGTTACTTCCACTGAGATTTATTATTTTGATTCATGTATGGTGTATATCGCAATTTTGCAACTATGAATCCAATACAACGCGAGTTTGGATCTTATACAATGAAATACTAATATATTTGCAATAGAATTGTTTGCCTGCTGTTTTATACGACCAAAAAATAGAAAAAAGAACTCTAGCTAGTTACTAGTTAATTAAGAAAAAGAACAGATGTAGCAGCCGGCCTAAAGCTCGTCGCGGTCATCGTCGTCGTCGACGTTGCCATCTTCCGTTGCACGACCACCAGACCTCTGGTACACCGCCGACATGACAGGGTTGCACACGTCCTCCAGCTCCTTGAGCTTCTCCTCGTACTCCTCCTTGCCGGCGTCCTGGTTGCCGTCGAGCCACTCGTACGCCTCCCTCACCGCCTCCTCCACCTTCTCCTTCTCATCGCCTTCCATGGCGTCCGCCATCTTGCCGTCGACCGCGTTCTTGACGTTGTAGACGTACGCCTCCAGGTTGTTCCGGGCGTCAACCTGCTCCCTGTGCCTGCGGTCCTCCTCGGCGAACTCCTCCGCCTCGCGCACCATCCGATCGATCTCCTCCTGGCTCAGCCGCCGGTCGTCGCCGGAGATGGTGATCTTCTCCGACTTGCCGGTGGCCTTGTCCGCCGCCTGCACGCTGAGGATGCCGTTGGCGTCCACCTCAAAGGTCACCTCGATCTGCGGCGTCCCCCTCGGCGCCGGCGCGACCCCGGTGAGGTCGAACTTGCCGAGCAGCCGGTTGTCCCTCGTCATGCTCCGCTCGCCCTCGAACACCTGGATGGTCACCGTCGTCTGCTTGTCCTTGTAGGTGGTGAACACCTGCGTCTTCTTGGTCGGCACCACCGTGTTGCGCGGGATCAGCTTGGTCATCACGCCGCCGGCCGTCTCGAGGCCGAGGGTGAGCGGCGCGACGTCGAGGAGGATCATGCTCTCGGTGTTCTCGTCGACGTGGCCGCTGATGATGCTGGCCTGCACGGCGGCGCCGTAGGCCACGGCCTCGTCGGGGTTGACGCCTAGGTTGGGCTTCTTGCCGCCGAAGTAGTCCTTGAGCAGCTGCTGCACCTTGGGGATCCTGGTGCTGCCGCCGACGAGGACGATCTCGTCGATGTCGCCCTTGCTCAGCCCAGCGTCGGCCATGGCCTTCTTCACCGGCACCATCGTCTTCCTGAAGAGGTCGTTGTTGAGCTCCTCAAACCGCGCCCTGGTGAGCGGCTCCGAGAAGTCGACGCCGTCGAACAGCGACTCGATCTCGACGCGCACCTGGTGCTGGTTACTGAGCGCGCGCTTGGCGCGTTCGCACTCGCGTCGGAGCTTCCCCAGCGCGCGCGCGTCCCCGGTAATGTCGCGGCCGTGCTTCCGTCTGATGACCTTGATGAAGTGGTCCATGACGCGCTGGTCGAAGTCCTCGCCGCCAGGTGGGTGTCGCCGTTGGTGGCCAGGACCTCGAACACGCCGTTGTCGATGGCCAGGATGCTGACGTCGAACGTGCCGCCGCCGAGGTCGAAGACGAGGACGTTCTTCTCGGCGCCCTTCTTGTCGATGCCGTAGGCGATGGCGGCGGCGGTCGGCTCGTTGATGATGCGGTCCACGTTGAGGCCGGCGATGACGCCGGCGTCCTTGGTGGCCTGCCGCTGCGCGTCGTTGAAGTAGGCCGGCACGGTGACGACGGCGCGGGTGACCTTCTCGCCGAGGTAGGCCTCGGCCGTCTCCTTCATCCTGGTGAGCACCATAGCGCTCACCTCCTCGGGGCTGAACACCCGCACGTCGCCGTCCTTCACCTCGACGCGCACGTGCGGCTTGCCGTTCCTGTCGACGACGGCGAACGGCAGCAGCTTCATGTCGCGCTGCACCTCGGCGTCGGCAAACTGGCGTCCGATGAGGCGCTTGGCGTCGTAGATGGTCCGCTCCGGGTTGGCCGCTGCCTGGTTCTTGGCGGCCTCGCCGATGAGCCGCTCGCCGCCGTCGGTGAAGGCGACCCACGAGGGGGTGATCCGGTTGCCCTGATCGTTGGCGATGATCTCAACGTGGCCGTTCCGGTAGACGCCGACGCACGAATAGGTGGTGCCAAGGTCTATCCCGATCACGGTTCCGCCGGCCTTGGCGCCGGCAGCTCCACCCTTCGGTGGTGGCGCGGCCGCCGCAGAGCCAGCCGGCGCCATGAAGAGGAGAAGCACGGCGAGGAACAGCCCCAGATGTCTCGTCGTCGTCGACGCGCGCCGCGCCATGATCGTCGTCTTCGCTTTGGTTTGCTTTGCTTTTGGTTGGTCTAGACACGAGGCGGGGGCGTCGCGATATATAGCGGTGGCGGCCGTGGCCGACGTGGAAACCGAACTCGTCTCCGATCTGATGTGTGCTGTCCAATCGGAGGCTCGCGGCTGGACGGACGCGTCAGCGGTGTGATCTGGGCCCTCTGTTGCTCTGATCGGACGGTCAGGGTAGGGACTGCGACGTGTTAACGACGTGGCCGCGCCGGAGATGCATGGTCCGTCTCGGTTTCATCTTCGTGCATGGATCGGTAACGGACTCTGGATGGTTTTACAGAGTTGCATCCTGTCATCGAAGCTTACACTAACAAAATACTGAACGGAGAGTATATATATATGGGCAGTGACGAATCCAGCATAAAAATGGAAGATAGGCTCGAAGTTTACGTCTAATTCTGAGTCAAAATCAATATATACATCTTATCTAGGTGTCAGTAAAAAGAGAATTCTTTTAGACCTTAGCAAAGAGTGAAGTGAGCACTAAGCATCCACTTGTACATATAAATTAGCAAAATTAGTAATAAATTAATGGTAGGAGTAAACAAGTATTAACCAAAAGAAACAACATACCACTAAATCGAAGCGATTCGTTCACGAGGCAAAGATACTTTACGGGTTTTCAAGGCTTGGAAACGCTTCATGATTGCATCATTATCGATACTTTTAAATATCCCTCACTCAGTGTAGCATACCATCAAATCATTAAGCCAATCATCTAATATCTTATTGCGCAAATCTATCTTGATAATATTCATTGCTAAAAATATGCGCTCAACAGATGATGTTGCAATAGGGAGAATTAATGCCAGCTCAATGAGACGATACACTAATGGGAAGGTTCTATGTTTTCTGGTTTTAATCATCAGCTGAGCAAGACTTGTAATATCATGACATTCATTAAATTGCTCACTTCTCCTAACATTGAGAATGAAGGTTTGAAGCTGACTTCTTAGCAATAACCGGTCAATTATTGTAAAATCTTCAGCATAAATCTCAGCAAGTCAAACAAGCTTGTTAACATCAAACTTAGAGAATGAGTTTCTTGGATCAAGGCAAGACATACATATCACTGGAGGACACTTCATTAAAGCGATGATTCATTTCATACAAAGTTGTATCAATAGCGACATTGAAAATATTAACTTTGTAATAATGATATTGAGTCACTTTGTGTTTTCTCCGAACAGATTGATCCATAACTCCAATAAGATCATCCATGTTTGGCACATCAATCTCATATACCTCATAAAAGCTTTTGACTTGCTTGAACAATGGATTCCATTCATTGTCCCTCATATCTTGCAAGCGCTCTTTCATATCCAAGATCAAACCCATAACTTCGACAATATCTTGATCTTTCCTTTGCAAAGATTTTGATATTTCATTTGTAATGCTCAATAAGGATATTAAGAAATGCATGATGAATACAAATTCAAAGCACTCCATCTTCTTTACCAAACCTGCAGCTCCACCATGACTTGAGTGCTCATGAGCATCTCCACTTACAATTACTAGAACATCCACCACTGCCTCCCACATTTAGTATATACGAAGAAATATTTTCAAATATGATCCCCATCGAGTATCTCCAGGTCTAACTATGGATGATTCTTGATGCAGTCCTGAAATCTTTCTCTTCTCTAACTTGTCCAACAACACATCTTGATGTTTAGCAATTAATGCATCTTTTCTCTTGCAAGATGCACTAACTTGAGTCCCAATCAAGGGAATATAGTTGAAAAATTCAGCAATAGATGTACTACTTTGGGCAACAGTGATAACAACCAATTATAATTGATGAGCAAAGCAATGAACATAGAAAGCATATGGACTCTCATCCCTAATTAGTTTCTGCAGGCCATTAAATTCACCTCTCATATTTGAAGCTCTATATCCCTGCCCACGTAGCCTAGAAATAGGTAAACCATGAAGAGAAAGTACCTGAACCAAATACTCCTTCAATGCAGAAGATGTATAATCTGATATATGCTTAATTGCAAGAAACCTTTCCATGACCTTTCCATGATCATTCACAAATCTATAGCCAAGATAATGAGGAATTAGAATGTTAAAATAATAGAACAATGGAATAATAGATAAATGGTACAAATAAAACACTAGATTTACAACTAACCTTACAATTACTGCTATCTGCTCTTTTATTGATGAATCTCTAGCCTCATCAATAAGAACCGAGAAATTCTTATCCCCAATCTCACCCTTAATCACATCCATGACTTTTTGTGTACAATATTTTGTAAGGTCCTATTGACAAATCATAAGCGCATTCGCAACACCTTTGTCAAATGCCTCCTTCACATCATCCTTCTTATCTTTGTACCAATCCAACATTTCCCTAAAATTTCCTTTATTTATGAAAGTAGATGATTCATCGTGTCCACAAGAAGCTTCCCCTTGTGATGTGAGATATCTTACACAATCTAAAGAAGCAGTCAAGCGTATTTTGTATGAAATTTCATACTCCTTAAAGAAAGTAATAATTTTTTTTAGAAACACTTGCTCATTGGTTCTTGAAGGCAACGCATTCACCCCTTACAATGTTGTGAAAACTATTTAGACCACCAACATGTTTATTAAAACTATCCAAAGCTGTTTTCCAACGACTGAATCCTTCTTTGGAAAATACATCATTTTCCAAATGTGTTGGCTTGTGCTGATTTCTTGAAAAGAAAACAATAGAAACAAAATGCAACATCCTTTTCCACACTATATTCCAACCAATCAAATTTATTGAACCAATTCCGTTGAAAGGATCTCCAAATCTTACCATCTAATGTCTTTGGAAAATTATGCCCATGTGCTCTATTAGAACCATTCAACAAATATGCCCTTCTCACTTGATCTCTAATTTCAGGAGTATAATCATCTATTTGTATTCGTTTTGCTGGATTGGCAAAAATTTCATTAGGATCAAATTCTACTCGATGCCTCTTTGGTCTATTTGTGCTCTCATCAGTTTGAGGTGTGTCACTTGAATTGCTTATAAAGTAATTAAGCAATGTTGTTTTCTTCTCCATTGCAAATATACCAATAAATGGAACACTATAAAAATTGAAACATAAATAATAAATCCCGCAATTACAATAAATAAAATAATAAATAGAGTATGAAAGTATGATTGTATGAACCTGCTGGGCTGCTGGCAGCTGCAGACTTGTAGTGCTGCTGTGCTGGACTGCTGGTCGTCGTCGCCTAGTCCTGGACCTGGACTCCTAGCTACTCGGCTGCAACCTGCAAGTTTGCAAATGCTGCAGACAGCTCCGGCCTGCCGCGGTGCTGCCTGCGCCCTGCCTCTACAGCCCTGCGGCCGTGCTCGGTGCGCGCCGGCGAGGCCTGCGCCTCCGCGGCTTGGCCTGCTCGCCGGCGTCACCACCGCAGTTGCACGCTCGTCGCCGCCACGAAGTGATGAAGAATCCCCATAGCCACAGGCTAGCCACATGCCCACACAGTCTAAACCCTAAGCCAATTGACAAAATAAACAAAATGGGCCAAGTGGGCTGTGGCCAAATTGGTCAAATGGGCCGTTTAATGTATACCCATTCAGCTGTATTGCTCTGTTCTTCTTCCTCGTGGCGACAGAGGATGAGTTCTTCGGTTCTTCTCTTCTCCCTGTCTTCTCCAACAAACTTTTTGAAAAAATCGGAGGGTAGGCTAGAGCCTGATAAAGCCTACCCCTTGGATCCGCCCCTGTATATGGGTGCAACTTCATACTTGATAGGTTTGAATCATGAAATTATTAAATATATACTTGGAAAAACTAAATACGATGATTGATCCAGAGCATTCCTTGTTATCCATTATTCTGATCGAATGCAACCAATAAATAAATAACAACATATGCTATTTCCTCTGAAATTGTTTGGATTTGCCGATGTGTGTGCATAGTCACTACTACAAAAACTATTTTTACAGACGGGAGGAGTTTATTTTTACAGGTGGTCTAAAACTATCTGTGAAAATTGATTTTTGTAGGAGGCCACTAAAGAAATCCGCCTATGAAAATAGGTATTTTTACAGGCGAACCTCTTAAGCAACTGCCTGCAAAAATCGATTTTCGCAAGCGGTCGTTTAAGAGTATCGCCGTGAAAAAAAAACACGTTATTAAGAGCACCAAAATTGGCTAAGTCTCTACTCGTCTCCTCCCTCCCCCCCCTCACTCATTCCTCCCTCCGCCTCCCTCACTCCCTCTTCCGGCCCTCTCCCTCCGCTGCTTTGGCCGTTCCCACGGTTGGCACAACAACAAGGAGGCCAGGCCCGCTGGATCTAGTGACCCTAGCTGGCGGACCGCCAGATCTGGCGGTGTCCGCTGGTCCTCAGCGACGGCGGACCTTGGTGGCGACGGCTCTGCAAGCTCGGCGACAGCGGCTAGGCTTGCGGCTCGGTGATGGTGGCGGCGACGCCAACCACAGCGAAGGTTGTGGCTTGGGTCAAGAACAAGGG
This sequence comes from Oryza meyeriana var. granulata, assembly GCA_003991445.1. Taxonomy (NCBI): domain Eukaryota; kingdom Viridiplantae; phylum Streptophyta; class Magnoliopsida; order Poales; family Poaceae; genus Oryza; species Oryza meyeriana. The sequence continues at coordinate 155,291 of RYFJ01000636.1, read as the reverse complement.
CTTCATCGGCCACCAAGGTACCTGGTGAGCTCGTCCACGGTGAAAGTGCATCTAACTTCTAAGTGGGTTTTGGTGGATTAATGACAAAACGGTTAAGGGACTAATGAGTTTATCAAGAATTGTTCAGAGAATTAGTCCCAGGTTGCTTGGCGTGGTGCATGGAGACCCCAACAAAAACATGGCACAAAACGGCGAAGCGACTCGGAGTTTATTTTGAATTCTTTTGAATTTTCTTTTGAGTCGAGGAAAAACCGTACTATCAAGAGGGGTTGCAAGCAGTGTTCCCAGACCACTCAAGTGCTTAAAATCCAAATAGCTGAGAGTCCATCACTTTGGCACAACACATACACTTGGGATGGGCTAGTTTCAGTGTCAGGGTCGGAGACTAAGTGTTAGCCAACTTGGTTAGAGACTAAGTGTTGGCCGGGGGTTCCTACCCCTAGAGTCGGAACCTCCTGGTCAAAATCTGTGAGTAACGGCTAAGTGACGTAAGCCATATCCTATAAAGCCCAAAATTTGATTCTAGCCGTTATGTGAGGATACCACTTCATTTCAACTGTTCCCTAGTCTCTACTAAGGTTCTTTGAGCTCTCCCAACTAGTTCTAATGCATCCTTGGTGATTCTTGTGAAGATCTAGTGGGAAATTGAGTGAATTTTGTTGAGAGAAGGCTAGGAGGATCTTGTGCACTTGAGGAGGACGCGGATTGGCTGCTTGGAGCTTATTTCTCATAGAGGGAAATCTCCTAGACGGTTAGGCATCGCCCGCGAGCTTCCTCTTATTGTGGATTGTCTCGGGAAAGTTTGTAAAGATTAATCTCGCCTCCGCAAAGAAAAGAGGTAAATTCTAGTGGATACCAAGTTGATCTTCGTGGTCGCTTGGTGAGGCAGGGGGTCAATTGCGATCCAGCTCTTTGGAGCTCCTCAACAGAGACGTAGGATCTTTGTGATCCGAACTTCGGGAAAAATCTTTGTGCCTCCGTTGTGTTTTCTCATTATTGCCTCCGCTCCATATGATCCACCTCACAATGGAGTGGTGGAGAGGAAGAACCGGTCTCTTGTCAAGATGGCAAGAACTATGCTAGATGAATACAAGACCCCAGACATCTTTTGGACGGAGGCGGTGAACACCGCGTGTCACACGCTAAATTGCCTCTACCTCCACAAAGTTCTCAAAAAGACGGCATATGAACTCCTCACCGGTAACAAACCCAATGTCTCCTACTTTCATGTTTTTGGTTGCAAATGTTTTATTTTGAGTAAGAGACCTCGCTCATTCAAGTTTGCTCCAAAAGTGGATGAAGGATTTCTACTCGGATATGAGTCAAATGCTCACGCCTATCGTGTTTTCAACAAAGTCTCCGGAATTGTTGAAACCACGAGAGATGTGACATTTGATGAAACTAACAGCTCCCAAGTGGAGCAAGTTGAGCTTGAGATGCTAGGTGAAGGAGTCATGGGACACGACATAAAGAAAAAGACAATTGGAGAGGTGAGGCCGCTAGAAGAGTCGGAGGAGCAAAGAGGGACCGAACAAGCTCCTTCCACTCAAGTGGCGCCTCCAAGCATAAGAATTGATCAAGAGGACGATCCAGCACAAGTGGATGGGATCGATGCCGAGGGCACTAGTGAGCCAAGAGACACCATGCGAGCTCAAGTCCCCTCGGTGCACCATCCAAAAATTTACCACACCGTGCAAAAAGATCATCCCGTCGACAACATTCTTGGTAGAGTCAGAACTCACCTGCAGCGTTCTTGACCGGAACCTCCGACCAGACCTCTCGGCCTGCCCGAGAGAGCCGGTCAGAACCTCCTACCATTTTGGTCGGAGGTTCCTATCAGAATTTTACCACTATTTTTGGAGAATTTTTCAGGAACGCCTATTCACCCCCCCTCTATGCGACATCAACGGGATTTCACACGGTGGCTAGGGTTCTTGGATTTGAATTTGGGAAAAAAAATTTTGGGGAGTTAGAATCGCTAGAAATTATTTTTTTGCTAAAATTATTTACACAGTGGGTCGCCTTAACGTAGCCGCCTGCGAAAATAGCAGTTTTCTTTAGGGGGAACGCCTGCGAAAATGATTTTCACAAGCGGGTACGAAACCACCTGCGAACATCGTCGATTTTCACTGACCATTGATCACAGACAGTCTATTTGCCTGCTTGCGAAAACTCATTTTAACCACCAACGATTCCTAATTTTGTAGCAGCTGCAGGATCGTCGAACACATGCACAGCTAGATGAAAGGGCAAAACTTCAGAGAATGTGAGAGTTTGGAGAAAGAAGCCTGGTTCATCTAAAGCTACCGATGGATCATGGATGATGCTTCCGGTTCCGGAGGCATGTGCTCTCATCACTGTTTGCGATGGAAATGTAAAGAATCGCTAAGCTCCTACTGTCTGTATCGTTATACCGTAGTCCAACCAAACAGCGTAATGGAAACAGATACCATTGCATACCGGAGCCAAACAAAGCCATAAATCGGTTCAATCTGATTACATTTCCGCCGCAACTAATAACGTTAACGTTGCTGTAACCAAATGCCACCTTAGTGGTGATGAAAAATACAGCCTCAGGGAGTGGTAACTCTATTTATAGTAATATACATGTGTTAATACTATGATGATATTTACTAATAAAAAACAAATAATTAAAAGACAATATATGATTAAGTATAGAATGACATAATTCTTTGACAAATTTTTTTTCTTTAACTAAAGAAACAAGAGGATTTCTCAACACAAGATTGACAATAGAACAAGAGCATTTCTTAACACAGGATCAACAAATAAAATTATTGACAAAATACTTTTTGTCCTTTAACTAAAGAAACAAGAGGATTTCTCAACACAAGATAAATGATGAAACAAGATCATTTCTTAACATAGGATCAACAAATAAATTAAAGGAGCACGAAGATTGCTCAATAACTCTGCTAGTTTTTTTACCATACAAAACAAGCATCCGTTCAGACCAAAAGAATTTAGTTTAGATGAATAATGGTTTCACTCACAAGCAAGCAACTAATGACCGACAAAGACGCTGCTGGACTTGATCTTACACAATACTTAAAAGCATTTCCATTATCTCTGAATACTAGTTACATTAAACTTAAGGCACCCAAACCACTGGTCAGAAATTGCAATTAACAGTGCAGTCTGTTGACTAAACGAACATAATTCACCAAACTAATTTTAGCTTTCGGGATCATTGTGCATTTGTATGTTGATGGTCCTGTGCATAGAAGAGGCCCGGCGAGAGTCAGACTCGCGACATCATGGATCCACTCGGAGACTGTCGTTAGTGCTTTCTTCTGAATTTTTTGAACGTTGTTGTCGCCCTGTTACTTGCATGGTGGTGCTGCCTTTAAAAATCACAATGAGGGCAGAGCTCCTAAATGCCATGGTTCACTGGAAAAAAAATACAGCCATGTAGTGTTGATGGTTCTTTTGAGGAGGGTAAAAAAAATCAGAAAGATAGAAGGATATGGTATGAGAACAAACGGTACATTCTAGATGCGACATGGAAGAATTACACTTAATAATTTCACCATGGATAGTTTATATACATGGGGATTTGAAAAGCTGCTTCAGGAAAGCAAGATTACCAATTTGTGCATATGGCATGGGGGATTGATTTTGCTTTCCCTGCAAGAAGAGTATTTGACAAATGGAAGGCAGGGTAAAAAAAAAACCAAATTTTACTGCTCAGACATTAAAAGATAGCATTTACACATGCAAAGCTGGGCAGCAGGCAACTTCAAGTTTATAAATATTATAGTACAGATTAGAAACAGAACTTGGAAAAAGAACCTAGAGCTTAACTGATCTCAGGAAATATATAGCTAAACAATTCTGTATTTCAATAATTAGAAGGAATTTTGATCAAGGATATATAGAAAACATGAATGTTCATCAAATAAGAGTTGACGGCATGACGTTCAGTAATTATCCACCATTAGAGATGACAGGTAGTTTCACTAAGGTAGAGCTGAAGAATCTGACAAATAATCATCCCTTACCAGAAACTTGTAGGAGACAATGACGATGCAAAAAGAACTTCCATTTTTCATATAATAGTGTAAGGACCACATAAAAAAAACCTGCTGTTTATTAATATTCTCCTTGATCACAATACTAATCTAACAGACCATAGAGCTAAAATATGCACAGTCCTGGAGTTGAATTGGCAGGCACAAATATCTTCAAGGAATTAATTCCACCAAAGGAAAGGATGGAAACTCTAATCCACTATTAGATTGGAAAAGGGCATCAACATGTCTTGCAAATATTTTTGCTCTAGCTTTCGTATGTGCTCAACAAACTAATTTCACAAAATAAAGAAAAACTTGATTTTGACATGCTGTAGCTTTGCTGTGCCATGCCCCAAACTAACCTTATACTTACCGCTTCCTGCTGCTTCCATCTGCAACTATAACGATAAAATAGTGCAGCCAGAGAATTAGTGAACAATGTTCAAGACACCATTGTGACGCAAAAGAGAGTCATCATTATATTTTCTCTAAATAGCCATGTATGGTAAATAAATCAAAAAATTATGTAACTGAAAAAACTATGTGTACCATGAAGGAATACGGGTAGGCTAAAATAACACAAACAAAATTTTCTACCGCATAAACCAGTAAACCATGCGAATAACGGATCATGGACCATTCCTACTCGATGTGCGGAGTAGCAGAAGCAGAGTCGGAGTAGCTCGATCCGACAAAGCGCGCACCGATTTAGAGAAAGCCATCGATCTCAGCAACTCAATCGTCTCCTCTTTGAGCGAACGTCTCCTCCTCGCGCGATTGTCTTCCCACGTTCCATGCTGATCAATGCCGCAACACAGCAGCGTCTCTACCGGTATCCACACACCGTGCACGGAAGTCCTAGCGCCCGCGTGTGTCCAGGGTTTTTCTTGTGGAGAGAGATATAGAACTTCTAACTGGGCTTCGCAGGTCCATTAGGAACTCTACGTGGATCCCTATCTGAACTGAGCCAAATTAGGATCTCTATCCAAACACTTCGTTCCAACCCGTTAAGTTTGCAACCCCATAGGTTCATATACACTCGGTTGTAAACCAAAAACAACTTTTTGGTTCATGTGTCAATAGCGGTCTCTAACAAAGCATATCGACCCGCCGAGTGTACACAAAGATCATATCGGCTGAGCCTGTAGTGTATACATATACGAACCTCTTTGCCCTACAATATCGATTAAACTCAAGGCGAGATGTGTCATTCTTTTAATAGCTTAATCATTCACTAGATAATGTGATAGATTACTCAACTCATGATTGACTCCTCAATCACTCGGCATGGTCATACATTTCTGTAGTCCATTACACTGAAGAGCCTAGAGATATCTTTCCCATTAACTAGAAGGGACAAATCTCATCTTGATTATTCACATCCCACTACATGTTTTACAGCGAACCTGTAGACTACTTTTATAACTAACCAGTTACAGAGGTAGTATTTGGCAGCCCCAAAGAAAGCCACTACACATGTTGGGAATCATGACAATCTCAGGTATAAGTGTTCTACACTAACACTAATTGAGATCAATTGATGGCGCATCATATATAGCTCTTGCAGTGTCTCAGGTTGGGTCTATCCAACATGTTCTCTAACATGTGTCCAGATTATTAATTCGGTATCTCTATACCATGATTCATGAGACATGATCATTAATCAATACATATGTTGATCTTAGAATCATATCCGTTCCACATATGGTATAATCAGGGATTTTTTAAAAATAGTAACATCTCACATAAAAAGTCTCATGAATAAGCCACATACTCATTGATCACTAATAAGTTATCTATCTTAAGGAACACTTTATTTATAAATTCATAAACATAATATGTGACACAATTATCATTACGATTGTCTTTAGTACATATGACTAACATATCGTTGAAAGCTCATTAAAGGAAGAGAAAAGCATGTGCTCACAAATAAGATGTTTCTAACACCATAGGAAAAGAATTCAAATGTTATATATCTTGTTTTCCTCCCTGGTAAGCAACATGCAAAGAAATCAAAGATTTAATCATTTACGCAGTTTGATGATGTTACAGTAGCATTAGGAATCATGTCCAAAAATACTTCGAAACTCCCATGAGAATCCATCAATTCAAAAGAGGCCTAGACACGCCATGGCCTCCAAGCATGTACAAGTGATGCCATCTTTACCTTCCTTGTTTTGCACAAGACACTAAAATTCATGAAAGGCACCAAATTCAGATCAACTACCTTATTTCCTCCTGTAATTCTTATTTCTTCAGTAGAATTGCCATAGCAATTAATTATGAGTTATATTAAGATGCTCTAAAAATAAACAAATGAATTCCCATGCATATGGTAAAATTCACCAGATTGATAAAAATAAACAAATGCATCAGAAAACCATTAGTCAATCAGATAACTAAATTTAATAAAGAAAAAAAACACACCCATATTAAAGTGCACTTACAATCATTTGCTTAGGCTAGAAATTTAGAAGCAGTACCTTTCATAATCGTGGCCTCGGCGATTGAGATCATCAAAACGTTCAGAATCATAGTGCTCCCTTCTTTCGCGGTGCTCCCCGCGCCTGCCACCATGGTTATGGTCCATCCAGTCTCTGGCCACGTTCCCTGTCCTTGTCCTTCTCCGTGCTCTGTCGCCTCTCTCTAGCCATCATGTAGCTGCCTCGTGCTGCATAAGGAAGAGCTTATTAGTATGCTTGCTACTTAGGCACCATAAAGCTATCAACGACAGATTTTCTAACAGTGAACATAATGACTGAGTGGAGAGCTACTTAGATGCAAACAGTGACCATAAACTACAGCAGAACAGTCCAGGCTGATATACTGGAGTACACCTCTCGATGAAACGGCCTTCACAACTTATTTTCATTAGCTGGAACTTCAAGCTTGGAAACAACAATGGAGTCCACAGTTCCCTCAGTTTCTTTTAAGGACACAAAATTGGAGAACATCAAAGAAATTGAAAATTTGATCGTGAGTTCTTGCTGGCCTAGGAAGACGTCAACACTGATATTTGCGTTTTGGTTAAGGAAGGCTGCGTTTGTTTCCACTTTTTCTTCAGATTTTTTAAATAGATTATTTGATTCATGTCTCTAAAAATACGATTTTCCAAAAAACTTTCTTCTACCACATATTCTAAACTATTTATAAATTTAACTTTTTAAAATATTAATTTATCACGTTAATAAAAAACCAATCCGTATAAATAATCTAAAGAAAAAATTATCATGAAACGGAGCCGAGGACACCCAAGTACCCAACAGGCCAAACAAAGCAGAAAGAATAGAGGAAGCAGAACATAACCTGACGATGTCTTGATTGGAGATTCAGATGCTTAATAACCACTAGTGCTGGCCAACATCTCACAACTCACGAGCAACAACAACTGTAAGACGCTTTATGGCCAACTGTACATCAGCGGCTGTGATGGCCAGCAGTGGCAACACATCTTGTTTGCTGCTCTTCTCGTCATCGTCGGCGCGTGGAGACTTGTGGGTGCGACCCCGGCCGGCGTCGTCCGCGAGAGAGCAGCTTCGGCGTCATACGCAGCCCCTATCTCGCGCTGAACCACATCCCTAACGGGCAGCAGCGTGCTGCTGCCGTCAAGGGTGGAGGCAGGCAACGCCAGCAGATTGGGGAGGCAGGCGCTACTCACCGGTGTTGAGGGAGGACTAGGCTCAGTTCGAATGTATAGGTTGAGGAAAAAAAAACTTTTTATTTTTTTTAAGCATGCTTTACAAACTGCTAAATGATATATTTTTTTAAAAAAATTTTATATAAGAATTGCTTTAAAAATTATGTTAATCCATTTTTCAAGTTTAAAATAATTAATAGTCAATTAATCATGTGCTAATGACTCATCTCGTTTTACATGATATTCTTCCTTTTCTCTCTTCTCTCACCTCCAAACTATTCCTAGGACTAGAAGTCAGGCAACATGGTGGCAGGTGAGTACTGGGTAGGTGGCGGCGCGTCGCATCTTGCGAGCCAAGGGGATCAAGATGGGATCTATTGAAGCTACGAGATATCTTAATGGGTTGGCCTCCTTGGCACTCTAGTGTTTGTAGAGCCGGTCCATTTATACATTGGAGACGGGCCAACGATTGAGTCCAGTGGGTTGGCCCGGACCACGGCCACCCAAATGCGTCAAGGGCAAGAAGATCAGGAGGAGGGGGGTTCTGTAGGGGAGGTGGAAAAGACATGGACTGTTGGATTTGTTGTAGACCAATATAGATCGATGGATTTGATGAATCAAGAATGTGGACTGATGTTGGTGTTTTAAGGGTAGATATATAATCTTTTTATTTTTTAATCTAATACTCTCTCCAGTTTTTAATAAATAATGCCGTTGACTTTTAACACGACGTTTGGCCATTCGTCTTATTCAAAAATTTAAGTAAGTATGATTTATTTTGTTGTGATCTGTTTTATCATTAAAGGAACATCAAGCATGACTTATTTTTTTTATATTTACATCAATTTTTTGAATAAGACGAATTGTCAAATGTCACGATAAAAGTCAATGGCGTCATTTATTAAAAATGGGAGGTAGTAATAAAGAGTGGTTTTCAACTTTTATCAGCTTGGGCCATCTGTCGGTGGATGAACACCGAGAATGAGGATCAAGACATACCCCCTTGAGGTTCAGCCAGGGGGTTGCGGTTCTTGAGTTTGCCTAGGAGGTGGAAAAATATGGACATAGGGAGTTTAGATAGGTCTAGACTGCAGAGAGGCGTAATACCCTACTTCTATGTGTAGTGTTATGCTTAGTTTCTTGGTTAAGAATGCTCTAAAGTCCCACCCCCCTCATGGTCTTGGACCTACCCATATAGATCATGGGGATGCCATAGTGGCCGAATCGGAGGAATGGGCGCCAAAACCCACGCCATAAAATTACAGCTAGCTTATAACTAAGTTACAAGGTAGGCACAGTGCCAGCCGTTCCTCTCCAACAGACCTTGTGCTCTTCCAAGCTGGGCCCCCGCAAAGCAGATCCAGTGGGAGGCCGTGGGCGCCTGCCACATACCCCAGGCACCCGCCACGTGCCCCAGAGGCCACCCACTCTCACGTGGGAGAGCTCTGGTAGAGAAAACCTTAGTCATCATTGTTATCGCATGGCCCTATTTGTCAGTGTCCAGACGAAGTAGGCAAAAAGTGAAGAGAGCAGGCAAGCCGTCAGGAGTCAAGCAGACCATCTAACAACCCACATCTCCTAACAGCCTTCACAGGGCTTCGATTGACAAGCGACATGGCTTCATCTATCTACCACGCCGCACACCCTGGCGGGTAGACATCCATCACATTGCTCTTCCTTGGAGGGGTACTCGAAGGACAAGGCATGGTAGCACGCCTTGCCCTGGCGGATTAAATACACCAGTAGCCGTTTGGCCCAAGCACATCCTCGTGGATCCGTGTGGGTCACGGGTGCTCAGGGTCGCCATTCTCGAGGTCGGCCATCCAGAGCAAATCCGGACGAAAAAATGGTTGGTGCTCGGGACCAGCCTGCCCAGGGCCCCGAGCTCCCAGGCTTAAGTCTCACTTCATCCTAAGCCCCAGGGGGTGTCTCGAGCTCGGGAAACAGGTGACGTGGCGCTCGGCTACGCCACAGGATGTCGAGCACCCTACCTTGCCTCATCAGTAGCGTGAGCCTGATGTCGACCTCCTACGCTGCCTGTTTGACCGGCATGCAGAAGTACTGTGACACTAGCTCGAACGTCAATGGCTTCTCCTCTGATCGATGGCTGCTCGGGCGTTGTTGCGGCTCCATGCTCTTCTCATTCTCTAGCTTCTTCCCGAGCACAGGGGGTGCAAGGCTCTCTGGATCGATTCATGCCGCTCCCCGTGCTCGGGGAACAGGTGACATGATGTCTGACTGCCCTGCGCCCATAACGCAGGGAACCTCGATTCCCATATCATCGACACTGTAACGACTCGCTTTCAGCGAGACGTAAAACAATATTTTGCTAAAAACTACCCGTGAAAATTTCGATCTTGTGAGCTGTGTTGTATGTCGTGCCTGGATCTCAGATTGTCTTCTTGTCCTCAATATCGTAATCCCTCCTCTCAAAAACCTCTGTTCCAAAACAATATCCAAGTTCGAATCGCCGTTATCGAACTCCGCTCCTAAAACCCTAATGGCAAGTTACCCGATCTTCTTCTTCAAAAACTCATGCTTCAATATCCGTTCCGAAGTTCTGAGTCGGAACCCTAAGATATCCCCTTTGGACCCTACCCTGAAATTCCCTTGATTCCTCTCCTGTTTGAATCCCTAAGAACCCCAAGTTTAAATATGCATCTTGGAATCAAACTTCTATTCAAAAATCTCTTCCATCCATACATACATATATATATATACCTCCTATCCTTGTTCTCCTGAGACCCCAAAATATTCCGAGATCAAATACTTCATTATAATTCAATCGCCAATTAATTACCCGGTCAAACATCCCCTCTTTTGAAATCTCCTCCAAATAAGTCTCGAAGACCAAGTATCAGTATCCCTTGCGTAATTCTCTCCTGGACCTCCTTGAAACCCTCCCAAATTCCCTTGAGCACCCCACATTCGAATTAAAGATTGTAATTTGAATTGAACCCTCTCTAAAATCCTCTCCTTGGATTTTTTCCCTACTAAAATACTCAGAAAATTCCAAATGCAAAGCCCCTCCAAATATCAAAATTATCCCTCTGAATTTACCCTTGACTCCCTGATTTTTGGCTGAATTCAAACGTGAAATTTGAATTCAAATTCTCAAGCAAATCCCCAAAATCCCTCCAAAAACCCCTCTGGAAAATTGAGAAATTGCACTGTTCCCCTTAGGCCACGCTCTCCCCTCCGGCCCAGTTCTGCACCCCGCCCGTGAGCCAGCGCTGATCGCCGCTCGCCGATGGGCGCCGCGTGTCCCTGCTCCAGCGTCCGGCGCCATCCAATCTCATTTACCGGACACGTGCGCCCGCCACCACTGGATCGCCGCCACGTGGTCCTGGGCGTCGTCGCGCCGCCCATTTTCCTCCGCCCGCCCGCTCGCTCGCGAGAGTGTCGTCGCTGCCGGATGCTTGCCGCGTGGACCCAAGCACCACACCTCGCCGTCAGATCCCCTCGCTTGCTCGCCGCCCGCGTGAGATCGTGCCAAGTCCCGTGGATTCGTGCCACGTGTCCCCGCCGTGCACAACCGTCGATTTCTCCCCCATAGTGCCGTCTTCTTCCTCCGTTCTCCACCCCCTCATTTCGTCCACGCATGGAAACTGTTCGACCAAAATCCTCCTAGGCCGCCCACGCCACGCTGGTCCCCACCCGGTCCTGCCGGCACCGCAAAACTCTAGTCCTTGGACGGCCGCCTCTCACCGCTCCTGTTTTCCCGCTCCTCCTCTCCTTTTCCCTCTCCTCGGTCCCGGACCGAGCCGGTCAATGGAGCCCGGAACGCTGACGTCACCGTCGTCCTCTTGTGTGCCCACGAGCCCACGCTTCGAACCACGTCGTTCAATTAACCGCCTTCACCACCTAACGCATCCCCACCGCCGATCCAATTTCCCTGTCGCGTGAGAATCCCGTGCTGTCGGAGGATGAAACCTCGATGGCGGGAAGTCGGGTGACCCCCCTTTTGAGATTCGGCCAGGGGAGTAGTTCTCAGGCGAAGCCGGCTTCAGGTGTAGCAAAAAGATACGCGAAGAAGACGATGAACAGCACACTCAGAGGAGACACGAGGATTTATACAGGTTCGGGCCGCTCGGAAGCGTAATACCCTACTCCTGTGTGTATGCTATCTGTGGTGATGAATGTAGTATCGGTAGTTACAAGGTAAGCTAGCTCACAGCCGGAGCCGGAGAAGAGGAACAGTGGCTACGAGAATGAGCGTGGAGCAGAAGACGGGGAAAGCTCCGTCCAGTTCGGTCTCCTGCCCGCCTGCCTGTGGCTTGGATCCTCCTTTATAGATGAGGGGATCCACAACGGCCGATGCACGTGAGAGAGCTAGGTATGATCTGTCCTGTCAAAGTCTTGTCGCCGTCTGTCTTGCACGCGTCTGCTGGCGCCTGCTGTGTCCACGCCGGGTAGGTCGGCTGCGGAGGACGGCTGGAACGTGGAGACGTGATGGCGTACGCCTCCAAGTCAAGGGTCTCTGACTCTTCTGACTTCAGCGCACACTCTTCCCTCAGAAGTCAAGTTTTGACGGCAGTCGGTGTGCACGGGGGGCCATTGGGAGACGCCCACACGTTGGCAGAGTAGTTGGTCCCAGAGCCTTTGCCGGGGACCGACATGTGGCCCCGGGCAGGCAGTGAATTGTGCCCGGAGCAAGGCTCGGGCCCGAGGCCAAAGAGACCCGGGCCGAGCTGATATACGATGCCGGGGCGTGCCGGGGGCGATGGCGAGAGTGCCCGGGCACGAGCCCGGGGCCGTCGGCGGTCGCAGGCCCCAGGCACAGCCATCCCCGGAGGGGGCGTCAGCGACCGAAGGCGGTAGCGGCCCCGGCACGAGCCCGGGGCGGTGGAAGGGTGCCCCCCGGGATCACGTGGCCGAGACCCACGCGTCCCCAGGGCATGTGGGACCCCCTGTCCTACTTCGCCGACAGTGGCCCTGGCCCGTTGCTCGGCTGGGTCTGCCCCGGCCAGGAGACAGGCACGTCTTGAAGAAAGGAGGGGACGCTGGTCCGCCTGGTTCGTCATGCACTGACGTGCTTGACGCTTTGTGATTTAGATGCGATACGTACCCGGACCCGGGCTGGAATCATGGAACGAATGTTGAGGAAGGCCGGCGGGCAGCGGTCGTGATGGCGAGGCGGCAGCTTGCCGCCCGTATGTCGCCACCGAGTTCTTCGTGGTGACCGCTAGTCGGAAGCCGCGGCAGCAATGAGGCGCGTCGTCCATTTGGAGGCTGCCACCTAATCCGCCGCCGATGAGTTCTCCCGCGCCTGGCCCGAGATGGAGGCGCGGGAGAAGGAAACACTCTCCGGGAAGAACGCGTCCGGGCCAAGAGGCTGGGCTCGCGTCCCGGGGTGTGAGTTCGGCGTGCGCGAGGGAGTCGCGGTTGTTCGCGAGAAAGTCGCGGTGGTTCGCGAGGTGTTCGCGCAGATCGCGAGGACGTCGCGGCGGTTCGGAGGACGTCGCGGCGGTTCGCAGGAAGTCTCGGGAGGCCGTGGTCGAGCCCGCTGCCCGGAGCAGGGTTCTTTGACCGCGGCGACCATCTCGTAGAGCTGATGCTGACGAGGAGGTTGTGGAAGACGCCGGTTTCCTTCTGACGCTGTGCGCGGGCGCCTTCGGGGTCCGGGGCCCTCCATGCCCCGGGCGCCCTTCTTCTGTCGTCGTCCGGGGTCTGGCCGAAGGAGGCCAGCGACCTCTCCCCGTGCGACGGCGTCTCCGGGCCTCGCTCGTGCTTGCGCTCCGGTTTTTGCCTGTCTTGTAAAAAGAGAGATGTTTGCATATGTATATGGTCATGTTTATACTTTTCGTACCTTGGTTTATTGTGTTGTTCGGAGGTCGCTTGTACTCGGGGTCCCGTGTCTGGGGACGTCGAGTATCGGGCGCCGTCCGACATCGAGGGCCAGCAACTGCGAACAGCCGTAGGGTGTGAGACCCCTGTCCGGGCCCCGGCGCAGCCGCTTGCCCCGGGAGTTCGGGCCCGGAGGCGGCGAACGCGACCGTCGGACGCTCGGGAGCTCGGTTCCCGGGGGCCGAGCAGTCCGGACGTGAGCTTGGCGGAGCGACGAAGTTCGCAGGTTCGGCCCCTGCCCATCTTCCGGGTCCCGGGGCCCTCCGCGCCCCGGGAACCTAGGCTGACATGCAAATAGAGGAAGAATACAAGTTGAGTAGTATGTAAGTTGGATAAGGTTACGTATCTGGGTATGCGAAGGGCGGCATGGCTTCGCGAGCACCATCCCGGGACCAGGGGTGTTGTTCTCCCTCGGGAGCGCCGAGCATCGGCCGATCCGCTGTGAATCGCCGTCGCGCCCAGGTCCCCCGGGGCCCGGGCCTGGCACCCAAGTGCCGCGGGCGCCGAGCGCGAGACTTGCGGAATTGGTTGAGGCTCGGTCCCTTCCGTCTTCCGGATTCGGGGGTCCTTCGTGCCCCAGGCCCCGTTGGCCTAGGGAGCACAGCGATGCCCGACGACAGGCTCTACATGATGAACCGTGAGAGCACTTGGCTCGTTCCCCTTGTCCATTCCATGTTGCGAGCCGTTGCGTCTACCACCTCTTAGGGGCCTCTTCGCGGTCGCGACGAGCGGAGGAAAGGATTGCGCATAAGGAATCTACCCCTAGCAGCGGAAAAACCGAGCCCGAAGCCAACCAGAGCGGGGCACCGCAAGCCGGGGGCTTAGACGATGTCCGGGTTTAGCAGATGGGATACGGTAGCTCGCTGGTAAGGAACAGATGCTTAGGCGCAATACCCAGCCACCGCATGGGCGCGACCCGATTATGCCCCCGGGGGGAGATCGCCACGATCGCGACACAAAGAAAGGATAAGGGCACGAGCCCGGAAATGATAATAAAAGCATTACTATGGAAAGCGAATGCACATCGGCCTCGATCAGTGCTGAGGTTTAGAGGCACTTACAGGATGTGCTTTCAGATAATATTTGCGAAGATGCTCCCAGGCTTACCGAGCCTGGTTGGGAAGTTCCGATCACCAGGGAGGGGCCTTCCCACGGGGGGAAGATTTCATTCCGACCCGTACGAAGATACGGCGGAGATTCGAACCCCAAACCTGAAGTGATCGGGCCCGAACCTGACGCCAAAGGTAGCGCTTGAGGCCTTGCTGGTAACGGGCGACGCGGAGCGGAGCGCGCCACCTTCGTTCCTCGAGGAAGTCGAGGTTGTCGAGATGCATATTGTCGTGGTTGATGTCTGTCGATGTAGCGCTGTACCCGAGAGCCGAAGAAGATCTGGCGACAGAACGGCTTTGGCCCGGTACACCAGGAAGAACTGGGCCTCCCCGGGCGCTAAGCTTGGTGCGGTATGAGTCGTCCCCGGGACCCGCCGGGGAAAGGTCTACTCTACGCATAGTGAACTGTGAGAGCGTCCGGTCTGTTCCCTTGTCCATCCCATGCTACGCAACACATGGAAAACAACGAAAGGAACGAGACCGGGTAGAATATTAAAAATATTGCTTATGTAAAGTGTATATACATGGGGCCCAGGCTAGCGCTGAGTTTCCGGAGAAGTCCAGCGCTGGCCCGGGTTTACCCAACTTACAGGATGTTTATACAGATGGATTTGCGAAGATACTTGTTATGCCTAGGGATGGAGCTCGGACTAGCTTCCCTCGCGAGCCCGAGTCCGGTATGTGTTCGGGCCCCGGGGGCCCCGGCTGTTATGCGAAGGATAAGTGTCCGGGACCCGGGGGCCCCAGACTGAAATATAGTTTTGATATAAGCCGGGTTCCGGGGCCCGGGCTTGAATATGGGATGTGAGACGACCCTCCGGTAGCATTCTCGCCGGGGCGGTGCTATCCGGGCTATCGCGCCCTATTCCTGGTGTCGCGTTCCTAGGCTTGCACCCGCCTTGGCGATGCCGCCCTGGTTCGGCTCCTCGGTGTCGGACCCGGGGCGCGGATTCGGGAATCCGAGCCTCGGCTCGAATATGTGCCCGGGATCCAAGGGGCCCCGGACTGAAATACAACTTAATGTGTATGGTCGACATGAGCCTGGGCACGGAGGCCTGGGCTAGGACATGGACCACGTCGGGACGACTTCCCCGGACACGCCCATGCCGAGGCGATGTCGTCCGGGTACTCGCGCCCTGTGAGGGTCATTCCGGGCGCCATGTTCCTAGGCGCGCATTCGCCTGGGCGAGGGGTGCTCTACGACGAGCGCCGTGCTTGCTGCCTGCAGAATATCATTGGTGCACGCCCAACCATCGACTCGCGCGTCACGGCCTGAGGCCACGGCGCGAGGAGTGGGCATGAGCCCCGCTACCGAGGGTAGCGAGGAGGCTCTCGAGTTCTGGCCTGTCAGGGGCAGTGTTTTGGGCTCAGCTTCCCTTTCGAGGGTGCGAGCTCTCGACACCGGGAGGAGGTCCTCAACCGGGAGCGGCCTGCCCGGACTCGCGTTCGACAGGGCGGCGTGGTCCGGACTATCACACCGGGACCCGGAGGCCCCGGACTGGGTCGGGGCGAACCGCCCGGACTTGCCACCTAATCCGATGGAGTCCGAGCAGCCGTTCCCTATGTACCTGGGCGCCCAGGAGCCAAGGGCTCCAACCGGGGCCAGTTACACGCGCCCGGGAGCCAAGCTCCGACCGGGGCGAGCACGTGCCCGGGAGCGAAACTCCCACCGGGCTAAGTACGCAAGTACGCGCCCGGGGGCCGAGCTCCGACCGGGGCGAAGTACGCGCCCGGGAGCCGAGCTCCCACCGGGCTAAGTACGCAAGTACGCGCCCGGGAGCCGAGCTCTGACCGGGGCGAAGTACGCGCCCGGGAGCCGAGCTCCCACCGGGGCGAGCATGTGCCCGGGAGCTAAGCTCCCACCGGGCTAAGTAAGTACGCGCCCGGGAGCCAAGCTCGGACCGGGGCGAAGTACGCGCCCGGGAGCCGAGCTCCGACCGGGGCGAGCATGTGCCCGGGAGCTAAGCTCCCACCGGGCTAAGTAAGTACGCGCCCGGGAGCCAAGCTCCGACCGGGGCGAGCTACGCGCCCGGGGGCCAAAGGCTCCGACCGGGGCAGACAAGGGTTCCTAACTGAAAAGCTAATTGACAAGTGCCGGGTAAGGATATGTACCGTATTAGGACGAGTTCCCCGGGTCCGCCCTTGCCGAGGCGGTACTGTCCGGGTACCCGTGCCCCGTCGAAGTCGTTCCGGCTCGGGAGCAGGACTCGGACCGTCCGCCAAGGGTTCGGATCATCCGAACCGCCTCGGTCGGGCTCGGGCCCGCTACTGCTCCTGCCGGAGCTTCTTGACGCGCTCGGCCAGCTTTTGGACGGCGCGGCATTCCACGAGGTCATGCGAATCCGTCTCGTGGACGGCGCACCACCTCCGGGCTTCGACCGGCTCGAGGCGCTCGGCCAAGCGCTGGACGGCACGACACTTCGTGATGTCGTGCCGGTCCGTGTCGTGGTAGGCGCACCACCCCCGAACTATGGCCGGCTCGGTACGCTCGGGTGAGCGCTGGATGGCGTGGCACTCCGTGATGTCGTGCCAGTCCGTCTGGTGGAGAGGGCACCACTTCTGGGCTGTTGCCGGCGGTGGCGGCGCGCGTGCGGCCTTTCGCCGCTTGCTGCGACCATCGCCTCCGCGGGCATCATAGCTCCGGGAGCTGCCCGTAGTCGCCATGGCGTAGCTCTCGGCTGCCGCCTTGGCCTTCTGGCGCTTCCTCCTGTTCCGCCGCAGCGCGGAACGTGAAAGCTTGCCATCTTCTTCAGGACCCTGGCCGGGGGCCCAGGACTTGCGGCAGCGTTCGCCGCGCGCTCGCGCTGCCGCTCGATCGTGACCGGCGTCCTCCTGAACCTGCGTCCGGTCCAACCAATCGTGGAGGTCGCCGTGGCCATTGTTGGAGTCCCGCGGACGATGGCCTTCCTCCATGGAGTGCGTTGGTGTTGGAGGCGCCGGCGTACACCTGAAAAGGAACTCCCCCTACCTGGCGCGCCAGCTGTCGGAGGATGAAACCTCGACGGCGGGAAGTCGGGTGACCCCCCTTTTGAGATTCGGCCAGGGGAGTAGTTCTCAGGCGAAGCCGGCTTCAGGTGTAGCAAAAAGATACGCGAAGAAGACGATGAACAGCACACTCAGAGGAGACACGAGGATTTATACAGGTTCGGGCCGCTCGGAAGCGTAATACCCTACTCCTGTGTGTATGCTATCTGTGGTGGATGAATGTAGTATGGTAGTTACAAGGTAAGCTAGCTCACAGCCGGAGCCGGAGAAGAGGAACAGTGGCTAGAGAATGAGCTTGGGAGCAGAAGACGGGGAAAGCTCCGTCCAGTTCGGTCTCCTCCCCCCGTGCCTGTGGCTTGGATCCTCCTTTATAGATGAGGGGAGTCCACAACGCCGGATGCACGTGAGAGAGCTAGGTATGATCTGTCCTGTCAAAGTCTTGTCGCCGTCTTGTCTTGCACGTCCGCCTGCTGGCGCCTGCTGCGTCCACGCCGGGTAGGTCGGCTGCGGAGGACGGCTGGAACGTGGAGACGTGATGGCGTACGCCTCCAAGTCAAGGGTCTCTGACTCTTCTTGACTTCAGCGCACACTCTTCCCTCAGAAGTCAAAAGGTTTCTGACGGCAGTCGGGTGTCCACGGGGGGCCATTGGGAGACGCCCACACGTGGCAGAGTAGTTGGTCCAGAGCCTGCCGGGGACCGACATGTGGGCCCCGGGCAGGCAGTGAATTGTGCCCGGAGGCAAGGCTCGGGCCCGAGGCCAAAGAGGACCCGGGGCCGAGCTGATATATACGATGCCCCGGGGGCGTGCCCGGGGCCGATGGCGATAGTGCCCCGGGCACGAGCCCGGGGCCGTCGGCGGTCGCGCCCCAGGCACGAGCCCGGGGCCGTCAGCGACCGAAGGCGGTAGCGCCCCGGGCACGAGCCCGGGGCCGGTGGAAGGGTGCCCCCCGGGGATCCACGTGGCCGAAGACCCACGCGTCCCCAGGGCATGTGGGACCCCCTGTCCTACTTCGCCGACACGTGCCATGGCACCGCTTCTCCCCCTCTCACCTCCATTATTTGGGCTCAAATAATTGAAGTCCCTCCCTGACCTATCCACCCCGAGCTCCGCTAGGCTATAAAACCCCCTCAAGAGCCATCCCTTCCCCCCTGCTTCCACTACTCCGAGCGCCGCCGGACACCGCGTCGAACCCGGCCGTCGTCGCCGCTCGGCCGTCTCGAGAGATCTCATTTCTTCGCGAGGCCTGGCCATTCTCCACCGCCTCTAGACCTCCTCGGGCACCACTCCTTGAACTGACACCGAGCGCCGAGGACGCTGCTCCACCTCGGCTCCAAATCCTTCCCCTTCTCCAACCATC
The DNA here is from genome assembly GCA_003991445.1 of Oryza meyeriana var. granulata. NCBI lineage: Eukaryota > Viridiplantae > Streptophyta > Magnoliopsida > Poales > Poaceae > Oryza > Oryza meyeriana. Next base: position 136,317 of record RYFJ01000636.1, on the reverse strand, counting down.
CGCCGCCGCGACCATCGTCTACCATCGGTGAGCCCCAAACGCTCTTTGAGCTGTACACCATGGATGCTCAATTCGCCGATCTACGCGTCGCCCCATTTGCCTCTGCTGTCGGCCGTCTTTGAGGCCTCGGATGTTTACTTGTACCACCATGGCCGATTTTCCTTCTCTCTCCCCGTCGCCCTCGGGTGCTTGTCAACAGCTGCCGTCGCTCAACCTCTTCCAGGTCCGAGCCGCTTAGTGTATTCACCGTGACTCCCTCTCCTCGCTGGCACCACCGATCACCGCCGCTCGCCAGGTCTAATCCGCTGTCCTCGGCCATCGGATCCCGCACATTCCCTCTCTTTCCCGGGTGCACCAAAGGGGATAACCACGTGGATGCCACATCGGCTCCGCCTGGACCCGTACGGACCTAGTCAGTAGTCACTCGTCCTCACATGCGCATGGCCCATGCAAGCCCAGCCTCTGACATGAGGACCCGCTCGTCTTGGTTCACCACGAACCAAGCCCGTGGTCCTATTCCTTTCTCCTCTTTCCCTCTCTACCTGGTTTGACCTAGTCCATACCACTACACCGTGGACCAATGGGCCTCCTCTTCAATGTCCACTGCAAGCCACGCCTAGGAGATGTGTACTCATTGCCACCTAGGCCCCAGAAGTCAGTGAGCCACCCTTCTCCCTTGAGCCACTGCCATGTGGGCCACCTAGGCCTACAACCCCTCCAGTCCTTCCCCTCCTCAGCGACCTGTGGGCCAGGCCTGTCAATAGGCCCCAACTATCAGTGTCTGCCTGAGAGATTCCCTGGAATATTCCCCTGGAAAATTAATAACTCCGTTTTCTAGTGACCCAAAATCCATTTAACCTTCGGAAATTCATATCTTTTAATCCGTGACTCCGATGACTCTGTTCCAACTCCAGTAATTTTCTAAAATTGAGATATATCTGATGGCACTATTAGTAGCACTAAATAGGATCTGTTTCTTGGACTTTGTGTAGATTTTGTGTGTTTGCACATAGTAAACAGTCGTCGAAAATTCGTTTCGGAGTGGATTTCGCGGCGATTTCTCGAAGACTCGTAAAGACTTAGAGCAAGCCAAGTCACCCTTGATCAATCGAGCCTATAATTGAAATCTAAATTATTTTGATTGTGAAACTTGCATCGATAGGTGTGCACTGATCTGTGCGGTCCTGTCTGCGAGTCAGATCGGCGGACCTTCCTAAACTTGCTGCATCTAAATCCTTACTTGATGATTGAAATACCCTGTTCCCTTGTAACCACCGCTGCTACGCCTCGATATTCATTCACTATTGTGCGAGTACTGATGGTCGTCCCTTCAAACTTAAAATTTGATAAACTTCTTGGGTAAAACTTGGTTTTACGAAATGTTTGGAAAACCCGACACCTGGATCAGTGCCTTGTGAAAGAAAAATAAGTTTCAAAAATGGAGATTTGCGACATAAGACCGGTCCGGTGTGTGATGCCTATGTGGTCGCTTTAAGGACCGATTCCTTCGGAATTTCATCCTATAACAGTACAACCACATGGGTGAATTGGAAAGCCCTGGCTGAGTAACTAGCCTCCCAGGGACGCCTTGCATGCCATTGGACCGTGGATCGTGCGGGAGGGCGTCGGGGATGCCTCCTGGGTTCCTGGCACAGCATAGTCTCGGACTTACCCTGTTGTGGACCCCTACAGTTGACATGAGGTAACCTGGGAGGGTTTGGAAAATGCCTTGTCGCGAAAACCTCTACGTCTCCAAATCATACCCAATGCGTGTGAGCTAGTGACTAGAGTAAGTAGAGTCGTATGGGTAAAGTGTACCCCCTCTGCAGAGATCTAAACTGTTTGAACAGCCGTGCCCACGGTCATGAGCGGATGTGAGGTGATTTATTAGCGTAGATTTATTTTACCCTGGTTACAAAAATGTATGTGTGGTTTGTGAACTGTGGGAAGAAGGTGCCATTAAGGACGCTGGAGGTCCGATGAAATGGCTTGGCTGTCGTGGACAGCAGGACTAGGGAACTCCAGAGAAATATTTTGGCTCAGGAAGCCAATTGATGTGAAATCTTGAGATTGCGAAAACTGAAGCAATAAAGATTGATGCATTTTTCACTCTGATCAGGCGAGACTCACCTCGCCTTGATTGTCGAGAAGCACACACCAGCAGATTCTAAAAGAATTTAAATAAAACTGGTTATAAAATATTCAATCTCTCTTTGAAGCCTACAACAACCACCTAAGTTCCCCTGGCTTGCTGAGTACGTAAGTACTCACCCTTGCTCTATATATATAGTTCTCTATCAGGAGTTGAAGCTGGAATTGCAGTGAAGTGAAGATTAGGGTTTCGTCCTGGTTCCCAACCGTTGCCTGTGTGTTGGGATTTAGTCCGCTGTTCCGCTACTGTCACTGCCTCTGTGCTGTTTGTTGCTGTCTCCGGCTTGCTCCGAAGGTACAACGTAAGTTAAGGTGTATATCTATTTAATTATTTAAGGTCCTGTAAAGATGCATGTCTGATTTCCGTGAATACCAACGCTGTGTCTCGAAGGTACAACGTAAGTTAAGGTGTATATCTATTTAATTATTTAAGGTCCTGCAATGATGCATGTCTGATTTCCATGGATACCAGCGCTGCATCCTAGGACTGGTATCGGTATCGCGGTTCCGTGAGAAAGCAGTTCGGACTGTTTTCCTGTGGCACGCTCTATTCGGTGCCGTTATATGGCGGTGCCAGATCGAGGTGTGACAGACACCCGTCAGCAACATTACATGGGCCAGTGTTGTGATAGCAGACACATTATTTACATTGGGCCTTTCACTTTTTTGATCGTGAGCCGGAGCCCATTAGCAATCTGTTGCTCACAAGAAGTCAACAACACGCCGATCTGCGGTTAGCGATGACTACGGCAACCCATTCACACATCCCCACCCGATGGCAGAATTTTTTTTATTTTTATATTTATTTAATAAAATATTTACAAAACTATATTTTCATTTCAAAAATTTACAAAAATATACTCCCAGCGCCCTGTGGGAGGGCGTTTTTTATGAAATCGCCCTTCCAGAGGGCGATTTTTGGGAGGCCGAGGGGGCCGCCTGCAAATGGCAGACCCACGGGTCGGCTATTTTGCAGGCGGCCCACTTGCCGCCCGCTGGAAGGGCGGTTTTGAGCTCCCCCGGTATAAAACCCCCTCTTAGACTCCAAAAATGTCATAAAATTCACTGAAATCTCAGAAAAAAAGAAGAGAGAGCTGAGAGCGAGGCTGAATGAAAGCAGCGAAGCTCTGTCAGTTTGCTGATTCGTCTGCAGGTAAAATTTATTGTTTCTTTGTAATTTCTATTTATATGCAAGAATTGATATAGTATTGTACTGGTTACGTGTATAGCAGTATATGAAAATAAGTTGTTACTCGTAGATCTGTAGGTTTTTAGTTAATCTGTTAGATGGCTTAATTTTTGTAGAGATGTGAGGAGAATATTGGTACCTAGTTTAACTGTATTTTTCATCAACAGAAATATCAAATAAGGTGATATTTTAGTTATTTCACGGGCAAGGAAATGTTAGATATGGTCCAGAAGGGGTAGATCTATCGGATTTTAGTTCAACGGCTAAGGGGATTGATAGACCAACTGAGAGAAGTTTTGGGTTAGTGTACAACTGGCTGATGCGAGGGTTTCGATTGAACCCCGAGCTCAGCGCAATAACCTTGTAGGTAGTAGTCAGTCGTACAGCTGAAGGTTTTTTTTGGAAATTGATGCCGGTGGATTGCACTGCCACTTGGAGATGGTATGTGGAGAATGCATTCCAACGTGGTTGGCCACTGGGCATACTTGTGTCGGTGTATGAGAAAGATAACACCGCTGGTGCAATGCCCGTGCAAGATGATGAGGGTCCAAGTACAGCGGGAGGTGATACCGAAACAATGGAAGAAAATGAAGGATGGAATGAAGAAGATAGACAGCCAACAGGTGTGACAGATGAGGGAGAACAAATCAACACCATCGTCGAAGAAATGGATAGGGAAGATTCTGAAAATGAGCAAACAAAGTATGATGATTCGTCTGATGAGGACACCGTGATGCCTGCAGAATGGAGCAACGATGACTTCTCTGGGCTTGCTATCTCCGAGCGACATCATATGCCATGGGAGTATAAGGAGAATGAGGTCATCCAGGGGGCTAAGTATGCATATGTAGAGGATTTAAAGGAGGCAGTAAAACAATGGGCGGTGTCACTTCAGAGGGAGTTCTCGGTCGTGAAGTCAAGCAAATCGGTGTATGAAGTGAAGTACATGAAAAATGAGTGTCCATGGCGGGTGCACGCATTCAAGGGTAAATGGAAAGATTATTGGCAAGTTTCAATCGTGACTGAGCATTCATGATACTTACCCGGTGTTGAAAAATATCACAGAAACATGACATCTGCATTTGTTGCAACAGAGATGTACTCTCATATTGTCAACAATCTAGAGTACGAACCAAGGTCAATTATTAGACATATTGAAGAGAAATTCAAATACACAATTAGCTATGGTAAAGCTTGGAGGGCAAAACAGAAGGTTGTAGAGATGAGATTTGGCATATTTGAAGCATCCTATGATAATTTGCCTCGTCTGTTAGTCTGTATTCTTCAGAGGAATCCAGAGACATGCTACGACCTGAAAGCCTTACCATCAATTGACCATGGTAATAAAAGTGTGTTGCAACGAGTATTCTTTGCATTAGGTGCTTGCATTCAGGCATTTGTCCATTGTCGTCCCGTACTCTGCATCGATGGGACATTTCTGACCGAAAAATACAGAGGGTAGATCTTAATAGCAATTGGAGTTGATGGAAACAACCAAGTTCTACCGGTGGCTTTTGCTTTTGTTGAGAGTGAGAACACTGATAGCTGGTATTGGTTTCTAGAAAAGGTTAAGTCTGCAGTTGTACGAATAAGACCGACGTATGCCTCATACATGACCGTCACTGTCACGCCCAGAAATTTAGCCAATTTCCAGACTATTTTGTGTATTAAAATCCCTGTCCAAGAATCAACTAGGGTACACAAAATGACAAATCAATAAACAGATCCAAACGTAAATAAAACGTAAATACTTACAGAAGAGGCACTTAGTCCTCACACAGAAAAAAAAGCAGCGGAAAGGCGAAACTAGCGTGTCTTCAGCTCCACACCACAGGCAAGCTCAACTGGGGTATAAGCCAAGGTCTTCACTTCTGAAAAGGGGGAATATAGCAAGGCTGAGTACCACCCACCGTACTCAGTAAGCCACACCAATGATGCATTCGTGCACGGTATTCCAAAGAGAGGCTGATGGCTCATTTGCGTAAAAGCAGTTGTAAACAGTAGTAGTTCACAAACAGGAAAAGGTTGATTAATTTAATAAGATTAATTCTCCACCGATTAACGTTACACCACGTTAACCAGGTCCAACCATTCCCAACTGATTGACGCTACACCACGTCAACCAGTCTCCACTGATGAACGCTACACCACGTTACCCGGACTTCACTGATTAATGTTACACCACGTTAACCAGTTACCATCAGACAACGTTACACCACGCTGACTAGTTTTTCCTTATCAACGCTACACCACGTTGACCAGGCCGCGCTGATGGAAGTTACACCATAACCACCAGGCGTCACTGATGAGAGTTACACCACACTCACCAGTCTCCACCGACTAGCATTACACCACGCTAACCGGTCACCCCCAGTCAACTAAACCACGTCGACCGGACTCTACACCTTCCACAACACTAGTTTATGAAACCAGATTAATTATCTAGGGTGAGACTAATCACGGTGAGTCTTGGCCAATGTGCCCATGACCGCGAGCGCGGCTATTCGAATAGATTTACTCTGATCAGAAGTGTACAACTTTACCCATAAGACACAGCCTCGCACACGTTTCCATGCGTCGATGTGTCACCACGACACCCCGCAAGAGACTGTGATAGGACCGTTCACGCAACCTCTCCCTAACCATCCATACCACGCTGAGGTTGCACCTGCCGACAGGGCACGCCATATTGGCCAGGCTACCCCCCTTGCGCCACGGTGAATCTGGCAGCCGATCAACCCTACCCCGGGCCGACCCAACTCCATCCCGCTCACCCTCTTCTTCGGTGCCTAGGAGAGGAAAAAGAAATGCTTCAAGCCCAGCCGTTGCCTACGCTGGCTTGTGGAAAGTACGGTAGTTGCCCAAGTGGTTCCAGCGAACCGGTCCTTAATTGCCATGGGTGTGACAAGCAAAACCATACACCCATAGCCCACCATTTAGGTCCAAGTTTAGTAATTTAACATCAGCCTATCCAAAGTTCCATTTTTCCGACATTGAGTCGAATCATATAAAAAGATATTATTTAATTCCTAGGTGAGCTATGTTGCTAAGCATGGCTAAGTAGGTCTTATCTCTAGCCAAGTCATCCAATAAGACCTAAGCTAGTCAATTTATCACCCAAAGCTATCAAGGAAGGGATGACAAATAAACAGGGTCTCAAGTATGTGCATAGGTTATCCCATATTCCATGTAATTGGAAAAACATGCAATTTATTTGTAAATCATAAAACGTTTCACAAAGTAGGTTCAACATGCTCAAGGATGAATGTGTGACTTGCCTTGCGACAAACGTCTTCGATTGCTCTTCCGAACTCTTCTGTAGGCTTCGCAGTCTTCCGAATCAGCGATTACGATAGACTACACGCAAAACGATAAAAACTTTAAGAAACTCCAAATAAACAGTACATACAAAATTATACAAACAAGTAGATTATACTTTTGGATGAAATTAGGAAGAAGAACGGGTCAATTCGGAGTTCGGATGGAAGAGATATGGCTTCCGGAATATCGAATTCAGAATAGATCCGAAAGGAATTGGAAAAGAATATTCTCGGGAATATTCTCTCGGAATTAAATTAGAAGAATTATTTTTGGGCACTGGAGAAAGAGTGGCACTGTCATGAGTCACGATTTCGAGGAAAAGCTAGAGTGGTGGATTGGGCTAGGGCTGACAGGGCACTGGCGGATTAAAAAGGAGTCAACGGCTGGGATTCGATTTAGAGGGATTTAAACTGCCGAGACTGATTTAGGATCTTGATATAGAGATTGGACGGCTGAAATTCAACCCTGGAGTTTAAGGAGATTCGATGGTAAAGGTTGGATTCAATTGATCAGACGGCTCTAATCGGCCCAGAATGATCCAACAGCTGGGGTGGTCGAACTTCTGCACGCGGGACCCACGCGGCAGCATCACAAGAAGAAAAGGCCAAGCTCCTACCATGGCATGGCCGAGGAGGTTAGGGCCGGCCGAGACAACTGCGCGGCAACAGCGACGCAGGCATCGGCCTCGGGACGGCACGGCATGGTGGCTGTCGATGTCAGGGTGACGGCCGATCGGTAACGAACGCCGAACCGAGGAGTAGAAGTCGGGGCGCTTGAGATAAACGATGGCGATGACGACAAACACAGAGGAAACACCGTGGGGCACCGGGAATGGATGGAAGAGACGGAGGCGAGGCCGACGGCTGGGCGATGGGCGGCGTTGACGACCAAACGACGACGCAGCGATAACGACGGACGGGATCGAACAGAGCAGCGACAACTAGCGGTAGGGTGCAGAAGGACCACGGCGACGATGGTGACAGACAGAGGTAACGAGGACGACGGTGGACGACGAGGGCTACGACCGGCTATGAAGCGATGAGGACGATGGTGACTCGGCCGCGAGGACGGAGGGCGGCATCCGATAGGCAGGATGACGACTAGCATGGGTGACGTGGCTAGAAGACGGCAACAACGCTCCTTGGCGTGGCGGTGTCGATGACAGACCGGGGCTAAGGAGGGAACGTGGCACCGGTGTAGATGACAACGGCAATGCCGACGACGGCGATAGGGAAAGTACAGAGGCGCCCTTGCTGAGGACGGCGAAACCCGGTGGCTAGGCGACTGGGTGACGACAGCAGACGGTGACACCGAGAGGAGAGAAGTGGGGAGCGACGGCTACGGCTCACCGGCTGCACTGGATTGCGGAGATGGCGACGACGGCTCATCGGCCGGGACGACGGCGCAACGACGACGATCCACGGTAGGACACACGACAGGCGTCAGGCTGGCACAAAGCAAGCAGTAGGCTGGCACAAAGCGGCAGCCGGCAAGGAACGGCACACAGGAGAAGGGCGGCACTGGACTTCGGGAAAGGAAAAGCAGTAGGGGCTGGCGCAGAGGGATGATGCTCACCTCGGGGTGGCGAAGGACGGCGACGGCTGTAGATGGCAGACCGGAGACGGCAGGCGGCGGCGAGAGGTTTAGAGGACGACGACAAGGTTGACGACGCAGAGGCGGGCGAAGCCAGACGGCGACAAGGAGGGACGGTGACGATGTTGAGCAGCGGTCGTTAGGCGACGACGGTGGAGAGGGGAGTCGGGCTCCGGGTGATGGCAACGTCGGTGGCGACGGAGAATGGCGCTGGGGCAGATGTACTGACGACAGCGCCACAGCGACCGGCGGCGGGGACGGCGAGGAGGGGACGGAGAGCTCCTCGGGTTGAAGACGACGGCAGCGCTCCGGCGGCGGTTGGCGTCGAGGAGGGGTATGCTGAGGCACTGCTCGACGCGGCGGATGCGGTGGTGAGGTCGCGGCGACCCGGCGCGGCTCAGGGTGGCGCTGGATGGGACGGCGGCGCTGGCGGGGTAGCGTAGGCGGTGGCGGCTTTGGGCGTGTGGAGCAGAAAAGGCGGCGGCGATGCTATTTACAGGAGGGAGGAGGCGCGGTCGTCACGGCAACGTGGGCGCGAGAATGGCGGCGTCGTGGGGAGAAGGAGACGGGAGGTGGAGGAGACCGGGTCCGAGGCCGGGGCGGCATGGGAGCAGGCAAGCTCGGCGCGGAGGCTGGGGCGGCGCGGACTGGCGCAGGCCAGGGCCGGGGCGGTGTAGGCCGGGCGAGCGAGGCCGAGGAGGGGCGCCTAAGATATCGGTATATTTTGGAGAATAGGAACGTCAAGGAGGTTTTAGGGTTCCGGGAGCAACACGAAACCCTAGAAGAAAAAGGGAGTCAAAGTTCACGATGAACGGGGAGATTTCAAAGAACTGAACCGGAATGACCCGAACAGGGGAAAAGACAGGGGTTTTGTTATAGATTTATCTAATTATAGAAATGATCTTTGTCCCATTAAAATTAATTTTAGAGCTCCGAAAATTCCAAAAAAATTTCAGAGAGTTTATTAAATCGTGGGGAATTTACCAAAAATAAATACCACCACGAAACAGATAGAGTTTAATATTATAAATACTTAAACGCTTAAAATATTTCGACGCAAACCCTGGGAATATAAAAGCATCCAAGTATTTATTTAAAATTTTCAACTTTGGATTTTTAAATATTGGAAATTCCAAAATTTTATTCTAACACGTTTCTCAAACAAAAATTTTTAGTGTATTCTTGTATTTCGATTTACCCAAAAACAATTTTTAATTAAAGTGATTTTTAGGGCATGGCAGTCACGCCGGCTTGCGGCGTGCAATTGAGGAATTGAGATATAGATGTGTTGAGAAGGGATACCCACCAAGGTGGTTTGATATCCAAAGCAGATGGTGCATACGTCATATGGGTGCAAATTTCTACAGACAGTTTAAGAATAAGCACCTTATGTATCTTTTCAAGAGGCTTTGCGCCCAAAATCAAGAGAAGAAATTCAATGAGCTTTGGAAAAGGTTGGATGAGCTGACCTCTAAACTAACAAATGAGCAGTCCAGGAGGGCTAGCATTGGAGGGGATGAGGCTCTACAAGCTCTTGGACCTCTATCAAGTGACGGACCTCATATGAGAAGAAGGTCTGCATCCTCAGTTAGAAAATTTTTAAAGTGGATTGAGAATGAGCCAAAGGAGAAATGGGCATTGTTATATGATAAGGATGGTTCTCGATTTGGCATAATGACCACAAATTTGGTAGAGATTTATAACAGGGTGATGCGTGGTGTTCAAGAGCTCCCACTTATTGGCATAGTTGAATTTATCTTGCATGGCACATGCAAATACTTCAGAGATCGGTTCAGAACAGCTGGGCCCTCAATGACGGACAATAATCTTTTCTTTGGCACACTACTGACGAAGTATCTGCAAGATAAAAGTAAAAAGGCCCAAAGATATCGTGCTCTTCCTCAAGGCACACAAGAACACAGATTTGAAATATTGTGTGTCGACAAGGGCATGCGCGGAATCTACCGTAAAAGAGTTGTGCAGGAGTGTGTGCTGAAGGAAGACGGGACCTGCAAGTGCTCATGCCGAAAACCTACTCTGCTCCACAAGCCATGTTCTCACGTTATTGCCGCGAGCGGTGAGTGCGGGATAGAAGCATGCTATTTTGTCTCACCTTATTTCAGGAAAGAAGCAATCTATAATACCTGGAGCGGAGAGATATACGGTTTCGGTATTGCGGGTACATTTACTATAGAGCATCCTCAAGCTATGTACATTCCTAACCCAACAAAATTGAGCGATAAAGCAGGTCGCCGCAAGACAAGACGCATCCGTAATGACATGGATGAGTCAGAAGCTGGTCAAAGGCATAAACGTTGTTCAAAGTGTGACCAAACAGGTCATACATATAAGAAATATCCAAAGGATACAACCGATCCAAGTGCGGCGGAAGCTGGACCACCGGGTTCAGCCGCTAATGGCAGTCATCCTACGGGTGAAGGCACAACTTCAAGACGACCCCGTCTTAGGCGTTCTCGAACAATTGGTGGTGCTGCGGTGTAGTGTAAGTCTATACTAGTTCTTTGTTATAGAAGGATATGTACCGTACTGTTGTTTTTTATTGTCATGTAACAATGCTATAAACTTTAACAATAACTAACGCTAACTCTCTATTTGCATGCAGGTATGGCGTACCATACACCGGAGCTGTTGGACCGAGGTCTCGACCAGTCCCACCGGTCTTACCTGTCAACCGTGGAGGGTGCCCAGCTAGCCACCTTCCGTCTACGGCCTTCACGTCACCTCCTGCGGATAGACCCTCGGTTCCGTGAGAGGTAAGAGCTGTACAAATATTCATTCACATTGTTTGTGCATATCTATGTTCCCCAATATTGAATACAGTGCTATATTCTGCAGGTTGTGTGAGGCTGGACTTCTTCCACTGTGTAGGCTAGTTGAGCCCGCACCAGACGAGAGAGACCCCACCAAGCGATGGGACGCTGACCGGTCACTTCTGGCAGCACTGGTGGATTGCTGGAGACCGGAGACCCACACGTTCCACCTACCGTGCGGCGAGATGACTCCCACACTCTAGGACGTGTCGTACCTGCTAGGACTTCCCCTCACAGGAGACGCAGTCGGTCCGATCGACGGGGCACACGGTTGGTCGCAAGATATCACTGCTCGGTTTGAGCCTGTGCATCATCGACCTGAACTTGGATCCCCGGGTTCGCTACCGCCTTACACCCCGAGCGGCCCCTCGCGGGCTTGGCTACTACAGTTTACCGTAAGTCGCGGATTCCTTTCATTCACAATCATCCGACCTACAAAGCAACAAAGCTGCTGACTATAATCTTCCTTTACAGCCTAACAAGCTAGACGATGACGCCGACGAATACTCGGTGCGGCGGAGCATGGAGGCATAACTGTTGTGGCTGTTCGGGTGGGTGATGTTCACCAGCACTCACGGGCACGCGGTGGACAAGGGACTGATCCACTACGCTCGTGCGATCGCCGACAGCGAGGACAGCTGCGTACCGCAGTGCAGTTGGGGATCTGCTATGCTAGCGGCGACGTACCGTGCTCTTTGTGACACGTGCACAAAGACCAATCCAGGTGCGATTATCGTCGGTTGCCCTCTCCTTCTGCAGCTATGGGCGGCCGAGCGGTTCGCAATAGGCCGTCCTCTGATTCAGCACTCTTCCTACGAGGGCAGCCCTGGAGGGTTGTACGGGCAGTGGCCTAAGGACCGTCCGACTATGGGGACCGTATGGTGTCACCGTGAGGTACAAAATGTGAAATTCTATGTTTAGCACTTATGCGCAAACACTAGCGTATAAGCTTTTCCTATTTTGCAGCGTCGTTACGCCCACAGGCAGGTTAGGAGGGCCTACTCCGAATTCATTATGGAGTTCGACCGTCTACTGCCCAGCGACGTCAACTGGGAGCCATATAGTCCGCAGGCCATAGCGGCCCGTGCACCGCTCGGACTCTCTACTCTTTGCACGCGCGACCAGGCGTACTGGATGACGACAGTGTCGTTGGTGTTTGACGTCTTCGTTGAGCCCCACTGTCCGCAGCGCGTGATGCGACAGTTCGGACTACGTCAGCACTTCCCTGTCACCGTGGAGATCGTTGTGCCGCGCGATGTGCACCGGTTAGTACAACTGTGATCTTTGTTTAGTACTATAACTATTTAATGTAGTCTAATGCACTCTCTGTAAATAGATATAATCGTAGGGGACAGGCAGCCGGCGCTCAGTGGTATTCTCGACTGCAGAAGTACGTGGAGGACTGGTTGTTGGCAACGGAGGAGGTCATCGACGAGATACATCCACATACTGAAGAGACCTACCTAGCATACCTCACGTGGTACCAGCCCCGTACCCGCACATGCATAACGTTCACCCCAGATGATTCACGGCCACACGTCGCCGCTACGACGGACACGTATCCTAGACACCGTGACCAGGACTACTTCCGCGCAGTAAGTCACATTATCTTTGCACTTTGCTATTCCCTTTGTACGTGTCCACGGTTCTAACGCATGTCCATGTCACATTTGAAATAGGTCGACGCAGCGTGACAGGTTCAGGCTGATATAAATGCGGCGTTCGGACGGTTGGACAGTGAGATCGTGCTGACTGCAGATGAGCAGAGGACAACCTTCGGGAGGATTCGTCAGGCGATGCACACAGTGATTCGTGCGCTCACTTGTCGTGCGGTCGATGTGGTACCTCCCGTAGTTGTACAGCAGCAACAGCCACGGCCAACAGGAACAGGAGCAGGAGTGCGACCGCAGGGTTCCAGTCAGCCATCTGGCCCTTCCAGAGGTAAATTCGACTAACCATCGGTTCATAACATGTTTCCTTCTACGACATGTACCGTTGTACATCAATATGCTTCCCTGCAGCTTTCGCTATACCGTACCTACATCCCTCTAGAACTAGCACGTCATCGCATGGAGTGTATCACACACGACCACACGCGCAGCTGGGCATGACAAGTGCCCCCCGAGCCACCACAGGAGGTCCTTCAGGTTATATCAAAGTTTATTTTTGCCTTGCAAAATTTTGGTTTGCAATTATCAATATTTTGGTGTACAAGGTTCCACTCTACAGCACCGGGGATGTCTGCTGGAGCTGGCTCCTCCACGCAGGGCGCACGCGGCAGCGGTTGGGCACCGAATCCTTTCGAGGGGGACGACTTGGAGGACTCGGGCGAGGAGATCCAGGAGATACTAGCTGCCTCGCAGCTCGAAGGAGCTCCGCCACCACAGACATAGGACCCACCAGCTGCCACACCCATGCAGACGACCCGCGCTAGCCGTGCTGTACCACCAGACCGGCTGACGTACTCCCAGGGCCAGGTGCGAGCGCAGGGTAGGAAGACAAAGAGAGCTAGAGGTTACGGTCAGGGCCCGTAGTACGTTGTATCAGTGTGTTGACGCCGAAAATCGCCGAGGACCTGGTCCGGCGTCTGGACGACACGCGAAGGCCTGGGAGATTTGCTTCACTCCAGTGCAGGTCCTAAAGTTTGAGGTTCGTAGGCGTGCCAGTCAATTTGACCCTGTAATTGACAAGGAGGAAAATGTTAGATCAATGAGCCAATCGGCTGGAAGCCGATCTAGACTCGTTTCATCAGCTGATGGCCGATGCGCACTGTAGCACTTATACATCGGCTTAAAACCGATGACGGCAAGAGCAATAACATAATAATAAACAAGTATCGTGCTAGCCGACCACCGAAGGGATACTCAGAAACCGGCTATAAACTTGATAAAATAAGTAAATAAGATGCATAAATAAATCTAATAAATCCTAGCTGATCATAGTCTAGTATTACTGGTGTTGCCATGAAGATATGCCTGTGCCCGGGCCCTTGCTTATATCGGCTCCCGGGGTCTTCATCCGCTGTCCGAGTCCATACTCTGGTCTTTACCCAAGCTCGTGCCCGGGCCCTCACCTGGGGTCTTGCCCGGGAATCTGATTGCACTTGTGCTTGGATCGGCAGAATAAACCCATCGGCTAGTCCTTAGCCGATTGTAACAATAATACGGGCAAGAACATATAATAAAATATGCAATAACATAAATGATAAATGATTGGCAAGCTAGCCAACTACTGAACAGAGCGAGTATAGAATAAGACAATAAATAAAAGTATTCGGCTTTAACAGATAACTTATCGGCTAAGCACTCCGATAACACCATCGCACAATACCATCGGCTCATCAAGAGTAAAGCTATTATCGTTGGTCTAGTAGATCGGACCCAACCGTTGCAGCACAGACCAATAATGATAACAGTACCTCAATGAGCCGATAGATATGATGCGACCGTGATGAAAATAACTTACCGGCTATGCACTCCGATAAAACACCTGCACACAACGCATCGGCCTAGCAGGATCGACTTATCACTAGCGGTTCAGTAGGTTGGACCCAACCGATTCAGCACGAACCGATGATAAATCGCTCCCGGTAAGCCGATACGATCTATGCACGCGTGATGTGATATACCTAATCAATTTATGAGGTCAAACTGAACTGATGCAGCCATAGATAAAGTAAATATATCGTGGTAAGCCGACTACCATAAACCGACTAGAATATCGGACCTAACCAAGGAAGTCCTAGCCGATTGGTAGCCGGGGTGACGAGACTTACCCTCTCGCAGGAGTTCGGACCTAACCGATGCAGCCCGGTTCGAGAAGCAGGATCCCGTCGAAAGGGTGGCGATGCGCCGAATTTTGATTGATTTGTTTGATGATTTACAAGGCACCCGGGCATACGTATATATACCCCGAGTTGACATAATCCTGATAGGACACGATATATGATTTCCTATCTATAATAGAAAACGCTAACTAATCCTGACCGGACACGAGGTCAGGTTTCCTAAAAAAGACAAATCTTTTCCTAATAAATACAGTAATTAACTGCCACGCGCGGTCTTCACGGCTCCTTTCCGGAATCGGTTTCTTCTGGATTGATCTCCATCAGTCAACTGTAATCCCTCCTTTGACCGAATCTGATACAGGGCCTTACCAAATTTTGGCGTTAACACATGCCCCCCAATTTCGGAGTTCTTCTATAAGACCTCGAAATTCTTTCATCTTTTGGGCCTCCAGATTTCTCCCATACCGAGGCGGCCCAATATAGCGCACTTGCCATAAATGTTTGAAACAGTGCCAACGGCCTCGATTCCCGCTCGGTCATCATACCCCTATAAAAACGCATCGTCTCCTTGCCTTTTTTATGCTTTCACATCACCAGAGCACCACCGCTTCATCTCCCACATCTTCACCAAGCTCTAGCGAATCCAGACGAATCGTCGCAACCTTCTCCTCCGGCCGTTGATCTCTGCATCTTTTCTTACTCCCGCAATGGCATCAACATCTGCAGTTCCTGAGGTAATCTTCTCACCCGATTATCTTCCCCCAACCTGCAACCTATACGAACCCAATCTGCTCCGTTTTTCATCTGTTCTTCATCGTGTTCTTGTTTACTGTAGCATCTTAGAGCCCAGATCTTGATTCCGGCCGCCGATTACCGCGGTTTTTTCTATCATGGCCCCATGGGCAGCGAAGATCCCACCGATTTCATCAGTGCCGAAACCCAACGTACTCCCTTCAAGAACTCGGCCATGTTGGTCAGTGACTGGACCAACAGCTTCAGGTCATGGCCGAGCAGATTGCCCGGATGGAGAGACTGGTACATCAGAGTATCGGCTGCAAAGAGGATCTATTGGGAAGAATCTCACATCGGCCACTGCATCAACCTCTCCTTGGCCGATATGGAAAGGAATGAATCTCTGCTCGCATCGGCCTCATACTTTTGGTCTGATGCTCTCAATGCCTTTCTGTTTGGTCATGGGCCGATGACCCCCACTCTGCTGGATGTGACCATGCTCACCTGCTTGGATACGACGAGCTACATCAACCCCTTCAAACTCCGGTTTAAGCCTGCTCATCGGCTTCAAACCAAAAACATCGGCGGCTGGTCCAGGTATATATCTCTTCACAACAAGGGCACCGGACTGGTTGATGATCGGGAGCACGTCGCTTTTCTGAACTTGTGGTTGGAACGGTTCGTCTTTGGTGGCGCAACCCTCGGTCCGACGACCAACATGCAATGCCTGGCAGAGTGCTTGGCCGATAGGAAACAAATTCCGTTGGGGCACTATCTCCTTGGCGCCACCTACCAGCTGCTTCATCAGGTAGCAACCAAACTATCGGCCGGCCAGCCTGTCGGCCATATTGGGGGTCCTTGGTGGTTCGTACAGCTCTGGCTTAATGTTTACACCTCCAAGGCCATCCCAGAAACTTCCCTCCTCAAGCAATCCTTCCCAGCTGATTACCCAGAAGATCAAGATCCCATCTATCGCCGATGCATCTCTATGGGTGAGGCTGCATCGGCCCTTTCTGGCGGCAAGATATCCCCTGCTGAAGTTAGTCAGTGGTTCAAGGGGTTTTATTATGGCTTTACCAGGGATGCTACTCTTTGGTTTGCTTAAAATGACGCATCATCATTCGAGATGCCTTCCAACTTTGATCCACTCAAGGCTCTGAATGATAATGAGTCTAAAGCCATATTCCTATCGGCTATCAGTCCCTGTTTACTGCCAACTGGCTTTTCCCTGGGCCGAACTCAACCATCGTATGAGTTCTACCATCCATCAACCAGCTCCCGTCAACTCGGCCTTGGCCAGCTTCCGATCGGCCTGTTCTTCACCGACAAACTCCAGGCTCGGGGCACGGTCAGCAGCGCCCTAGAATATGACCAGATGCGGACCTTGACGGACTCCCTCCTTCTAGGCGCTGCCACTGAGGTGTACATCTGCACTGCCAACACCAAGCCTTTTGTTCGATGGTGGTCGGAATGGAAGAAACATCTGCTCTGCTTAGCGCCCACTTGTTATTGCTCCCGTCTAGACGCCGACTATGTTGAATCTGATAATGAGGTAAATCCTGCAAGCTTCAAATATCATCCCCAATCGTCTCTGACTCTTACTTTGCAGGCCGCCAGCGTCGAGCCCTCATCAACAAGCAACAGCGGTCGGCCGATTCTGTACCAACCCTCATCGGCCACTCCGAACTTAGGGCGCGACGCTCCATCTCCATCGGCTCTTCTCAAGGCGCCTCGGCCGATGGGACAAAAGCGGAAGAAGTTAGCGCATCGCCCCTCTTTGAAGAAGCAGAAGACCGATGCCGATGCTGCTACCACGACGCCATCTTCTCCCCAGACCACATCGGCTCCTTCTTCCCCTCAGGTATGCGCCAAATTGGACATCATTCCTCGATTTCTCATTTATCTTACCAGTTTCATTTTCAGCTTGAGTCATCGGCTCCAGAACCTCAACATTCTTCTGACATCCTTCCAAGCGCCGAGCCGATAGCTTCTCCAGCTCCCCCTCTTTCAGCACCAAGTCCTCCAGCCATCAACGAGACTGCTTCTATTCCATCGGCTGACATCGGCCCCTCTGAAGAACAACCTACTCATCCTACCGAAGCCGATGTTACCCGATCCGCCGACGTCCTTCCTCAGGTAACCTTTGTCATGCTCGTACTTCGCTTCTAATCTCCTATTGATCACCTTTCCGATGCCAATTTTGCAGTCCTTGGCCGACTTGTTCTCCTTCGACATCGGTCAATATCTGGAGGTAGAAGAAGCTACAGCCACCAGTGCGGCCTCCAAACCATCCTTCTCAGCCGATGTGCGCGAGTACTTAACAAGCATCATCAGTCGGCTGGAAAATCCAATCGACGCACTGGTAGAAGATTGCGGGCCAATCCGAGCAAGATTTGCAGACATTGAACACCACCTGCCCGAAGAGCTTGTTGATGCATTGACCCCCGCAGCATACCTAGAATCTCATAGGTTTAAACTTATCAAGCTTAGGCAACGTATAGCCGATCGTGCTGACCAACAGAAGACTACCGAAGACATCCAAGCCGATCGGCTATCAGCCCAAGCAGAGAAGAAAAAACTTGATGATATGGCCGCTGCCCCCCAAGAGCTCCAACCAAAGTTAGACCAGCTGAAGAAAAAGGAGGCCGATTTGCTGGCAGAACTTGAAAGAGTTCGTAAGGACCTTATAGCAACAGAATCCCAGCTAATCGGCCTACCGCAAGCCATCCAAGACCAAGAGGCCAAGGTTGCAGCGACAGTGCGTCAAGTCATTCATCGGCGCAAGAACCTGAAGACCATCCCGGGCTCCGATGAAGATGACATCCGTGCTATCAATGAGATTGATCAGATTCGCCTGCACGCAATTGAAGTGATCCGAAAATTTTTGTAAATCTTAAACCTTTATAACTAACGATCTTCTGGAACATGCCGACCATCCCTCTGCTGCCATATAACCTGATCGACTCTGCTACTTATCTCTTTCAACCTTGATAATTTTTTGCTTGTTTTGATCTAAAGGCGATATCGATTGATATCGGCTGTCTTTAGGCGATGTAGAAAAACATCGGCTTTCCGAATTACTTAGAAATCGGTCACACTTAACCGATTCAAGAATCAATCCACACGCTAGGGTAATATTTCTTGAGATATTTTCCGTTAAGCGCTTTAGCAAATTCTGTCCCATCGAGATCTTCTAATATATAAGCATTACCAGGCACACAACGATTAATCCGATAGGGCCCTTCCCAATTAGGCGACCACTTCCCGAACTTATTATCTCTAGACCCGATCGGCAAAATCAACTTCCACACAAGATCTCCCTCGGCAAACGACTTACTCACCACCCTTTTGTTGTAATGCCGAGCTGCCCTAGCCTTATTTTCCTTAATCCTTTCCAACACCCTTAGCCGATTCTGAACCAAATCTTCAAGTTCATCCGTCATTAAGTTATAATAATCATCGGCTGTCAACTGATTTTGCAAAGAAATCCTCCTCGAGCCGATGTTAGTCTCCCATGGTAAAACCGCCTCATGTCCATATACTAACTGATACGGCGGCACCCGAGTAGATCCATGACATGCCATCCGATAGGCCCATAGTGAATCGGCTAATGTAGTATGCCATCGCCGTGGCTGCTCATCAATTTTCTGCTTAATCAACTTGATCAAACTCTTGTTAGAAGCTTCTGCTTGTCCATTGACCTGAGCATAATAGGGCGACGAATTTAATAGCTTAATTCCCATACTGGCAGCAAACTGTTGAAACTCATCAGACACAAAGATAGACCCCTGATCAGTAGTTATCGTCTGAGGAATCCCAAACCGATAAATAATATGCTCCTTTACAAACTCGATCGCTTCCTTGGACGTAACTTTCTTCAAAGGAATCGCTTCTACCCACTTGGTAAAATAATCTGTCGCCGCCAATATAAACTTATGTCCCTTACTTGATGGAGGAAAAACCTGGCCGATCATATCAATTCCCCAACCTCTGAACGACCACGGTTTGATGATAGGATTCATAGCCGATGCTGGTGCCCGCTGTATATTTCCAAACTTCTGACAATCTCGACATCCTTTATAATACCTAAAGCAATCTTCCAGCATTGTCGGCCAAAAATACCCTACCCTCCTCAATAACCACTTCATCTTATGAGCCGATTGATGAGTCCCACAGATGCCTTCATGTACTTCACACATAACCACTTTGGCCTCCTCCAAATCCAGGCATCTAAGCAAAACTCCCTCAAACGTCCGATAATACAACTCCCCATCAAGTAGCACATACTTAGTAACTTTATACCGAATCTTCCTGGAAACGGACTGCGACGGGTTTCGCAAGTAATCAACTATCTCTCTTCTCCAGTCATCGGCCTTGTCCTGGACATCAATATCGGCTATCTCAACCTCAACCTGTCTATTCAACCGATATCCTGAAGCAATTTGTGCAAGATCATTGGCCTCTAAATTCTGCTCCCTGGGAATATGATCTACTGACACCATCTTGAAATCTTTCAATAAATCCATACATTCTTCATGATAAGACCTCAAAACATCATCTTTGCACTCATACTCTCCAGATAACTGCTTGATCACCAACAAAGAATCACCAATAACCTCTATGATATCGGCTCCGATCTCCTTCAAAAGTTGAAGCCCTTTTAGCACCGCCTCGTACTCTGCTTGATTATTAGTCCGATAAGGCTTAATTGTAAAAGCAAACTCAAAACTTGCCCCCCGAGGCGACATGATCACTAAACCGATACCAGATCCATGCTTGCAAACCGATCCATCGAAAAACAAAGTCCATGGGATCGGCTCTACATAGTCTTCGTGAGCCCCTCTGTGCTGTACAATAAAATCGGCCACTGCTTGTCCTTTAATCGCCTTAGCCGATTCATACCTCAAGTCGAACTCTGTCAAAACAAAAACCCACTTGCCAACTCGCCCTTTCAAGACCGGAGCCGACAACATATATTTGACCACATCGGCCTGGCAAACTACTGTACACTCAGCCGATAGGATGTAATGCCTCAACTTCGTACACGAGAAATATAAACATAAGCATAACTTCTCCACCGCAGGATATCTTGTCTCAGCATCCAGAAGTCTCCTACTTAGATAGAACACAACTCGCTCTTTGCCTTCAAATTCTTGGATCAAAACAGAGCCGATGGACCTCTCATCGGCCGACAAGTATAACCTGAACGGCACTCCTTTCTGCGGCGGAATCAAAACAGGTGGGGAACTAAGATAATTCTTGATCTCGTCGAACGCCTTCTGCTGCGTTGCCCCCCACACAAATTCTTGATCGGCCTTCAATTTTAATAACGGTGCAAAAGACTCGATTCTTCCTGATAAATTTGATATAAATCCCCTCACAAAATTAACTTTGCCGATCAACGATTGCAACTCTGTCTTACTGCTTGGTGGCTCTGTAGTCTTAATGGCTCTGATACTTCGCTGACTAACTTCAATCCCTCGCTCATGAACCATAAAACCCAAAAATTGCCCAGCCGATACACCAAAAGCGCACTTATTGGGATTCATCCTCAGTCCGTATTTCTTGGCCCTCTCCAGCACTCTTCGTAAATCGGCTATATGGCTTTCCTCACTTTTAGACTTAACCACCACATCATCAATGTAGATTTCCACCAACAAACCGATGAGATCATGAAATATATAATTCATTACTCTTTGATAAGTCGCACCGGCACTCTTTAATCCAAAAGTCATTACTACCCACCCATACAAGCCGATAGCTCCAGGACATCGAAACGCAGTCTTGTGTATATCCTCTTCGGCCATAAAAATCTGATTGTATCCTGCATTGCCGTCCATGAAGCTGATAATCTTGTGACCTGAGGCTGCATCCACCAGCAGATCCGCTATCGGCATCGGGTATTCATCCTTAGGGGTAGCTTTATTCAGATCCCGGAAATTAATACATATCCTCAATTTCCCATTTTTCTTCTCCACCGGGACAATATTAGAAACCCACTTAGCGTATCGGCATGGTCTTATGAATTTGGCATCATATAACCTTGTGATCTCCACCTTGATCGGCTCATATAATTCTGCCTTGAACCTTCTTGGAGCCTGCTTGAATGGCCGATACCCCGGTTTGATAGGCAGCCGATGTTCAACAATCGATCGGCTCAATCCTGACATCTCATGGTACTCCCAGGCAAAACAATTCCGATGTTCCTTCAGCAATACTATCAATTCCTTCCGTAGCTCAGGATCTAATTTTTTGCTTATGTACGTCGGCCTTGGCCTATCTCCTGGTCCAATGTCGATCTCTTCCAAATCATCAGCCGAGGTAAATCCTTGCCCCAATTTCCCCTCGAAGTCTTCAATGGAGCCCATCAGAGTAACAATTCGGAGCCGACTTGCTGGATCGGCTGTATCCCCTGGCTAGTAACCTTGAGGTAATCTCCTTCCCATACTTTTCCGGATAGGCAGTCAACACCATAGGCTTCCCAGACTGGTAGATCGGTCATAGCAATATTGGTCGGCCGATCTGCCAGCACCACCTCGACTTGATCTCCCTGCCACTGTATTAGACATTGATGCATTGTCGAAGGCACGCAACAGTTCGCGTGAATCCAGTCCCTGCCGAGAAGCAAACTATATGACCCCTTTCCGTCAATGACGAAAAACGTGGTGGGTAATGTCTTATTCCCCACTGTCAGCTCCACGTTTAATACGCCTTTCGCTTCTGATGAATTCCCACCGAAGTCTTTTAATACCATATTTGTCCTGATCAGATCTTCGGCAGTCTTCCCCAACTTCCAGAACGTAGTATAAGGCATGAGATTAACCGCTGCTCCTCCATCAACCAACATCTTTGTCATCGGCCTTCCGTTTACGTAGCCCTTGATGTATAATGGCTTCAGGTGCCGATGCTCTGACTCCTCGGGTTTATCAAATGTAGCTTGGTCAGGTCGCAGTGTCAGCTGAGCGAAAACCTCCTCTCCACCCTCCTCGTCTGACGAGAACGCTCTATATTCTCTGGGCAGAAAGAAAACCATGTTCACCGGAGCCGATTCGTCTTCATCGTCCTTCCTCTTCACTCGCCAGACTTGTTTGGTCCTCTTGGAACGATGATCGGCTTCCTCTTGATCTTGGCGTTGCTCTTCTTTTTGCTCTCGGTGTCGTAACCGTTGTGCCCTTCTCTTCTGATTCTTCGTGAATATGCCGCTAGGGCACCACTGAGGATTCTGGACTTGTTTCTCACGTATCTCCTCTTCATCCTCTTCAAAGAACTCTTCATGGATCAGCCCTAATCGGCTATGAACTGATGCTTTTTTCCCCAGGCGACCGATCCCGCAAAAACTCCTGCTGGCGATCATGCCGATTCCCTGCACTACTGCACTCAGGGCAATTTTCAGCTAACGGCAGTCTCATTCCTTTATCCCAGCAGAATCGGAAGAACGGGCAATCCCAATGCGGATTATAATGTTCTGGTTCACCCTTCTGCTCATCGTACCTTGAGTACTTCTCTATCATACCTGATGAAGTAATCCTTGATTTACTCTGATGTCTTCCTTCATCGGTTTGAGTCCTGGATGATGACCCCGCATAGACCATGTTTACAGGGAACGGGTGCCCATCTATCTTCATTGGCTTTTTGTCTTCAAATTTGATTCGTCCTTGCTCAACAGCCAGCTGAATTTGTTGCCGAAAAACCTTGCACTCGTTAGTATGGTGCGATATCGCATTGTGCCACTTGCAATATTTCTTCTTCTTTAGTTCTTCGGCTGATGGAATCACGTGGTTTGGCGGCAATTGTATTTGCTTTTCCTGTAGCAACAAATCAAAGATCTTATCGGCTTTGCTTACATCGAAATCATACCGTTCCTCTTTGCCGATATCTTTGACCCACGGGCATGATACTGACTTCTTGTTCCTGGCCCACTCCGCCAATCCAACCTCAGCATCGGATTCCTCATCATCTGAACCTGATGAATAGACCTGAACCTGAGCAACCCTCCTCTGGTATTTGTCCTTTTTCGCCTCTTGAAATCGGCTTTCATGAGCCGATACCTTCTATACCAAGTGCGACAAGGATTCGAACTCTTGAGATGAAAACCTCTCTTTGATTGGTGCCAAGAGCCCCTGAAAAGCTAGATCGGCCAGATGCCCGTCGCTCAGGCTTAAACTATAACACCGGTTTCTGATATCCCGAAATCGCTGAATGTATTCCGGTACTGTTTCATCTGGTCGTTGCCTAACCGATGTCAAATCTGACAGTCTCAACTCATGAATTCCAGCGAAGAAATATTTGTGAAACTGTTTCTCTAGATCGGCCCACCCCCGAACAGAATTCGGTGGTAATGAGAAAAACCATGTAAAAGCCGATCCAGATAGTGATAGGGGAAAAAACCTAACCCTCAGGGCCTCTTCAGCCGATGCCTCCCCGCACTGCGCCAGGAATCGGCTGACATGTTCCACTGTAGACGTGTTGTCCTGCCCTAAAAACTTAGAAAAATCCGGGACCCTGTATCGGTGTGGTAACGGAACCCTGTCAAACCACTCAGGATATGGGTGCCGATACATGAACGCTTGTTCCTTGGGCTTGATCCCGAACTGCTCCCTTACTATCTCCTCGACCCGTGCCGACAAGTCTTCTTCTCTTGCATTCTCCTGTTGATACTGCTGATACTGTATCGGCGGGGTTGGCTGCCGATTCTGTCTGTGATACTCCCTCTGGTAGGTACCTGGATCGGCTCCTCCTCCTGGATAGTTCTGCTGATATCCCCCATAATAAATAGATCGGTGATATCCAGGAGGGATATCCTGTTGCCCCCCAGTCTGGTTCTGCGCGAACAAGTGTTCTGGTACATCCTTGCTGGTGTTGTAATTAACTTGGCCTGGCTCTATCTTCGGTGGGAGAAAAACAGGACCCCGAGTTGGTTCTTGGGCAATCGATCCATCAACAGTCTTCTTGATAAGATTATGCAATGTATTTACTAGGACCCCCGACTGATTGATGAGCGCGTGGTGTACAGCCTCATTGACCATCTCCTGTAAAGGCTTGATTGGTGGACTCTCGGGTTGTGTGCGGCTCGATTCTCCTACCAGTACTGGTTTTGGAAACTGAGACTTCTGAATCGGCCCTTGCCTTGTCATACTGAAGGATTCTAAGCACAGCTTTTGGAAATTTGTCATGGTCTGTTCAACTTGCTGTTTTTGTTCCTCAGTTAGATCTTCCATGGTGACCGGAATTACGTTGTCCGTCTTGACTTCTTTCCCGGCCATATTGAAATCTTGATTGAGACTGTGGTTGTTGGAATTTTGGGTTGAAACTTCGTGTCCCACCGGGCGTGCCAAAAGCGTGTTGACGCCGAAAATCGCCGAGGACCTGGTCCGGCGTCTGGACGACACGCGAAGGCCTGGGAGATTTGCTTCACTCCAGTGCAGGTCCTAAAGTTTGAGGTTCGTAGGCGTGCCAGTCAATTTGACCCTGTAATTGACAAGGAGGAAAATGTTAGATCAATGAGCCAATCGGCTGGAAGCCGATCTAGACTCGTTTCATCAGCTGATGGCCGATGCGCACTATAGCACTTATACATCGGCTTAAAACCGATGACGGCAAGAGCAATAACATAATAATAAACAAGTATCATGCTAGCCGACCACCGAAGGGATACTCAGAAACCGGCTATAAACTTGATAAAATAAGTAAATAAGATGCATAAATAAATCTAATAAATCCTAGCTGATCATAGTCTAGTATTACTGGTGTTGCCATGAAGATATGCCTGTGCCCGGGCCCTTGCTTATATCGGCTCCCGGGGTCTTCATCCGCTGTCCGAGTCCATACTCTGGTCTTTACCTAAGCTCGTGCCCGGGCCCTCACCTGGGGTCTTGCCCGGGAACCTGATTGCACTTGTGCTTGGATCGGCAGAATAAACCCATCGGCTAGTCCTTAGCCGATTGTAACAATAATACGGGCAAGAACATATAATAAAATATGCAATAACATAAATGATAAATGATTGGCAAGCTAGCCGACTACTGAACAGAGCGAGTATAGAATAAGACAATAAATAAAAGTAGTCGGCTTTAACAGATAACTTATCGGCTAAGCACTCCGATAACACCATCGCACAATACCATCGGCTCATCAAGAGTAAAGCTATTATCGTTGGTCTAGTAGATCGGACCCAACCGTTGCAGCACAGACCAATAATGATAACAGTACCTCAATGAGCCGATAGATATGATGCGACCGTGATGAAAATAACTTACCGGCTATGCACTCCGATAAAACACCTGCACACAACGCATCGGCCTAGCAGGATCGACTTATCACTAGCGGTTCAGTAGGTCGGACCCAACCGATGCAGCACGAACCGATGATAAATCGCTCCCGGTAAGCCGATACGATCTATGCACGCGTGATGTGATATACCTAATCAATTTATGAGGTCAAACTGAACTGATGCAGCCATAGATAAAGTAAATATATCGTGGTAAGCCGACTACCATAAACCGACTAGAATATCGGATCTAACCGAGGAAGTCCTAGCCGATTGGTAGCCGGGGTGACGAGACTTACCCTCTCGCAGGAGTTCGGACCTAACCGATGCAGCCCGGCTCGAGAAGCAGGATCCCGTCGAAAGGGTGGCGATGCGCCGAATTTTGATTGATCTGTTTGATGATTTACAAGGCACCCGGGCATACGTATATATACCCCGAGTTGACATAGTCCTGATAGGACACGATATATGATTTCCTATCTATAATAGAAAACGCTAACTAATCCTGACCAGACACGAGGTCAGGTTTCCTAAAAAAGACAAATCTTTTCCTAATAAATACAGTAATTAACTGCCACGCGCGGTCTTCACGGCTCCTTTCCGGAATCGGTTTCTTCTGGATTGATCTCCATCAGTCAACTGTAATCCCTCCTTTGACCGAATCTGATACAGGGCCTTACCAAATTTTGGCGTTAACACAGTGATAGTTTGTCTGTTGTATATCATGTTTTATTAATTCTACGTATACTGAAGAAACCCCTTTACTTCATTTACGCTCGTCGATTAAACGATGTGCTCCTCACGATCTATGTTTGTGACGAAACTGATCAAAAACATGAATTTTTGAGTTTCAACTTCACGGCGAAAGTACATTCCGAACGGTGACAACCGAACACACGTTAATTGCTTACGAACATAATGAAATTATCCATCCAAAGAGTACAAACGACACATCAAACGTTTCTAGTTATCGTTATTACATGCCTTAGGGAATTTTAAATAGATATCCAACTAGAGATGCAACTACTGTGTGCAGCGTTGGTACTTCCCCCTCCTCGCCGCCTCCGGCCCAGCTTCCTTTGCACGCCGTGCCCTCTCCCGCTTCCTCTCCCTATCTACCTCACTGGCTTCCTTCTCCTGCCGCTCCTTCTCCTCCTTCCTCTCCTGCTCAGCCTCCCACTTTTCTTCTGCTGCCCAAAGACGTTTGAGGTGGTCCTTGTACCATTCCTGCGACATGCGAAGATACCGTGCGTCCTGTGGACGGATCTCCGTATCTATCCACTGCACAAAGTCGCACAGAGGCGGAGGAGACTTCGGTGCCTTAACATATACAAATTTGTTAGCTCAAAGATTCAAATATTTCGTACTACAAAATAATTCGTATTACCTCCACTGGTTTCTTCACCTTCCCCTTCTTCCCTTGTGGTTTTGGCTTCTCCGAGGAGTAGGCGTAATTTGCACACATCTAATACCTTTGCCGGTATGTGTAATCCTTCTCACTTATTGCAACTTTGCAATTATCTTCATACCAACACATCGGCGGAGGCTCGTCAATCGGAGGTCATAGATGAATGAACATACCGGATACATCCATAGCAACCTACATTATAATCAAATAAACGCAAGTTATAACTCACTGAGCCAAAAATATCTTATACAACTACTTATCTACGGTATACTACACATGACTATAAAAAATAAAATGTCATCGTCCACATTTTCATCTCCCTAGCGTTTCTCAAACTAGTGCTACTCATCTAGTAAAAAAACCTAACTTCTCTCATGCGCTCTATCAATGTCCTTAGCCGTTATGCTCAACTACAATAGATCTACACTCTATGAAACAAACCTAACATTTATTTATCTGTGAAAAAATTAGTCTAATACTACAGATACTACATTATTTGATGAATATAAATAGAAATTGCAAAGAGACATCAAATATTATCTGCAGACGAATCCGTAAACCGGCAGGGCTTCGGCGCTTCCGTTGTCCTTCACTCTCAACTCTCTCTTTTTTTTCTGTGATTTGTGTGAATTTTATGATATTTTTGAAGTCTGGGAGGGGGTTTTATACCGGGGAGCTAAAAACCACCCTTCTAGCGGGCGGCCCCCTGGCCTCCCAAAAACCGCCCTCTCAGAGGGCAGCAGGGGGACCGCCTGTAAAATAGCCGGCCTCCCGGCCGAAGTTTTGCAGACGGCTCCCCTGTCGCCCTCTGAGAGGGCGGTTTTTGGGAGGCCGGGGGGCCGTCTGCAAAATGGCCTAGAGGACGTTGGGAGTATATTTTTGTAAATTTTTAAAATAAAAATATAGTTTTATAAATATTTTATTAAATAAATATAAAAATAAAAAAATTCCCCGATGGCGCATCCCGCTGCTGGACGACTCCCTCGCCGACATCCTCTGCCGCCACAAAGCCTCGCTGTGTCGCAATGCGTCTGCAAGCCGTGACGCGCCCTCGTTGATGGCCGCGCGCTGTTGTGTCCTCACCTGCTAACGTTCTCATCATCTATAAATTCAATGTAACATTTTTTATAGACTTTTGACATAGATTTATTGTATTTACTCTAACTATCTTTATTAGATCCAGGGCACCGGCCTAGATAAGAAAGTTGCGAAGTGAATGACCAAAGAGGGCTGAGTTAGTTATATTTATATGAAAACGCTTTTGCTGGGGCACCTAATCAAGGCTAAAAGGTTGGGCGTCCCGCTGTTGCATGGGCATCCACGCCTACCTCTCTACGCACAGCCTCCATGCACACACCCTTCTTCTTTCTCTCCGCACAACCTGCTAGTCTCACTCCCTGCATGCCTGAAGCTCCATTAACAAAATTTAAACGATTTTTTTTCTAAATTATTTATCTGGCATGTGACCGATTACATGTATTCGTTTCATATAAATCTTTACAATAAGATCTCATGTGATTATATTCTATAAAAAACATATACTTCTTCTGATTTTTTATTGTGTGAGGCTGTTGACTTTTGAATATAAGTTTTTAATGTAAGATGTTATTGACTTTTGGATATACGTTTAATTATTTATCTTATTTTAAAACTTATGTAATTATTATTTATTTTGTTATGATTCATTTTATCATTAAATGTACTTTAAACATAACTTATATTTTTATATGTTTGTACAAAATTTTTTAATAAAACGAATGGTCAAATTTATATCTAAAAGTCAACGATCTCAAATATTAAAAATCAGAGAGAATATATTTCAACTGTTAAAATCAATATTTTATACATAAGAAAAAAATATTTTAACGGGTATTTTACTGTGTTTTACATATTTTTAAATGTTTCAGTGACTAAATTTTTTTTTGTTTCGCAGTGTATAACATGATCTTTAAC
This sequence comes from Oryza meyeriana var. granulata, assembly GCA_003991445.1. Lineage (NCBI taxonomy): Eukaryota > Viridiplantae > Streptophyta > Magnoliopsida > Poales > Poaceae > Oryza > Oryza meyeriana. The sequence goes on along the minus strand of RYFJ01000636.1, from coordinate 107,085 downwards.
CGACGGTCGATCACGATATTTTGGCTGCTTGATTTTTTAGACTAAATCGGACGTCCAACGTCTAGTCAGTCTCTATTCAGTCCCTATCTATATGTTGACGTCATATTTTATAGGTAGGCTTTTGTGCATAAACAATTTTTTGATGATGTGTTTTGCATAGAAACTGTTAGGAAACGGATCAACGGGGGTATTTTTGTATTCCCAAATCCCAAATCCGACAAAAAAAGATCGCGTCAGCATGATGTGTGTACAGTTTACTAACATTTGCAGGACAAGATGGATTCCGCGCCAATTCTCAGCATGCCACGCCACCGCTGGGGGCTCCTCGGTTGCTGTCGCCGCCGCCAGCAGCGCAGAAGCTCCGCCGCCCTAGCCTCATCTTCCTCTCCTCGGACAGCTGCCTGGCGAAGCCCCTCAGCGCGTCGGCGTTGCTCCCCGCCCCGGGCACCTCGACGTACTTGCCGGTCTCGACGTTGACCCTGGACACCCGCTGCTCCAGCATCCGCTCGCCGATCCCGACGAGCTCCCGCATGTTTTCCGTCGTCGCGGCGTCCACCGTGGCCGCCGCGCCGTGGAGGGTGTTGTCCTGGATGCGGAGGTAGTCGCCGTCGCTGTGCAGCGACTGGAACATGACGGCGGCGTGGATGTCGACGAGGTCGGAGCTGGCCGCCATGAAGATGTCGATGATGGGGGCCATGCCCTTGTTGCGCAGCCACCGGATGATGCCCCACCGCGAGCACTGCCTCGCCGTGTACATCCCCTGATCGGACGTCGAGCCGGTGCCGATGGAGAGCACCAGGAACTTGCCACAGTTGGCCGGCTTCACCGGGTACAGCTCCTCCTTGTCCTTCACCATCATCTTCTTGGTGATCTCCGTCATGGCCACCATCGTCTGCTCCTCGATCGCAGCATTGTGGAAAGCAACATGCAAATTGATCGATCAGCACTAGCAGCAGCTCCCAATCGATTGCCATTTGCAGCATAGGAATGCACATCTGGATCTTCATTGATCATTTCTTACCGGGTTGTTGGCGGCGACGCCGCCGTCGATGAGGTTGAACTCGCGGACCTTGCCGGTGGCGTCGTCGCTGGTCTGGAAGCAGTGCGCGGGGAGGTACGTCGGCGCGGCCGAGGTGCTGATGCAGATGTCGGAGAGGAGCGCGTTCTTCAGTGGCATGCTTTTCGCCTGCAAAATCAACCGATTGTTAGATCAATCACCTAATTCCAATGCCAATGCGGATCGGATGGATGGAGGGAACGGATGCATCATCGGCGACGCACGTACGTCGTATGTCGAGAAGATGGTTGGCTGGAGCAGCCTGACGTCGAAGGTGGGGATGACGACGTTGGTCAGCGTGTCGCGCACCCTCGTCTCGCCTAGCATTCTCCTGATCTTGCCTTGCAGGTACTTGCCGTTGTACCTCGGCCGCGTCAGCGCCGCCATGGCCGCCGCGATGCTGCACCTCCTGCATGCACGCCGCCCACAGTTCCAATAAAATCCGATACTAATGTCGCTGACGAGAAATTATTATCCACTCTCGATCAATGCATCGATGGAGAATTTGACGAGTTACTTTTGGGGGAAGATGCGGGGGCCGTTGTCGAGGTAGAAGCGGTTGATGTCTTTGGCGGCGAAGAGCGGGCGCCCGTCGTCGCCGGGCGCGGCCAGCATGGCGGTGATGAGGCCGCCGGTGCTGGTCCCGGCGATGCAGTCGAAATAGTCGGACAGCCTCGCGCCGGGGCCATCCAGCTCCTGCAGCCTGGCCTCGAGGAAGGCGAGGATGGTGCCGGGGATGAGGCCCCGGATGCCGCCCCCGTCGATCGCCAGCACCGTCACCCTCTGCCCCGGCACCGACGCCGGCTCGCCCACCACGCACCCGGCCATCGCTCTCGTGCTGCACGCCTCGCAGGTGCGCCGGCTCGAGTAGCTCGTTGCCATAGATCGATCAGTGCTCACAAGATGATGGAATTGGAACGACGACGACGACGATAGAGAGGAAGTTGTGGATGGATCGTTGTCACTGCGATGTGTGTGTCAAGCTCATGCATTGGTGTGGCCTGCCTGCTAGGGGCATGCACTAATGGAACGCGCGGCGTGAGCGTTTTGAGTTGACCTAGGACGCATGCAGCAGCCTATTTTTGGATTCTTGGGCACGAAACGATGAGCTTTTCCACCGGCGGGCATGCCGGACGCGTCAGCCTCCTGTTCAAGGCCGGCGGGTTCTCGCTGCTCATCACGTTCGTGTTGTCCGTCGTGCTGATGCAGTTCCAAATGCACCTGGCGGCCCAGGATGAGGCTTAGCGGAGATGAAGAGCAACGCCGAGCTCGCGTCGTTCGGCGCCACGCCTGCGTTCGCCATTGAAGGGGCTCTCGTCCTAGGGTACATGAAGTACCCCCTCGCTCGATGGCTGCGGACACTCGCCGACGCAGGTCGACCTCGCCGTGGCGTTCTTCGCCTCGACGGTGTCCGTGCTCACCATGACGGTCACCGCGCTGCCCATGCGCACCGTGTTCCCGTCCGCCCAGGCCCGCCTCGTCGCGGTGGCCGGCCACCTCAAGACTCGAGTGCGCTATGCTCGCCGCGCTGGTTTCGATGGCCATGATCCTCGCCGTGAAGTTCTTGCAGTGGTGGTTCATGCTCTCCCTCCTCCCAGAGGCCATCGCCGTCGCACTGAACGTCGCCACCATGGCATGAACCGAAGGCGGCGCCGGCCATGACGGAGCAAACATCGACGGCGACGAGGCGGCGGCGGGAACGAGAGAGAGGATGAGCTTCACGCTCATGGCGGGCACGTACGCCGTGTACCTAGGGCACAACAACTCAACAAGTATGACGTGTACCTGAGAGCGGCCATGCTCGTGATGCTTTGCCTGGCCTCGATCGCCATCCCTTTGCTTGTGAAAATCTTTGTACATTTCTACTTCGGACACGCTAATTAACAGTTGTGGATCTAGTAATCTAGTAGTACTAGCAATCTCCGTTTTTGTGTGGGACATATGCTATTTTCTTTACCGGTCATTTTTGTCATCGAATCCAATACACGCATAATCGTGAGACTCAAAAAGGGACTGGCTTTCAAGTAGGTTTCCAAAATGCTATCGATAGTCGAAAATCAATCCTCAACGGTTTCACCAATAACCGTGGGTGAAATTCGGACAAATTTTGCCAGAAAATTTGAATTTTAGTTTGATTTCTTTTTAAACTTGGCAGGTTTACCGAGTAGTTTCTAAATATGAACTGGCTGGATTAAACTAATAATTGTCATAAATGAGGGATTATGGTCGTATTTTCAAAATCTACTTTCAACCAAAATAGGAAGGTATGCTAAATCTAGTACTAGTACAATTCATATTATGAACCACTATCTCTGTTCTAAAATATAAAAGATCCAAAATATACATAGCTAAATCTTTTATATTTTCGGACAGAGGTAGTACCTCTTTCCTCCGTTCTGGCGCTCTCTCTGCTGGACATAATTGCAGGCAGTAAGCATGTATAGAGCTGAGGAAAGAGCGCGAGCGGCGAGCGAATTGCAGTGCAGCCGACGTGCGTTTGATCTGCTCGGCGAGGCCAGAAGGCGGTTCCGGTTGTCTGTACGTTCGATGGGAGGCACTGGCATGTATATTTATGAAATAATATATCATATATTAATCTATTTTATTATTTTTTTAAAATTTTTAATAATTTTTTAAGATGATATGTACGAAACGAGAGGATCACGCAAATCCACCTTCATATAATATGAACCCTCGTAGGCGTGACGTTGATCATTTGATGTGAACCAAGCCTACACGGGTTGATTGACACTTACTGAAGCTGATTGATCGGTACCATACTATGTACTATCATTAATCGGTAATGACCTACAACTTTCCATGATAACATCTGAGAAAGCCTCCTATGGCAAATGTGAAAACGAGCTTTTCATCGAAAGGAATATAAAAAAGGTGAAAACGCGCATTTTTCGATCTTTTTTGCTTCTTTTGAAACGCGTTTATAGTTTGTAATATCAGGTGGTCTGAAGAAACAGTTACATCTAATTAAATTACAAGCCATTCAAGACAGTAACTGGGCTATCAGCACACATTGGTGACCATATAAAATAAGGGACTGCATATCACTAGATCAGAAGAAATGTACGTTACAGTACATAAATCGGAAGTACAATGGCACACATGATCATCTTAAATCTCGCTGTTAAAAATTAAGATACACAAGTACATCAACCTCAGGTGCAGATGCAGACATTCTGCAATTCCAAACTAGATAAGTATCAGATGAAAAATAAGGATGATGCACAGCAGTAATCAGCTTGTCCCCAATGCAAGACATGATTTGAAGTTAGATTATCCGAACTATGCCATCTCGTATCATTATCCTGTTTTCATCTTGCATCCTCTGAAATAACAAGGAAATGAAATTCAATACAACTGAACCAACGCTGGGCATATCATGGTTAACTTTGGGACAATATTGAAAGTATAGCCAGTTCATATTTGTACCTCCAAAATGAATTCTACTTGACGTCTATTGTAAGGTGCAGCTGCCTCTCTATTAACTGTTTGCTCAATTTCGTCAATCGACATTTGATCGATATGATTTGCCAATACATGCTGGCCGAGAATCGCCTCAAATGCTTCAATTCTGCAGGAATGTGAAATCACACGGGAAGAAAAGAATTAGTTGAGAGCAAGAAATCAAAGCCAAGGATTCAGATTTTGCAAAGTTGAGGCCACGTTATGTAGTAACCTTTCCACAGGTACATCCTGATCATTCGATGCATTTCCTACATCCACATCCATCGGATCGTTTCCAGAACTGGCAGGAGTTGAAAGGGGATAAAACATGTGAGTTGAAAGGGGATAAAACATGTGAGACTATATTTGGAGCAACTAGATAAAAAGGAGGTATTGTAGCTTGTAGAATAAAACTGCACTCATTTCAATTTGCAGAAAATATAAGCTTGTTGAGGTTACAAACATACTAAAGCTTTGAAGGTTGTGTTGTTCAATGTTTTCACATGTCTGCATCTTGACAAATAATTTCCCAAAGCACGCCGTTCATTTGTTAAAGAAATTGACCTTTCACCTTCACATTACTAACATTACATTACTTTTTCATTAAAAAAATTCATTACTTTATGTCAAAAGAACATAGTTCAATGTGGCAACGGTTTTTTTTGTGAAGTCAATTCAAACAAGAACATTTTTTTATAAAAGAAAGGAATAAAGAAGGATCATTTTTTTAGGAGACAGGCACTTGCTCACCTTCCATGCCCATCTGCATTACCACCACTTGCACCTGCATCATGATCAGCTTGTTGTTTCATTTCCATCTCTCTCTGTTCACGCTCTTCCATCTCAGTTAACTCTTTGTGGTATATTGCAAAATTCAGAACTTGCAGTGCAGCTTCAACATCAGATTTTAGAACCTGCAATACAACTCCATTAGATTGCGCTGCATTTGCTATCCTTAAAAACAATGAGATAAAATAGTTTCCAATATTATAATACTAACAGAAGAAAGGACTAATTTCTGTCATGTTTCAGGGAACTGTATGTCAAAAGCAATAAAATATTTGAGTTCATCTAGATAATTCTTATTACAGGTAACTTGATTTGGTAATTGGATTAAACAAGCACATGGTGTATGTAGTAAATTACCTCATGTCTCAATTTCATCTTGGCATGAGCAGTAGATAGACGAATTATGGTTTCCAGTGTCCTTGCTGTGATTGGAAGCGTACCTCCACCAGACTATAAAACATATGGACAAGAAAACAACAATCACAAACATATAACATCATTATATCAAAGCAAAAACAAGGAGCCATGCTTAGAGCAAACCTTTGCATTTGCACTACCATCCCTGAGCTCAGCATACGAAGTTGCAATATGATCAGATGCCTGTAGGAGCACAAAAGCTTAAATGATATATCTGAAGAGGAAGCATGTTATTATGCAGCAGCTGAAATTTTCTTGTACCATGGAGAAAGTTATCAACACAACATTTAGTATAGCAGCATTTTTTCTTTTGAATTGTCAAAATTGAGTATCACAAAGACAAATTACATAATTGTAACAAAACATGATGCTCCAATGGTAGCCATTGTATTTGCCATCATAATATTGCCGCATTGTGCTGATAGACAAGAATAATATCTCATTTAAGAAGATTACCTCATCAGTGAGTCTTGGCTGAATAAGGTTCTTGGCATAATGGATATATTTCTTCAGAAACTTGACAGTCAGTCTGTCCTGTTTGGCTTTTTTGCCTCTCCTTCTGTCCTGCCCATGGAGCATTCTATCATATTTAACAAATATGGCCGCATTAACATCACCATCATCTTCTTCAGCATATCCTGTTTTATCAAGAGATCTTGCTCCTGCAGTTTACAAATTTGTTTTTTTGGTTAAGCAAATGGGATTACTGAAAACGCTGAAAATATCTCATTGTGTTGTAAAACACAAAAATACCTCCATCATCAGTGCAATATCTATGCATCCGTGCAACATGTTCTGAAATTTGACGATCAATCTCAGGATCCATTTGATCAAGAACAATAAAAAGCAAATCAAAACGTGAGAGCAATGAGTCTGGAAGCCCGATGTTTTTGGTTGGTGTCAATGAACGGTCGTACTGTAACATAGGAAAAAGTCATTATCAGAAAATACAAGAAGACTGCTATAACACCAAAAAGCAGCACACGAGAAATAATAATAACTTACAGTTCCATATATTGGATTTGCTGCAGCAATTACACTACATCTTGCATTTAGCGAGGCATGTATTCCTGCCTTTGCAATGGTCACAGTTTGCTGTTCCATAACTTCATGTATGGCCACTCGGTCTTGATCATTCATCTTATCAAACTCATCAATGCAGACAACACCACGATCAGCAAGAACCATGGCACCAGCCTCCAGCCTTCTTTCCCCTGACCACAGGAATTTGGTCAGAACTTCTATAGGAACTAAATAACAATGTACGAAACAAGTTTCGGTGGTTACCAGTCTCTTGATCAGAAGTGACAGCAGCAGTCAAACCAACACCAGATGAACCCCTTCCAGTAGTTGAAATTGCCAAAGGGGCAATGTTCATAACCGCTCTTAGGAGCTGGGACTTGGCAACTGAAGGATCTCCTACCATCATCATGTTTATATCTCTGCACACCACATAAGACATAATTTAGACTGCAATTAATGAAATCATGTAACAACAGAAGCAATGATATGAAGAATTCTTCAGCACTTACCCTCTCAAGTGAGTTCCATTTTTCAGATTCTTCTCAACGCCACCAAGCATTAATAGCACTACTGCTTTCTTTATCCACAGGTGGCCATATATAGATGGAGCAAGCGAATTTCCCAGCAAGTCGAATGTGTCATTTCTCCTTGATATTTCTTTCATCCTCTTCAGATCCTCCCGAGTATAGACAGGTGCATTTGCCTCTTTGTTCATAAGTGAGACATTGTTTGCGATAAGGACGGTCCTATAGGCATTGTAACACTTAAGCATTTCAGGGAAAAAAAGAGTTTAGTTCAGGTAAGCTTAAGGTCATACCAGAACTCACCTGAACACACCACTAACACTGCCCTTGCTTTTCCCTGGAAGAGCCTTGTATACACCAACAATTGAGACACGATCACCTGGCTTGCAAGAATCGACAAGATCATCTTCTACAATAATGTCCACTGTTCTTGGGAGCTGTCCAGGGGCAGAATTTTCAGGCACTTCTTGCATGGACAGTGTTTGGTGATCCTTGTATTCACACATCCCATACTCGGTGACCAACAAATTGCCATTTTCATCCTAAGCATTCCAAATTAGAAATGTTACAGACAAAACGACAAAGAGGTTTCATTGAATGGAATTGCAAAAGGAAGATCATAAGAGTGTACCCTTGTTGGATAAACCGAACCAGTAGGCAGGCCTACAAAAGATGTGATGTCCCTATATTCACGTGAGAGAGTGCCTCCAGTAGCAGGGCAGTAGTGAACACTCTTAACAACTTTAGGCCTTACTAGTGAACCTGATTTTTTAAAGATAAGCATAATAACATAAGCAATATATCTTTCAATGATTCTGAACTATGAAGTAGCGGGTAGAGTAAGGATTCGATTGGCCAGATGAAGCATGAGCTATCAACTTAATATGCCATATGCACCGCTTAACTGAATAATCAGTTGAACACTTGAACTAAACATAGGTACATATAGTATTACTTAATCAAGCATATGTGACAAGTGAACATTATTATCGCTCGCTTTTCCTGTCTCAACTATTATTCGCAATTTCTAATCGCATTGTTATTTGTTGCTTACCATTATTACTTACCAACTGAACTATGATATATATTTCTCTCCACCAGGAGGATCAATTGTAGAACCCAATAACAGGAACTTCTTTAAACATTAGGACCACAATTTAAACCCAGATCAGCCAATTGCAACCTAAAAAAAATCTATAAACAAACTAGATTATGTCCAAGATTAAGGAACTTAATTACATTTCGTGACGATGCCCTCGACGCAGACCATGGTCCCGATGAAGGAGGACATGAGGTCCCTCGGCGTGACCCTGTGGAAACCGAAGGGACCCGAGAATCCCACCAGCACGCGCTGCCCTTCCTTCAAGAACTTGGGATCTAGGTTCCTCGCCACCTCCGTCACCGCATCTGACGCCGGCTGCATGTACTCCCCGGGGCTCCGTATCACCCTAAAAACGCAAGAAGAAGAGATCCAATCAACCAGCATGCTAAGACCGGCAAGGCTGGAGAGGAGAAGGAGGGTGGGGGGCGAGCACCTACCTGCGGGCGAGATCGAGGCTGTGGTTCCGGAGGTCATCCATGCCGATGATGAGCCGGTGGCGCTTGTTCTGCACCATGTCGCGTACGGCCTGCATGTAGATCCCCTTCCCGACCTGGAGACGACGCAAGGATGTCAGCCACGGGATCCGGAGAAGGGCGGCGGCGGCGGAGGCGGGAGGCAAAGCGACGGCGAGGGGGGACTTACATCGTGGTCGAGGAAGTCGAGGAACGCGCGCTTGTGCGCCGCCATGGCCTCCTCGTTGACGTCCATGGCTGCTGCTCGTGCTCGGAGACGGGGCGGGAGAGACCGGAGGGGGGAGAGAGAGTAGCGGGAAGCGGCGTGGAATTGTGGCGGCGGGCGGCGGGTTCTGATTTGGGGGTGAAAAAAGGGCGCGTCTTGGCGGGAAGAGGCGCGCGGTGTGGCGGGAAGAGATGCCCTTTCCCGCGCTCCGGAGGGGGGCCGGGACGCCCGGACCACGTGATCCCCGTGGGCTCTCGGGTGAAAACTTGGCCGGAAATAGAGGATTGTATTGGCCCTCCAGTTGGATTCCAAGTTACCTACAGATCCAAACAGGCGAAATGAATTTGGCCCAATCCAGTTCCTCAATTTCAGGCCCAGTTCAGGGATTCAAACTGGGCCTAAAAGGACACCACATTTTCATAGGCTTTGTCGGCCTCACGGCCTACACAAAATGTACGAACCAGTAAATTCAACAGAGCTTTTGGGGGCCGCGACCGCAACTGGCGCAGTGCCGAGTTGAAATCCAAATTTGGAGTTGAAAGTTTCAAAAAATTGAATTAAAAGTTTTAAATTTTGGGTAGATATTTTCAAAATTTTGAGTTGAAATTTCATATTTTAGATAGTTCTTAAAATTTTGAGTTGGAAGTTTTAAAATTTAAGTTGAACGTTTTGAAAATTGAGTTGAAAATTTCAGACTTTGGTTGGATTTTTTTGAATTTTGATGTCAAATTGAGCCGGTGGCCCCACCTGACAGTATAGCTACCTTTTTCTTAGGAAAAGTCATCCCGGAGTAAATTGAGAGGCTCATGTCCCACCTATCAGCTATATAAACCTTGCCCTTTAAAAAATAGTTTGAGAAAAAGAATAAAAAACATGCACGGTATTCATCTTAGGTCACACAGCGAAGGTACGGACCTATATGGAGTATTGGCCGAAACAGCAAGCCCACACAAGTGCAAGTGCAAAATAAAGGTTGAATGGTATCTCTAACCAAAGTGATCAGGAGCGCTCAAGTACATCGGAGCGAATTTGCCATCAATAGACTTCAACTAAACCTCTACTAAAATAGATACAAATTGAATGAGATGCTTTGGATTGTTTTAGTAAAAAGCAAATGTAAGTTTGTATAATAATTATATTAGAACAATGGACATATATGCTGACCAGGGCTTACATATCTCGTTGCAATACATAAGCATCTTGCTACTATATTTATAAAATTTATTAAAAACGTAACTACATGAAAGATTTTTTTATGTTGATTATGTCCTTGCCGGATGTGGCCAACATGGCAGAGATGAGGCCGTCGATGCTGATCCCTTCAAAGTAGTTGGCCATCCTCGCGTAGAGGCCATCAAGCTCCTGTAGCATGATCTCAAGGAATACAAGCATGGCTATTTACGGTGCTCCTACGTGGTGAGTGGCATCGGCTCGCCACATAGGAGCCGCTGCTCTAGCTCAGCTAAGGCCGTGCCCTCATGAAGGCACTCGTGCTTTGCAGAGAGCACGATGGCCTCACCTCTAACGCGCAAAGGAATGGCTAGGGGGACCGCGTTGTGCGAGCGTCTCGCCCACCATGTGTGCAGTTCCCCATCCCATCCCACGTGCATAAGCTCGCCCTCCCGCTGTTGTCGTCATTGAGCTTGCCCTCGTCGCCCAGTCTGCACCGTCATGGATGAGGAGGAGCCTGTGCGGCTAGATCTAGGAGTAGGGAGAGGCGCGGGAGCGGAGACGACTCCGGCTCGGGCTAGCAGCTAAGCAAATCTAGGATAGGGGAAGAGAGGGCTAGGGGAGAAGAGGGGCCTATCGGGCGGTGTGTCGGAAGACGGAGATTTGTCTCATGCTCCAATGCTGAGGCCACAAAGATCAGCGAGGGATGGAGGAGGAGATGGTCGCCTCATCCATGCGCGTTGCCTTGCTGAGCTCCTTGCTGCACCCCATGTCCCCATCCACGCGTGGCATCCGGCCATAGGAAGGAGAGCACTTCGGCGGCGGGAGCGAGCGTGGGGGGAGGAGGCTGGCAGCGACATCGGTGATGGAAGATAGAGGATGCCGGTGGGGGAGAACTAAGAGAGGGAGAGGATAAGGTGAGGTAGGCAGCTCAGGTGTATTAATGTGATAAATTTTTTCTATGCAGTGTTTATTTTATAAAAAATTGATAAAAACGGATTAGAAAATTATATAAGTATGTGAAGGAAAAATTGTAGGGGCTGAATCACAAAACTGTCTGGGGGTCCATTTAAAGCCACCATGCACAGTGGGGGTTCTATGCCATGTGTAGCTGAACAAAATTTTGGCGTGCACGTAAATGCCCTGATGCCGCCCCGTCCATCGCCAGCACCGTCACCCTCTGCCCCGGCACGGACGGACCAGATCAACCCCAAGTATCCAACCAACGGCTCTCAGTCACTCACCGGAGAGCCAGAAGAGACATGTATTTGGACCGAGTCAGACAGACGACTGACGGCCCATTGGTCAATATGTGGAATTTGATGAAGCCACAGGGAAAGCCCATCAAAGCCCAATAGGATGAAGAAATTGGGCTGAGACGACCAAAATGCCATCTCGATCCAAAATTAAATGTAACTAATAATCGGCCCGGTCTACTAGTGCAGTTGACAAGTCCAGTTAAGCCATTTTGCGTATGAACAACAAAACCCACCTCGCAGCAGCGGTGGAGCCACCTCCCGGCAGTTCAGCCGGCCCCCTGCCCTCCGTTGCAGTTGCCTTTAGTATAAACTACACCTTCGATTTTTAATAAATACGAAGTTAATTTTTATTGTAACATTTAATCATTTATCTTAATAAAAAACTAATATAAATATAAAAAATATGAGTTATGTTTAAAATTTATTTAATGATAAACCAGGTCACAACAAAATAAATCATATTTACTTAAATTTTTAAATAAGACAAATAGTTAAACGTCGTATCAAAAATCAATTGCGTCATTTATTAAAAAGGGAGAAAGTACCGTCGATATTTGTAAAAGTTGGTTAATCATCGAAAAGCGTTATTAGTCATTCGATCGTAATATTGAGAGTATACGTATATGTGCAGATGATTAATTAAGTATTAGCTAGTCTCTCCGTCCTAAAATATAGCTATCTTCGAAGCTTTTGAGGTGATTAAGGATTCAGTTCAAAAATCTAAAATATACCTCATTAAAGCGGGTGGAGTAGGGCCCGTGGTTAGTTGGATGGTAGGATAATAAGGGTAGTATAGGAAATTTAGGTGTAAAAGTAATTTTTTATACGTCCTAAGTTGTTATATTTAGTATAAAATATAAATCTAATAATAACTATATTTTAAAACGAAGGGAGTATCCGCCGATGTTACGCAGAAGCAAAGGATGTCGTGGCTTGATCAGACGCGGGAAACGTTAGCTGGACAGGACATAAATAAGCCGGCACTCGCGGTGGGCATCTTGGCAGATAACAAAACGATCATCAGCTTTGTCTCACCATGCTTAAAATTATTCTGTTTCGATGAGGACCTGATCGAACTTTGGATCTTCCTGTTTGTGTACATTACCCCGTGTACGTTGTTCTACACCGATGGGTAGAGAAAATTTTGAGAGACTGACTGCAGAAAGACAGGCAGAAAGCGGTGGTTGGAGACGAGCAAAACGGAAGGGACAAGGACGATAGTGGCACATTGGCATTGACAAATGCTTTCGTCGGTCCCAACGTTCCCCCATACCAATTTGGCATACACCATTTCCATTGACCAACTTAATAAACCATTTACCAAGGCTTTAATTTTGGAGTTCAAGGTTTAGTCCAGCTAAATGAGTGGGCATTTGTTGTCATTAGCATGGAAATTTCCTCCGAGTAGAAGTATGGATTATCTAAGGCAAACTACAAACCTACAGGCTTCTTTAGAATATAAGAATTTTACAGGAATCTAAAAGTCCATTAAACATCATCTAAAGCACTTCTAAACCGCCACATGTCTCTCCAATAAATTAAAAAAATATCCTAGAAATTTTGACAAAAGAGCAAAACATCTAGCCATTGATTTCTACTAAAACCAATGGACCCACTATTTTAAACAATCTATTATATTTATTAAGACAGCGTTAAAAGGATGCACTATGTTTGCTCTGGAGGCTAGAAATTCTCACATTAATCGAAAAAAATAAAAATAAGAGTTCTTTTAACGCTCCGATTTTTTGGGCCATTAAAAACTATTTGAAATAAAACCCTAATTTCAAAAATTCAAATCTTTCTGTGTGATTAAAGACCTAAGTACCAAGATCTCAATTAATCCTTTCCTTGAAAACCCCCAAAGTTTCCTAGTTGAAGTCCCGATCCAAATTCAAAATCCTGAATTCGAATTTTGCAATTTGAATTCCCCACTCAAACCCTCCAATAAAATTTTCTCTATTTTATCCTTCCAAAGAAATCAAATTTTTATAAAAAAAAATCTCTTCTCAAATCCTAGGACAAAATTTTCAAATTTTGAAATTCAAAACCTCCTTGACATTCCTTCCTTTGCCTTCCTATCCTCCCCCCAAAAAAGAAATTGAAAACTATTTCAAAATCCTCAAAAGTTCTTGGAGCCTTGACAAAGATCCTGTTGAGCCCAAAAATCAAATACCCCTTCAAATGTTCAAATGATTCTCGAATAAATTCCTAGGAAATTACAAAATAACACTGTTCAATCAGGCCGCTCCTCTCTTTCTCTCCTCGGCCCAACCTGGCCTTTCCTTTTTCCCTCCCTTTCTCTTCTCTACCGCACAGCCCAAACTTCCCCACGCCCCGCTCGGCCTCCACCTTCTCTCTCTCTCCCCTTTTTTCCTCCCGCATGCCATCGCCGGCCCATAGGCCGCACCCCAGCACCACTCTGCGTCGGCCCGTACACAAGCCGCCCATGTTCACACTGCCGTGCGAGTGGCCGCCCCGAACCACCATTCACCGACACACAGGGCCTACCTGGCAGATGCGTGGTGGACGGCCGGCTGACAGCGCCACGTGCGCTCGTCTTCTCCCTCATGACTCTCTCGCGCTTAGGCTGTTCGGCCAAATGGCCATGTGGACACGCCGCCACCGCCGTGCTGACCACGACTCTCACCTGCTAGCGACATTGGCCGACCACGCCACCTTTGCCGCCCTCCCACGTGCCTCTGCCCCTTGGAAAAACGCCACCGTGCACCGAGCCGTGAGCTCCTCCGCCTCTCTCTCCCCTTCTCTGCTTCGCCATCCCCATGGCCAGCATCGCCCCGAGCTTCATGCCACCTCCTCTCTCCGTCGTCGGCTAGCGGCAGGCCTCTGCTATAAATTAGCTCAGACCCCGCCGGCTCACTCAGCTCGCCACTGCCATTCCTCTCTCCTCCGCCGCCATACACCAAAGCCGCTAGGGAAATTCCTCGTCGCCATCAAGGTAGCATCCTCCTCTCTTCTCCCTTTCTTCGATTCGCATCTCACTGCGTCCAACCACTACCATCCCGAGACCCCTCCGTCGCTCGTTTGGTCACCGCCGACGGCCAAACATCGCCTCCACCGAGCCATCTCCGCCACTCACCGTTGCCTGTCTTTGGTGACCTTGGCCCTAATCCAAACTGTTCACCACATTCGCCGTCTCTCCATCATTCCATTCCCGTGGTTCGCTTCCCCTACTTCACCACCGTTCGCCGGAACAACGACGACCGCCACCAGCCGTCAATCGGCTTTGCCGAGCCCCCGGCCATTCCCGTCTGACGTGGCGAGCCACATGGCCGCCAGCACAGCTCCTAGGGCTAACGCGGATGACCACGCCTACCCACCACCCCCTCGGTCTCGGGTGGACCAGGCTCTTTTGAGCCGGGTCACTGACCCGTGGGACTGGCTAGGACAGCCCACAAGAACAGTGCCCCAGTCCACCACCCCCTTAATCTCCATATCCATAGACCTAGTCCACCGTACATCAACCTCACAACCACCCTCTTCATCTCATTGACAATGGGTCCCACCTGTTAGCCAAAGGAGAATCTTGGGAATACTTCTTTTACTAATTCAAATAATTCTTTTCAATTTCCAGAAAAATCCTATAAACTTCAAAAATTCATATCTTTTATCCGTAACTCCGATCGACCCCGTTCAAGTCTCCAAATTTTTCTAAAATTTAGATCTACCTTATGGCACTATTAGTTATTAATAATAGTATTTTATTTCTAGGGTTTTGTGTGATTTTCTCTCGTTTACACTAGTTGACACTTTGGAATTTCTTTCGGACGTCGGATTTTGAGGATTTTGAAGACGAAGGCTAAAGCAAGTCACTCTTTGATTATATTGCTTCCAGTTTACAAAATAATATTGTTTGCCAAACTGCATTTTAGTGCACACATTGAATCGGCCTTGGTTCGCGCAACAAACCAATGGACCTACCTAGTAGTAGCAGTATCCTGTAGGCTTGAAAACCCTATTCCTTGTCGCTCCACCTCAGTGTTACCTCGGCATCTGTGCTCTATGAGCATGGGTATCGACGGTCCCACTCAAATCACACTTGTTGTCGATATGGGAAAACTTGGGTTTATAAAACCTTTTTAACTCAACACGCGGTGTCAGCATGTTTGAAAATGAAAAATGGTTTTAGAAAGCTCGCAATGCAAAGTGATCGTCTTGATAGGGATGCTTTTTATTCGCATATAAGGACCGATTCCTTGGGGAATTGCACTGATCATAATACAGTGCGACCACATGGGTGGTATGGATTCAGCCAGAACAGGGTTACCTTGCATGTCAGTAGATGTGGAACGCTGGGATAAGGTGTTTGGGGTATCTCCGGGTTCCTGACTAGAGCAAGGAAGGGAATTTTGCCCAGTACTTGGTCGAGGAGTTTGGGGTAATTTGCAAGCCGAATGCTTGATTGAGATTGGCCCATCTATCGGGTATGAGGTACCCTGGGATGGCTCCTAAAATGCTTTATCGCGAATGTCGGAGGGTGAAACCTCGACTGCGGGAAGTCCGGAGACCCCCCTTTGAGATTCGGCCAGGGGAGTAGTTCTCAGGCGAATGCGGCGTCCGGTGTAGGAGAAAGATCGATCGGTGGACGATGGCATGCAAAGAAGACAGGAGGAAGTAGACAGGTTCGGGCCGCACGGAGGCGTAATACCCTACTCCTGTGTGTTTGGCTATATGGGAGAATGTGGCTTTTGATCTTACAAGGTGCACCCGGGGAGCTCGGGAGCTAACCCGGGTACCCAGAGCCTGCTCGGGCCCTTGCCCTCAGCTGTGAACCCGAGACCGAGAGAGAGAGTCAGAGTCCCGAGTGTGCTAATGCCCAAGCTTCTTCTGCCCAAGCTCAAGCTCTGCCGAAGCTAAAGCCTCCTGAGTCTGGGGCACGGATCCTCCTTTTATAAGTCAAGGGGAGTCCACAGTGCCAGTACACGGAGAGAGAGACCTTCTGGTGAGTTCTCCTGTTGCCACGTCCGCCTGCGATGCTCACGCCGGAGTTGGAGGAACGTCCAGTCACTCACGCCCGCCTGCTGTGCCCATGCCAGAGTAGGTCTGCTGCAGGCGGCCAAGTCATCGAGATGTGAGGATGTGACGGGATGTGACGGCGCACGCTGCTGCTACTGAAGTCAAAAGTCTCTGACTGCACAGGAGCGGGTGACCGGCGCGTCACGCCCCGTCGCCTCATCATTAATGCGGGTGGTTGGAGAGCTAGTCCGCTTCTGGAGAACGCGCCTCGGGACTGTGCGTGTGGGTCCCGGAACCGGGGAGATCGGCACCAGGGACCGGGAGGATCGACACCCGGGCAGTCGGCACTCGGCCTCGGGGCCGGGCATCGGCTCCCGGGAGCAGCCGGCACCCGGGAGCAGTCGGCAATCGGCACCCGGGTCCGGGGCGACCGGCGCCCGGGACCGGGGGATGCGCATCCGGGCCCGGCCAGTGCTCGGGCCCTCGGGTACTTGGCGGGAGAGCGGCCGTAGCCGGCCTTCTCTTGCGCAGAAAGTGGACTCCGGAGTATTTGTCGCGGCCAAAGACCCTCGCGTCCCCGGGGACTGGGGGACCCCCAGTCCCATTTCACCGACAGCGAACCTCTCCTTCTTGGCCAGTGAGGGAGTAAGCTCGCGCCGTGTGGGGAAAGCGTACACCTCTGCAAAGATTTGAACTGTTCGTATAGTCATGCCCACAGTTATGGGCAATGTGAAGTGATTCCTCTAACGTAGCTTTGTTTTTATAAAATGTTTGCAAAGTATGTTTGTGGTTGGGAACTGTTAACAGAATTGGCTAGGTCGGCTGATGGATGATCTTTACGTGGTCTGAAACGGTCCTGTGTGGACCAGGTTGTTAGATGGCATCATAGATTAGGCTTCCTGAGCTGAAGCAGAGTATTGGAGACATGATAGCTCTAGGGGCCAAAGTTAAGATGATGAGATGGATGATGTCCCGAAAAGGACGAAAGTGAAAGAAAAATAATAAAGGAAAAATGATATTAGAAACTTTAATCAATTAAAACTGGTTTTGTCCGCTTAAGTTGTTGCAAAGTAATTCGTGGACAGGATCGAGACAAGAGCCTCTTTGCAGCTACACTCGGGACAACCCACACTTAGAATTGTGAAAAGGTTTCAAAATAAAAAGTTTGCGAAATAAACCACGGCCTTCCTTGGTGGCCTACATAACTCACATTTCCCGTGACTTGTTGAGTACGTATGTACTCAATCCATTATCTTTTCCCCCTCCTTCAGGATGAGTGAAGTTGAAGCTGAAGATTTAGGGTTTCTTTCCTAATCCCAAGCCATTGCTTGTGGATTGGGTTCTCGCTGCGCTGTCGTTCCGGTGCTGCCGTTCTGTTTGGAGGTTTCTGCTCAAGGCTTGCCCGAAATTGCAACTTATAAAGGTATAATGTGTGTGTGTGTGTGTGTATATATATATTATTTAGTTAGTTTCTATGGTACCACTCTATTGACCACGGGTACCATCATGGTATCCTAGGATTGGTACCGGCATCATGGTTCCGTGGGAGTTGATTCACGCCAATCTCCTATGGTGCATCCTCTCTGGTCTCATTGTAGGTGGTGCGAGGGCGGGGTGTAACAGTTCTAGTAGGAATACAATTTAGAAATAACTGAAATTCGGAATAAAAAAAGAAATATCGAAAGAAGTCCATCTAGAACACAACAAAAGATTAATTAAAATTTGAAATAAAAAATAAAATAAATTCTGAAATTGGATTTCCAATTCGAATTCCAAATAAAGAAAAATAAGAGTTCAAGTAGGAATACGGTTTAGAAATAACTGAAATTTGGAATAAAAAATAAGGAATATTAAAAGAACAGTCCATCTAGAACACAATATGAGATTAATTAAAATTTGGTATACAAATAAAACAAATTCCGAAATTGGATTTTCAATACAAATTGCAAATTAACTTAAAAATATCATTAAAAAGTTGAAAGAAAAATATAATAAAAACTCGCTCTAGACGCTAGAAATTCCCACATTAATCAGAGAAAAAAAGAAGAGTTCAAGTAGGAATACTATTTAGAAATAATTGAAATTTGAAATAAAAAAAAAGAACTATTGAAATAAGAGTCCATCTAGAACATAACACAAGATTAATTAAAATTACGGAATAAAAAAAAGTAAATTCCAAAATTGGATTTTTAATACGAATTCCAAATAAACTTCAAAAAGATCATTAAAATTTAAAAGAAAAATATAATAAAAAACTTAAATAAGTAAAGACTACATACTAAGAAGAGTCCATAGTAAGATACAATCTATAAATATCCAAAAGTAAGATTAATTAAAATTAAAATTAAAAGATAAAATAAATTCTAAAATTAGATTTCAATACTAATTTCAAATAAACTTTAAAAATCATGAAAATTCAGAATAAAAAATAAATAAGTAAAGACGATATACCAAGAAGAGTCCATAGAAAATACAATCTTTAAATATCCAAAAGTATGGTTTAGAAAAAAAAATAACAACAATACATATAAAATAAACTTGAAGGAAAAAAAAAGAAAAAGATAGAGTACATAAGGAAATACAATTTATAAATAACTAAAATTCAGAATAGAAATTAAGGAATATTGAGAGAAGTGTCCGTCTAAAACACAATACGAGATTAACTATAATTCAGAATAAAAAATCTATTATATTATTAAGACAACCTTCAAAGGAGACACCACATTTGCTTTGGAGCCTAGAATTTGCCACGTTAATTGTAGAAAAACACAAAATCTACATCGTTAGATCATGGTGGACCCATATGATAACGGTTGATATTTAATTGAATCTGCGAACAAATTTGACTAGGTGTCATCTTTCCAATTTGAATAGAAGATATTACTATTTCGAATTGGACATAGATATGCGAGGGTAGCATAGTACTAGAATATTTACGTATGCCATCTAGAATAGAAAATTCAATTGCTATCCAAGTGAGACAAAGACAAAAGTATGTCCGTGTTGGTAAATTTAAGTAGAAATCAATTTTGAATATAAGCAACACAGGTTGCAATAGAAAAGTGCCCATAATAGAGCATCTAGAACCTTTACGTGGCAATGCATGGACTCAGACTGAGTTTTTGTCTGATTCTTCTAATTAACCATTGTACGAACTAGGCTATGTGTAACACCCTGAACCTCACTGTCCCGGATAGACAGGACGGCTCGGCTCAGAGCATCACATCTATACTTGTGATGTTAGTACCAGTCCCAGGATATACAAGCTGGTACACACATAACAATAGTGGATCAAAGTACTTAACTTCATTACAATACTGGGATAGTTCCTACAAGAGTTACCATCATGGACATTCCCCAGATAAGCAACACCACATTGCAAAAGATAGCAGTGGAGAGTGACAAAAGCTAAACGTAAGCTAACAACGGAAGGTAACTAAGCGGCTGCATGCTAGACTTGAGCGATTAAGCGTCTAATTTATTCCACAGGCATGGTTGGGGCTAGGCCCGAAACCCTAAAAGCCTTCATAGTTCGCCTACTCTTGGAGGTACTCCTCGGCGGTCGGGTCGTCGTCTTCTTCTTCTTCAAATCCTAATATATTTATATAGAACAAGGGTGAGTACTTTCGTACTCTGCAAGCTAGGGAAAAAGTGACATGTTGGGCTAAACAAGAGGCTAGGGGTTCATTTGCGGAAACAGCCTCTTTAAGGGATTGGTTTGCAAAAGGACTAGTGGAACATGTTTTAGTTATCAGAATGAGGCTAACGCCTCATTCCATTCCGCTAGTTGCTTTGCAACAACTTGTCACGGTGATTAGTGAATCTGATTTTCTCTTCTATCTTTTTCTCCTCTTTTTCTCTATTATTTTCCTTTATCTTTCTTTAACCATCTCTTCCGAACTTTAATTGTCACTTCTAGGCGAGCCGTCGCTGCCCATCAAGCATTCTCTGCTCAACAAGCCATCTCCGCTTCACCAACATCCAACGAGCAGCTCCTATCTCTATGGTGCCACATGACAACCCAGGTCACACGAACCTGTTCCCAACCACTTAGGTCTTCCCAACCACTTAGGCAATGATTCCAACCTACAAAAAAAATTTCACAATTAGTGACAAAATAAAACTACGCTATGAGAATCAACTCACATTCGCCCTTAACCGTGGGCACGACTGTTCAAACGGTTTAGTTAAACTCTGTAGAGGTTGCACGCTTTACCCACACGACACGAATCTGACACCGGTTACCCGTCGGCATCGAAAGTTCATGACAAGACCTTTCCAAAGCCAACCCATGAAAATTCCATGCCATATAGTTGGGTTGAGTTTCATGACCAAGCATCCGACAAGTCTATGCTTCATTTACTCAGGGATACAGGTAATGTCTCCTACTTCTACCGTCAATAGAATATAAAGGCCATGTAAGCGTATAAGTCCATATGCATACGCCTCCATCTCCTACATCCCGGCATCCCACAACTACTAGCATACAAGATAAACATGGACTAACTAAGTACTCATCTAGGAGTATCTCATAATACTCGCGTGGTCGCACTGTTATATATTTGGATAGAATTCCCAAAGGAATCGGTCCTTAACGATGATATATGGCCAAATCACTAAGGCAAAGCTTACATATCCTTAGGTTTTCACAACCATCTTTATTTTACAAAGTGTTGGTGTTTCAAAAATGTTGGGTAAATAAGTCCACGGTTTTCCCATACGTCATCTCAACGTAGCGGCTAAGCCAAACTACCTTGGTGTTCATTCCCGAATGGACACGACACCGGCGTTCAATATGTGGGGCTATCAAGGGTAGGGGGAATCAACATCCTATGGAGGTAAGTGCAACTACTAGGTAGGTCTGTCGGTTGCGCTCGCAATCCGAGGCCAAACATGTTAATGTGTAGCCTAAGCATGCATGTTTGCAAACAACATAATTTCACAAATATAGGGGCAACATGGTCAAAAGTGGCTTGCCTGGTTCCTGCAGGGGTTCCTCCAGTGCGTGATGCCTGGATCTTCCTCGGACTTAGGAACTATGTGCAAAAGGAGAAAATCGATACAAAGACCAAAAAGTTGAACATAACATTGAGAAATAATAGTGCTGTTAGGTAGATCTCATTTTTAGAAAAATCCTAGAAGTTGAACAGAGTCAAACAGAGTTACGGTTTGAGAGATATGAATTTTCGAAGTTTAAAAGAATTTCTAGAAATAGAAAAATGATTTATTAAAAATGGAGGAGAATATTCTGAGGGAATATTCCCTGTGGGCTGACAAGTGTGGCGCACTTGTCAGGGAGGCATGTGCCTCGGGCCTACAGTGGACTCGGTCCATCGAGGCGTGGGCGAGGGAGGACGGTGGGCCAGCCTCGCTACCAGGCCAACGTGGCGGCCCACGAGGCCATCGAGTGGTGCTCATGTGGGTCGAGAAGGACGGTGGTAGTACGGAGGATGGCTCGGTGGCGGCCCAAAGAAGAGAACGAGCGGTGCGGCCTGTTGGACCGGCGCGGGGTCAAATGTGGGACCCACCTGTCAGTGAGGGAGCGAAGATAGCGGGACCAATGGGCCCACTTGTCGGCGACGAGAAACGGTGGGCCCTACTTGTCAGCGGTGGCCTCCAATCTATTCCTCTCTTTTTCTTCCTTGCTTCTCTTCTCTCTTCCTCGTTCGTCTCACGTGGGCCGACGAGGCGGCCGAGAGGGATGCGGGAGCTTGGGGCGCCGGTGGCATAGGAGAGTGGTGGCGGTGCTCTGGCAAGCGGCAGCTATCGCCAGGAGGCACTCGCGGGGTCAAACTGACCGACGCGATGGTGGCTCAAGAGTTGGGGTGGTGGGGCTGCGGAGGCGGCGGCGACCAGTTAGGGAGGGGGGTTGCTAGAGGGTGAGGCAGCGCCCGGCGGTGGTGAGAGAAAAAGGGCTCGGGGTAGTCAAATTGGCACGGTGTGGTGGTGGCCTTCTTTCGGGATGGAGGCGGCGGACGGGATCAACGGTGCCGGCCTTGGGCGGACTGGAGCGGAGGTGGACAGGGTTGAGGTGGCGCGCTCCTCGGCCTTTATAGCCATGGTAGGGAGCGGCGTCGGACCATAGGGCAAAAGGGGGCACTTGACAATTGACTTCGCGGTGATGTGCTCGGACCGGTGAGCAAAAGGGCGGCGCAGCGAGGACCGAGGTCAGATGGATTCACGGCGGGCAGGTGCATGGGGCACTTGGATGCGACGGGGCGAGGGCGGTGCAGGGCATGGGTGGAGGTGATGCCTCAGCGCGCGTGCCCCGGGCCGTCACAATGGCGCGGACTTGCTTGCAACTTCGGCGCGACCCGATGAGGATGGTGATGGCACATGGAGATGGAACGAGGCCCGTGCTGTGCAGGGGATGGCCAAGGGGGCGTCGCCTCGGGGTGGTTGGCGACGGCGATAGGATGAGAAGGTCGCGGGGATGGCGTGCGGGGGTGGTGCAGAGATCGGCCGGGTTGTGCTCCGGCTCGGCATTCCACCGAGCGGCTGGTGGGCTGGCACGGCTAGCTCGGGGAGGACGACGGGCGTGCGGGGGGAGGCGAGCAGGCGGCCATGGGATAGCCAAGGGGGCTGAAAGGTGGGCCTGATGAGGAGCTCTAAACGGCGGGCGCGCACGAATGCTGGAGGAAAGCGGCAGCTAGCGCGTGGGGCGGTGTGGACTGGCCTACTAGCTGGGCCGAGGGGAGGAGATGTTAGTGAGGAGGGAAAAAGAAATTAGGCTATCGGCCCTTGGGGAAAAAGGGATAGGGGAGGGGCTGAGCCGCGAGGCCGTGGCCCATGAGGTGGGGGAGAAGAGGGGGAGGCCGAGGCTGGGCTGAGGGGGTAGTGGCCCATTGTGAACAGTGGGCTCTCACCTTTTCTGGGGATTTTTCAAAATGGAAAAATTGGAGGGATTTTGCTTGGAATTTGAACTCAAATTTTGGGTTGTATTTATTTATAAATTATGGAAAGAGGGATGGATGGGTGGATGGGTGGATGGATGGAGATCTCCTTGTCATATTCAAACAAGATTCGAATGACCTCCAAGTTTTGAATTTAAATTTTTACAGAAATATGGTTTTTGTAAGGAGCAAAAATCAAGGTATTACACTATGCACCCGCAACGGGCGGTAATGAGAATCCACAGCAGCAAGCTGGTCAAGACACATAGATTAGCTGGAAGAACGAGTCTGAATAAAAAGCAACGAGTACTAAAAATTAATACCAGCCTTTTCTTGATTGTAACAAAAACTCATGAGTAATTAAGAACATTGATTGGTTAGGAATCGGACAGGTTGCACGTAGTGTAGAAGCTGGTAATTAGAGTACAAATCTAATAATAGTTATCCACGTTCACGTGTGGCTAAAAACAATAGCACTACTTAGTATATGTTAAGCCATGAAAGTTGCTATATTTTGGAATGGGGATAAAAAATTCAGAATAATCTGTAATAATTACAATACATATATAAAGATGTATCCTTGATAATTATTTATTGGGGTGGGTATATTGAAAATAAAATTATAAACAAAAATGTTAAGAAATAAATTATTTAAAAAATCATGTGAAATAATATCTAAGAATAGTTTTAGATTGGACTAAAAATAAAATAAATAAACGACATTTTGTTTCAAAGCAAATTCCACAATAAAATACCTAAATCGCTAAACATTTAGAGTTGAAAAAAATATCACTTGAGTCCATGTCGAAATACCGTCTGAAAGTTGCTATATTTTGGAATGGGTAACAAAATTTAGAATAATCCGTAATAATTACAATAAATATATGAAGATGTATCCATGATAAATATTTATTAGGAAGAGTCTATTAAAAATAAAATTATAAACAAAATGTTAATACAAAAATTATTTTAAAAATTTCATGTGAAATAATCTCAAAGAATAATTTTAGATCTAACTAAAAATAAATTAAAATCAACGGCATTTCGTTTGAAAGAGAATTGCACAATAAATACCTAAATTACTAAGAAAATTAGAGTTCAAAAAAATCAATTGAGTCCATGTTGAATATACCGTCTAAGAGTAATTAGAAATTTAGAATGAATTGCAGTTTGGGCCATATTTTATTACCAAAGTTTCAGTTTGGACCACTATTTACCCGATCTTTTCATTTTAGACTAGATATTTTTACCTTTGTACCACTTTAGACCACCAACTCTCTCATCCGCCCACATCTAACTCATCGTATGTCAAATGTTTGGTCTACATATGGCTTTGGGAGCTCATTGGCATGCAAAAGCCGATGTAATCAAGGTTGTTGATATACTTGAGAAGAGAGTTAGGGGTGGTCCAAAGTGCAAGAAAGGTAAAACTACCTGGTCCAAAGTGAAAACATTAGTTCAAGGGTGGTCTAAAGCAAAACTTTGGCAATAAAAGGAGGCCCAAACTACAATTTACTCTAAAATTTAATAAAAACATAGTTATTTGATTGCTGTGGGGATTTCAAATATCTAGATGTACTGATTTGAAATATGAACTAAAAATATTATAAAAACCAATGTGGAAGATGAATATTTTTTAATAAAATAGAATTATCTACCTATTATCTAATTAAGCTCATAGGATCTGCATGTCTGCAGTAGCTTAGAATATGTGCATGACGATAATTTAGAGTTGGTATGAGCATGGCAAAGCAATGGTTGAATACTATTGCAGTGCATGGATGGTGGACTGGGATCCATTATCACGATTATAGAGAGGGCTCGAAAAGAAGGCACCAAGTTTGTCCTGAAGGTCTAAAAATTCTCACATTAATCAGGGAAAAAAGAGATATTTTTTATTGATTCCATATACCGCTTTAATTTAAAATAACAAATAGTAAAAAATATCAGAAAAGATCCATGTAAAATACTACCCCTATCAAAAAGAGTTGATTTGTAACTTTCAATAGTAGAGATAATGATTAAAGTGCCAGTAATCAATAGGAATTTGTATTGTAAGACGGGCAAGTACAGAGGATTGAAGGGACAAGACACATTTAATACTTTACCTTGAGATAAAGGGCTACAAATCAACTCAATATTACAAATTAACTCCTTTTGGGATTGTGGGAGTACCTTTTAAAAAACAGAAATATGAAAAGTCGATGATGAACATGAATAATTGAAATTTGAATAAAAACCATACTTATCTATCTTCTTTGTATACATATAAACTATAGAGTCATATCACCTTCTTACCACTTTTGTTTAAGAAAAAGCCGATACACCAGAACAATTAAGGGAGTACAACTATCCAATATTCTTTATAACATGAGTACTTTTCGCAAACAAGTGGACCAGACGTTTGCTCTCAATCACCCTTAAATAGAGACTAAATTGTAGAAAGTGAGTATCAAATAAGTGAGATTGAGCAAGATGTAGACTTGTTATTGTTGGCCGAATAAAAGAAATTTTGGTAGTGTGTGATTGTGTAAATAGATAGAAATACACACTATCAACTTACAAATTTGTGAAAATTTATTACAATTTTGATTAATATTATTAATAATAAAACATTTAAAACAAATCTAGCCACGAAATGCATGGGCCACCTTGCTAGTTAGATTTATCTTAAAGTAAAACAAGGCCACACAAACAACCTCCATCTTCTCCTCTCCCCTACCCACCCCTCCCCGCACCCATCCCACGCACCATCGATCTCTCCTTCCCCTCCCATCCGATCTCTCCCTATTTTTGCACATCACTTCTTTTTCTTTAGCAATTAAGATTTAAAATTAACAAATTTTAAATACTCGCCATAACTTTTAAATTATTTATCAAATTTTTTATCCTTATGCAATATTGTATTCATTATGATTAAATTAACAATTCAATACCAATATTAGCTATGTTTTAACTTGTAGAAAATATTTTATTTTAGTCATATTCTAAACTTTTGCATGCCATTCAATCTATCATAAAAAAGACTAAAAATTTGACAATATAAATTATAACATCATATTTCATTCCACAAAACATGCATAACAAAATTAGATCTACAATATCCTAACCCTTTGCATGCCATCCCAACAAACACAAGAAAATTGACAATGTAGATCATGCCATTATATATCACTTCATAAACCTGCATAATTAAATTAGATCTACAATATCGTAAAAATAAAATACTCTGTGATTAATACTGCAAAAATATTTCTTGTGTTCTAAAACATCGATATGTCAAAATAATGTTAATAAGATCTGTCATGAAAAATATTTTGATGTTTATATCTTTATTTATTCTTTCAAGTGAATACATTATTAAAAAAGAAAGGATTAGACGTGCTCTTTGAAAACCGCATTGATATCTTTAAGGACAGTAAAAGAGGAATAAAGGGCATATACATCAAACTTTTTCTTTTTAATCTCTCGTGTTTAGATTTAAGTTACTCTTAATATAATATATAGTATATAAGATGCAGTGTACTTACAAAACCACCATCCATTAATTGTTGAGTCACTAATATTGACGAGGCGGCTATGCATAACATTGACTATATGAGATCCGATGAACACCTATGCCATCAAGCTGTAAAAATGAAGGGCAATTAACAATATAGATTCTCCTATAAAAATTGGCAATATAGATTATATGGAGTATCATCCTATATCACTTTATTAACATATACAAATGAATAAAATAAAAACCCACCTGCTCATGACTTACTTTAAATCTAACAAAAAAAGTACATGTCTAGAATAATAAAAAAAAGAAATTGAAAATTGAATAAACTCAATACCACAGACCCTACATATAAATAAAAACAACCACATCTAATCTGTAGGACATATGACCTAGGGCCCATTAAAGCCTATAATCAATTAGGGACATTCTTAATACTTTCTAAAAAAAGGCAAAACATCATAGTATAACGCATCATTAATTTAGTGGTCCCATTATTGTTAGCCGTCGTGTTATTTCTGTAGCTTTATATATACGTGCCTCACTTTATAGGTAAGCTATTGGATTGAAAAAAATCATCTAAGCGTGTTAACAAATTAAAAAAAATTCACTAAGGTATTGCACGATGCCATAGCGAGCCGTTCCAGATGCATAGCCAGAAATCAAGCCTTTTTGAAACGAAGGGACTAAATCCTATGGAATGTTTTATGGAGATGAATTTTTTTCACATTAGTTAAATTTTTAATAGTCTAAACATCACCTAAATTGTTTTGATGACAAATTTGAGCCTAAAACAAAAGAAGATGCATTCTAAACAATTTAAGTTCTTTTGCCGTAAGCAAATCTTGAAGATCAAACTAGATGATGTGGTACTAGCTAGAGTTGCAAATGCTTTGTTTAGAGAACATAAAATTCTGAGGAATTTTTAGTCATGTAATATTAACCATTAATGATTTCAACATTTTAGAAAAATAAAGAAACTTGTGTAATCGCGCAGGCTTACTTTCTATTTTTGTAAAAAAAAAAGTTCAATTATTGTGAAATTCTCGTAAAATTCTCATTTGTTACAAACGTTGGTAAAAAGAAATAGAATATTGTTTTGGCGAGGAAAATGCACAGGCAGTCCGGCCCTTAGTTACATTTTGTTGACTTGTTGTAATTATTGCCGGAGATTATTTGTTTTCACATTTGTTGTTTGATAAGCGTAAGCGTGGGGCAGACGGTCATGTCGTTGCCGAGGCGGCAATCGCCGTTTATCTATTTAAATCGTCTTGTGGCCACAGTGCTGCTCGCACTAGCCATCCCATCGGTGAGCCACTACGACCTCGAAATGGACAGGCCCTCCCATCCTCCTCCTCTTGCTCTGCTCGCCCTCCTCTCCCTCTTACTCTGTCTCCTCCACGGCGAGCACGCCTCCGCCGTCAAGTCCGGCACCGGCGACGGCAGCGAGCTCTGGGGATACGTCCAAGTCCGCCCAAGTACGTTGGTTGACGTTGACAATTAATCATTGTGCATCCCTGCTTCGAACACCCAAGTGTAAAGGAAATTATCTCCTGTTCGTGTTGCAGAGGCACACCTGTTCTGGTGGTATTACAAGAGCCCGCAGCGGGTGTCGTCGCCGGGGAAGCCATGGCCGACCGTCCTCTGGCTGCAGGGCGGCCCGGTACGTACTTACCGCCGTCGCACTGATCTCTTCTCCTGAATTCTAGCTCAGGTTTGATCATGTCGTCGTCGTGTTCTCGATCGAACAGGGAGCGTCCGGCGTCGGGCTTGGCAACTTCCTGGAGGTCGGGCCGCTGGACGTCAACCTGAAGCCGCGCGACTCGACATGGCTGCAGAAGGCCGACCTCATCTTCGTGGTCAGTCAGACGGACACGCAGAGTTCTCCTCTGTTTCTGCTACAAGAGAGCTGAGCTGACATGATCATCTGTGGGCGTTCCGTCAATGGCGAGCAGGACAACCCGGTGGGCGTCGGGTACAGCTACGCGGAGGACCCGAGCGTGCTGGTGACGACGGACTGGCAGGCGGCCACGGACGCCACCGAGCTCCTCAAGGCGCTGTCCAAGGAGATACCCACCCTGCAGAGCAGCCCGCTGTTCCTCGTCGCCGAGTCCTACGGCGGCAAGTACGCCGCCACGCTCGGCGTCTCCGTCGCCAGGGCCATCCGCTCCGGCGACCTCAAGCTCACGCTCGGAGGTAATTAACCAACCGCTAACCTCCTACTCAAACTGATGCGTCAATTCCACATACGCGCCTCACTGATCCTCATGATTAATTAATACTAACTAATTTCTTCTCTGAAATTAATTAAGGTGTCGCGCTCGGGGATAGCTGGATCTCGCCGGAGGATTTCACGGTGAGAAAACAAAACGATTTCTTGGAATCTCTCGAGATCGCACAATTCAACGCTGTCTAGTCTAGCTCGGAATAATTCATGGCGTCTCTGGATCGATGCAGCTCGCGTACACACCGCTGCTGCTTGACGTGTCGAGGCTGGACGACAACGCCGGCGACGAAGCCACCAAGTAAGCGCCGGCCGGCGGGCCGGGTAATCGAAAAAACATATATAATATAATTCGCTCTCCGGCGAACTCTCTAATCACGTATATATATATATATGTGAACCCTGATCTCAGGAAGGCGGCGACGGTGAAGGAGCAGATCACGGCGGGGCAGCTTGCAGACTCGCAGAGGTCGTGGATCGATCTGCTGGATTTCATCGACAAAAAGAGTGCCAGAGTCGTAAGTGCTTGACCGTTTACTCCAGCACTCAGCTAGTAGAAGCCACTGCACTTAGCACTCATGTTTTTATATTTTGAAAAATTTTACGGTTTTTACACTTAAAAAATTGGTACATCTCAACGGCCGTAAAATCACTCTTTTATATTTTGCATGTTACAAATTAGGCAGTTTTTTTTGGCTCAATTGGAGAGATAAAATTTTAGAAATGACGCTTTTACCCCTATGCAAGGTTCTATATTTCGAATTAAAATTTCCAGAATTATTAATTTTTTAGTTTACAAAAGTTGTTTAAATTCAACCAAATTTTGTTCAAATTAATTTTTTATTGCTCGATTTTCTGAAATTTCAATTCTGTTAGTCCCACCAAAATGTTTTTGATTTCTGCAATTTAGGATGGGTTTAGAATTCAACAAAATTTATTTAAATTCAACCAAAATTTGATCAAATTCCAAATTGTTTTGGCATTTTTCAAATTTTTTGGAAATTCCCATTTTATTGACCGCATCATTTTTATAATTTGATCTCTCAATTGAGGTGAAAGTGTTAGAATAATTGACATAATGTGTATTTGCAAATTAGTAGTCTTATGGCAAATACATGTTTCTAGCGTGTGCTACGGCAAATGACACAAATCTAGAATGTCATATGCGAAAAATTGTTTTTTTACCACTGTTAATCTTGAAAATTTTCCCTTTTTGGTGCTGAGGTGAAATCTGTACTCTTGTTTTTGCTACTCATTTGTATTTGTATAGCTCTAGTGGCAAAAAAAAATAGTAATTAACTGTTAAACCATTTACATTGGTTGCGAGAATAATATTATTAGATTTGCCATTATGAATAGGTCATGACACCATTATAGTTTTATCATCACGTTGGATGTAATCACAATAAGCATGAGCCAAAGTTGCATATTGGCGATGCAATAAGTCCAAAGAACATAGGTACCACTATTTTCTTTAACCAACATAACAATTCATTCGAAAGGGATTTCCTTGAAGATAAGTGTAACTTGCAATCCAGGACTTTCTATTGATTAGAGGTGGTTAGTTTGTAAGGGTCAGTTTGTTTGAAGAGGCAAAGTTGTTTAGGAAGCTTGTTTTGATAGGACAATTTTCTCATGTTTGTTAGGATTATGTTATTATTAGATAGACTTCATTATTTTTCGTTGTTTTCTGTTAGCATCTTTGAACGGGATCTGATCGAGTAGAATGGAGACAAGGTTCACCCACCGCATCTTTTTAATTTAGTACAACACAGAAAAAGGCCATAAAGTTGCACAAATCTGTATTTACTATCAACATTTTACAGATCAAGTTCACACCCAGTCAGCAGTACAGCTAGCTTGATAGACCCACTTAATCACGCTAGAGTTGTTTCAGGACATGTACAATTTCTTGCTCGACTCCGGCATGGATCCAGTGTCGGCAGACTTACCGGCGGCGAGCTCGTCGTTGTCGTCGCTGAGCAACACCCAGTTGATGAAGTACTCTACATACCTTGGCACCCAAGCGGCCGATTCAGGCTCCAACACGATCGACGGCACCATGAACGGTGTCATCAAGGAAAAGCTCAAGATCATCCCCAAGAACCTCAAGTGGGTGTCCATTTCTTTCGCTGTTTCACATCACAATCACCAACACTAACTGTCGAAATCACATTCGCACGCTGATTTTTCAACTTATTACTGTCCAAATCACCCTCCTCTTCTTTCAAGAAACGCTGCAATTTCAATTGAACTGTAGGTGGCAGGAGCTGTCTGATCCGGTCTACAACGCTCTGGTCAACGATTTCATGAAGCCAAGAATCAACGAGGTGATCTCTAATGAATGCATCTTTTAACTTGTAAAATTTTGATGAAATGTTTCATGTTTGATTAACTGTGTGTGCCCTGCTCCAGGTTGATGAGCTGCTGTCTTATGGTATCAATGTGACGGTCTACAATGGGCAGGTGACTACTGATACTGAGTACTGACAATTCTGCTATCTAGTGCATAGTACATAGAAAATGAGCAGGTTTTATAAGTATAGTTTTGATGATTAATTGGTAATTTGGTAGTACATATATCCAGCAAATTAGATGGAGATTCCCAGCATGTTACTTGTTAACAATCGATGCTGGAAGCATCTTGAGTAAGCAAGCAAGGAGTATATAAGACTAAAGGGTGTGTTAGTCGGTGGGAGAGCAGGATACCGTGACGCCGACAAGTTGCTGTTCAGAAAAGGCGGCATCATTTCTGAAATTCGGGATAACTTCCACTGTAAAGTTCAAAGATGATTAGTGACAACCACTCCCTGCAAGTGAGGCGGTCCAGGCCTGCCTTCCTGCCTGCCTGAGATTAGAGAGAAATTTCCATGCGTTAATAGCTCTCCAACTGGAGCACTTTTGCTCAGAAGTGGAGTGAGCAGCAAGAGATCTTCAGATTGCAACAGCCGTCCACTCACATGGCTGATTATTGACCACATGGTCAAGGTCAACAGTTTGGATAGAAACCATGTGTTATTTGAGGCTTGAAGTTTGTAAATGATCTTTTAGTGATGTGTAGATAAATATCATAAAAATTAACAAGCTAGGTAATTTTAGCACTCCAGCTCTATAAATTCATAGTAGTAATTCGGTATGTTTTTCTCTTCTGAAGCTTGATGTGATATGCTCGACGATCGGCGCGGAAGCATGGGTGAAGAAGCTCAAGTAAGGGATTGTTTTCCTCTTCCAATTTCTGCCAGTTCATTGCGCAATTCAGAAGTGTGATGAAGAGCTTTGCTATACATTTCAGATGGGACGGGCTGAAGAACTTCTTGAGCCTACCAAGACAGCCTTTGCAATGTGGCTCTGCCAAAGGCACCAAGGCGTTCGTCAGATCATACAAGAACCTGCATTTCTACTGGATACTTGGGGCTGGACACTTTGTAAGTCTCAACATACATGCCACTGCTGTGAAAAATACGCATGCGACTACTGGAAAAACTCCAGTAGTTGCACCTCGTAGGATCTGTTTCCCATGCGAGGCTATTAACAAGTTTATTTCCAAACTGAATTTGTTTACTTGTGTTATGTTCTCTGCAGGTACCTGTTGATCAGCCCTGCATTGCGCTGAGCATGATCAGTAGCATAACCCAGTCTCCAGCCAATTAGATGCATCTCTCATTAGTACCCTACCGAAGAAAAGATAGAAAACAGAAAGGAGGCTTCACTCAGTCAGCAGAAGGTTAGAAAACAGAAGGCAAACAGAAAGTAGGCTTCACTCCGTTCGCAGAATGACACTGTAGCGCTTTCGAAAAATACAGAAAAGCAATATATACTTCAAGGCAATGGAATTGATGATATATAGAGAGCATTTGCGTCCTAGAAAAAGATGATAATGTATTGTTCCAAAAATGAAGAAATCTCCATTTTGTGATTGTTCAGTTGTGAATTACTGCGATATCAAATTGTCTTTTAAATATTGCTTTTAAGGAGACTCTTCGGACTGTGGCCAAGTTGGAGTGCTAGCACACCTATAGGTTTGAATCCTCCCTCCTACAAAAAAAAAAATGGGGGTTGTCTCTCCTTCTAGTCCAGCTATTTTTATACACTTATAAAAACTAGTAAAATTATCATATTGTGCAGGTATTTTTGAATGAAATATTACATATGATTTTCATGTATCCAATTAATTTAAATATTTAAGAACATACTGATACTTAAAATTCAAAATTTTGACCAGCAGTGTGCCCAAAATGACAAATGCTTCTAAGCAAAAAAAAAAAACCGACAAATACTTGTGACTAAGATAATCAGTATTGGAATACTAGATTGTATTTTTTTTATCTGATAGTATCATAGATCGGGATCCTATCGTAGGATGGATACTATAAAATTTTAAAAAGTACATATTTTTATATAGCATTTACAATATATTGTATAAATTGAAGCCCATAATACTGATTTTGATAAATTTAATTGATATTTTGTAAATTTGAGTGAACTTATTCGTATTATTTTTAATTCACCTTATTTTAAATAATATTTTCGTAGAATCGTAGGGATCGTAGGATCAGGATACTACGTTTTATCCGGTAGGATCGTATGGAAGTAAATAGTAGGATTGAGATACTATAAAAATACTAGATAGGATCGATATCATTTCGGCTTGGTAGGATCGTAGTAACGATATTTATCAGGATTTTGACACCCTTGCTTGTGACTGGAGATTGAGTATGATCGTATAATTTTAGTTTTCCCGATTATTTTAGGAATATTTGTATGAAATGTTAATCCGGCACAAATGAATGCAATTAAACTGGAGTAGATTGTTTTGGATTTGCTTGGTATAACCACCTGTACATATGCACAACAGACACAAAGCCACATGCTCTTACATTTTGGTCCCATTACTACGCCATCCTGATTGCCTGAATGGCTCAACCAAGCCATGCCATGGTACTGCAGCAGCTCCTCCTCATTACCATTTTCCAAAACTCATCAAGCGCTGTATTATTAATGTTACATTTTTTTTAGCAATACTTGGTTATCTCTGTAGGCTGTGACGGAGCACAGTGGTGTGTATGAACGGCTTACTAATTGATTGTCCATAAAGGATTCGTCCCATGAATGAAAAGCCTATCAAAGAACGAATTTTTTTATTTTTATATTTATTTAATAAAATATTTACAAAACTACATTTTCATTTCAAAAATTTATAAAAATATACTCCCACCGTCCTCTGGGAGGGCGATTTAATGACGTGGCTGACGGCCGTTGGCCGGATGATCCACGGCCGTCAGTCATTTTGCAGGAGGCCCCCGGCTACCCAAAAACCGTCCTCTAAGAGGGCGGCAAGGCCCCTGTAAAAATCCGGCGTGGGCGAGGGCACAGACGAGGGGGGCGGGCGCGAGCGCGGTCGAGGGCACTGGCGAGGGCGAGGGCGCGGGCGAGGGCACGGGCGTGCCGGGAACCGGCCGGATTTTTACAGACGGCCCCCTTACCGCCCTCTTGAGAGGGCGGTTTTTGGGTGGCCGGAGGGCTGCCTGCAAAATGGCTGACGGCCGTGGGCCGTCAGGCCAACGGCCGTCAGCCACGTCATTAAATCGCCCTCCCAGAGGGCGATGGAAGTATATTTTTGTAAATTTTTGAAATAAAAATATAGTTTTGTAAATATTTTATTAAATAAATATAAAAATAAAAAAACTCATCAAAGAACAGCTCACACAAGTGAGAGCGCACGGAAGAGACGAGCTGACAAAATATACTGGCCACAAAAGCGATTGGATGCTATGACCCAACACTATGGCCCACAAATATACGGCCCATAGTGCCCCAAATGCCAAGTCCATAAAGACGAGGCCAATGGCCCATATGATTGAAGCCCACAAACAAAGGAGATTGCCAGCGCACGCATCTTTCGCCGTTTCCCTTTTAGTACCACATTCCTATTGAACTTTCAAATCAAAATCATACAACTTCCAACTCAAATCATACAAAATTTTCAACTATGACATCAAAACTTTCATGTAAAAGTTCCATGTGAAAATGTGCACCGGAAACGCACATGCGTATTAATTACCAAACCTGAAAACAAAGAAAAACATCCACATTGAGTCGCTCAACCATGGCCGGAGTCTGTTTCGTCCCTCAACCTGACAAACGGGTGAATCAATTGTTGCTTTTTTCCTTGCGCTAGATTGGTCCTACTCATCGAACTGTGTGTTCCGGACTACATATCTCGGCTTCCCCACGGCGCTGCTGCATGCTGCTTGCTTCCCGCGAGCGCGTGCGTATGGTCGGCGCAGAACGGCAGCTCCGGCGGCGGCCAGCGGTGGAGGAGCAGCGGCTGTCCGATGTGAACTCCGGTCGTTTTCACCGCCTCATCCGCTCTGGCAACCTCGCGCGGTGCTTCGATGCCGGCGACGCCGCCGCTGGCCATGACAAGGACTGCCCCATTTGCTTGTAAGTACATATGGGCTATAGCATCTGTTTCAAGTGAAT
Organism: Oryza meyeriana var. granulata; assembly: GCA_003991445.1. Classification (NCBI taxonomy): domain Eukaryota; kingdom Viridiplantae; phylum Streptophyta; class Magnoliopsida; order Poales; family Poaceae; genus Oryza; species Oryza meyeriana. The sequence goes on along the minus strand of RYFJ01000636.1, from coordinate 71,528 downwards.
TGAATTCTCTGTCTTTGCATGTGTTTTCTGATCATTCTGCTCTGAAATCTAATGGCTCTTTCTGTTCATTTCATTCCTCTCGATTACAATTCTATCCAAGTCTGAACCGTGTAAAATTATTGATATGATTAATATTTTATGATGAATAATTGGCTTTATAAATGATTATTTAATAGAAATTGATTTGAAAATAACTGTAGATGTTGATGTGAGTGTGTGTGACTAATATGGGTTAGTTACGATATCTGTATCTAAAAACGGTTGTTTTGTCTATTTGTATGTAGGTGATTTGAGGTCAATCTTAATCAACAGTAAATACCGAGACAACGTTTAGAGAGGAGCTGAGATCTAGCATGATTAAAATGTCATGTGATAAGGCTAGACTAAAGTCAGTTTGTCTTAGGATTCAATGGCATGATCGGAATAAAACTCAAGGAGAAGTTAAAGTCTGGAATGGTCAAAAATATCGGGGACGATGTTGAACACAAAGTAACACAGAGACACCGTGTAGATGGTCTTCGTAGCGGGCTTCACAAGTTATGTATGCAAGCACTGAAAAAAATCACGAAGAAATTCATAAGAAGAGAAAGGTTGCTACAGTACCTCGAGGTACTGTAGCATCGAGCATATATGTGTCCGTCTACAGGAGGTGCTGTAGCTTAATTATTGGTTCAAGCTATTCAGCAGGTCATGGAGCAGCAGCGAATTGGCATGCAGGCTAGCCGTGGAGCAGCAGTAGGTCGGCATGCAGGCTGTCGGCCTGGCAGGCCTACGCGCTGGAGCGGCCCCAATACTGGAGGTGGTTTTTGATATAAATAGGTAAGGGGTTAGACTTTAGGGCTATAATTTTTAAAAGAGAGAAAAAAATTAGGATTTGGTTTTGAGAGAGATGAGTGCTTTATATGCACTTTGTAGACACATCTTGATGTAATAAAGTTGATCTACTTTCAATAGTTTCGTCGAATTACATTCTTTATTTGTGGGTGGTTAGATCGGCGATATCAAGGCGGTCAGAGTGCTGGCAGTACTGTGATCGGACCGATGGCAGGTAGACAATCAGACCGGCGGAATACGATAGTGCATCCCAACTTTATTCCGGTCAGAGGTTTCTTTTATTTTCGCTAAAAGATTTGGTTGTTTGATTTTTTCTACCATTCATCTATCTCTGTTAGGTTTGGTTCTTACGTTCGATCCTATAAGCCGATCAAATCGTTCGATAAAGAGATCTTCATAGGTGACTTCTATGCTATCCTAGTCGTAATTCGTAAAACCTTAAGGTTTACATTTTGAAATGAAAAAGAAAAGTGTGGGTACCAAAACTTCAAAAGAAATTTGAATTGGACACTTTTTCTTTGAATTCAAACAAAATTTCAATTAATTTGCTGAACAGTGGCCCTCTTTGTTTGGTGTTACACGGTCCCCTAGGTCCTTCTCATTGTTTAGTATAGCTCTTTGTTTCGGTGATCGACCTCTCTCTTTAACTTGCATCTATACTTTATAGATTTTCTTTCCTGCTTTTTTCTTCTCTGCCCTGGTCAAACCATCTCTTCTTGCGTCTAGAGGTTTGTTCATACTGTCTTTTCATATGTTTGTGGTCCATGAGCCCATCTTCCGCGACAGTCACTTATATGTGCTCACCTCATATTTGCTATTGATTGTTCTGCACAGATCTTCGTCATCGATCGACACCTCGTTATCCCCCGCCCTTAGGTGCTTCACTTTTGCAGAGTGCAAGGTTCCCTTTCCCTGCAGAAGCACTGGTTTTCTGAAATAACAGGCCAGTGCCTTGGTTGAGCATGAAGGTTTAACTTCACATGGATATTTGCTCAATTATTGTAGGCTGTTGTATGCAACAAGTTGGCAGATATACATATGCGACCAAGAGCCCAAGACCCATCAACAGCCTTCCTGTCTAATTGTTCTCTTAATGTATTGAGCTGCTGGCAAAAAACATGGCCTGCAGGTATTTAATTTGCTGCGTCATTTAAGATTTACGATTTGTCTATTAATCCAACGGAATTTGATGAACTGTAGTTTTGTTGGAAAGAGAATATTTGACAATCTTCATGTTTACTCACCTTTATATACTGAAATCGGGATATTTTGTTCTCTGTTCATGTGTTCAAAAGATAAACGTTGACAATTTGATATGTAGGTTATCGGCATATGTGATATGTTTCTCTTTAGCAACAATATTGACGTATATGAATGTACTGTTAGAACATTTTTTTTATATGATATGTTATGGACGTTTTTTTACTAAAATATACTATACTGTACATATTTACACGTTCAGTCTATATAAAACTAACAAAACACGTATACGCAAACTACAGGGGCAGATGCAGTTTTTGATAGAGCCCCCTCTCTTCCTCCTCTCCCTCTTCTTTCTTATTTTTTCTCTTCTTGTTTTTCATGGGGATCTAGCAAGTAGGGGGTTGAAGCTCCTATAGTCCTCACGCTGGATCTATTTTTGCTACTAGCTATTTCAAATATATAAAGGACACCACATAAAAAACTCAATGAGAAATAAAGGTGCCAGCGCGATGTTACGCCGTGTGTAGACATCTAGTTGTTAGCAATGCCACGAGCATTGGAGAAGATAGAAATCTCAGCATTGGCTGCCAATTGTGCATGCTACACGTGAGAATACAGAACCTGGAAGAAAGGAAGCAAAGAACAAAATAATTAAACATGCATATTGATCAGTCACGAGCATCACTCGTTTTCCCATGCATGGAGATAATGGCCGGCAACGACGCCGTATTATTTTATAGGCTAATACTAGTGGGAACCGTCTATTAGTGAGTTAGAAAAAATAATCCATCAAATAATTTTTTTCTGTATTTAAAGGTTAAAACACGAACTGTTAGATACAGTTGTAAATATTTATGATTGAGTTATATAAATTTATAACTGAAGTTACGTGTTATCGATAATAAAAACTATAACAAGTTAAAAGTGCAACTATAATAAGTTAAAAATGTAACTTATAATTTACTTCCCCGTCTTGAATCTTAAAGTTTCATCCAATAACCAGCGTTGCTGTTTGATAGAATCCAAAAAATCAAAGATATGATTAATAGTAAACCTGATACTAGTGCTATCGGATGGCCTCTGCCAACATCTGGAGTCAATGAGTATTATTTGCCAGGCTAAAAGACCAGAGGAACAACTACTAAAAAATGTGGTCTTTCTACACTTGTAGCTGCAATAAGAACTTACCGATATTTCATATCAAAACGAATGCATTTAATTAGGTGGAATAATAATAATAACTACTTAACTCCTTTTAATTAATTAGCGGCCCTCCTGTCTTGATAAAATGGGGGTGATTTTTACTGTTTTGTATTATTCATTTTAGATGCCTTCTTCTTCTCCCAGATGCAATTGAGCTGTCATAATTTTTTTTATTCCTGTAAAAATGATAGTTTTCCCTGCATCAAAGAGCACTTTAAGAAACTCTAGAACATTGAAAAATTGGTTCTTTTATTTCATATATCCTCATGGAGCATGGGGGCCATATATGATCATGTTTATAAAGCGTTACCATGGTGGAGCTATGGCTTTAGCCTGTATATAATATACAGAGCTTGCCTTTGGTTTCGTTATTTTCTGGGTTTATATGAATAAAAATGTGCACAATCCAGCATATGTATTCAATCTACTTAAGGTTGAACCACATCATTATTTAAATACTAATATAACATCGATATAATCCACAAAAGATTATGGAATATTCTGACTTGCAACATCAGGATTAATAAGATTGGTCTTGCAAGCTAGAGCTGCTAATGATAGCTATGAAACAAATGCTTCTAACGCCAACGTGCCATCTATGTGGCTGGTACAGACAATACCTCTATTGATAAAGAACATCTTCTGTTTGGTGGTATAATTTTTTCTTCGAAGCAACAGAATCTGCATTAGAATTTTATTTATACTCCCTTTTTTTACATTAATCCCTAAACCGAAAACAAAAACATATATAAGCACAAAGCACCCTACCCTGTAAAACCCATATGTTGTTACTAAACAAAAATCGAAGAATAACTCAACATGTATCAGAAAGCTGGAGATGATTCTTGCAATCCATCAAAATATGCAAGCCTGTCCCTTTAATTTAATTACTTCCTGGGCTCCTGGCATTTGAAGTGACATCATGTACTTCTGATAAATGCTAAGTGTTAAATATATGATCTGAATTTCAGCATGCCATATATTCGGATTAATTTTCTAATAGAAGTTCTAATATGTATTAGATATAATGCTATGCGGTGGCTTTAGCACAAACTATACATTACAGATTAAACCATAGCTTAGCTTCTTGTGAATTAGAGAGATTCATCTACTGTTGTTCTTGCTAATTCTTTAGAGTTGCTTAGATTGATCGTTGTTATCAACCTGTTCGTGTAATCGCCTTCATGCTGATTGTATGCATTGGGTTTTGTGAAGGTTGTGGTGTAATTGTCATCATTGAGGTCTTATACATAAATACAAGATTGTTACGAGGATTGATATAGCCGTTACTTCCGAGTTATTGTTCGTCGTCATCGCAAGATCGAGTCGTGCCGTACCACATCTATGTACACTATAAAACTTCTTTCATGTGCGTAAGTATAATTTGAAATTTTAGGTTAATCCAATATGCATATACACGTGTGCTGATTTATCCATGTTGGGTACATTTTTTATGAACGTAATTTTGGAAAATGCAATCCTAAAGGCACAACCGCAAACATATAATCGTTATCGTTGCGTGAAGCCACCAACAGTGTAAGCAAAACCAGGAAAAGACGTAGCACACAAAATCAAATTATTGCCAAGGGAAGATATATCGTGCATGCAAATGCATTGATGAGGTGCATCTAGGGCTGACGGCGAAGCCACTGACAGGGAAGGACTGCCTGAACTCCTGCGCCTGGATGGTCAGCTGGTCGCCGTCACGGTCGACCTGTCTGATCCCGATCCACGGCGAACTCCGCCTGGAAACTCACGCCGTAAACCTCGTGGAGTGACCCCGGCTGGACGATCCCACCGAAGGTGGCGTCGAACCGGAACTTGAACTGCTTGCCGGCGATGTTGACGAAGAAGTCGCACTGGCCTGAGAGCGTCGCCTCTAGGTGGCCGTCCGGCTTGAGCGTGTACGACTGCACCCCCTACGGTACGAGCCCCACGGTAGGTTGTTCTTCTGGAGGACATCGTACACCGTCGTGGCGGAGGCAGCATGGAGGACAATCGCCACGAAGACGACGACGACGGCGAGGAGATGCTGCTGGGTGGCCATGGTTACTGCTGGACCGTGGTTTGTGTGCTACGTCTTTTCTTGGTTTTGCTTACACTGTTGGTGGCTTTAGAGCATCTCTAACAGGGACCCTAAACAGGGTCCTAATTCTATTTTTTGAAATCAGACAAAAAAATTGAAGTCCAACAGGGCCTCAACTCGAGTCCCTACTTTATGGAGGCCCCGAAATCAGCCTCCTTAGCCCCATCTCCCACGGGTACGTAGGGAGCTCCCTACTCTACGGTTGGAAGTTTTTTTCTCTCGCGCGAAACAATTTTTACTCACCCGTCCTCGCGCCGCCACCTTCTGCCCTCCATCTGCGCCTCAATCCGAGCCGCCGGCGCCGCCGGATCCACCCCCTCCGCGGCCGTCCCCTTCCGCTGTGGCCACGGTGCGCTGCCAACGCCTCCGACACCAAGTGCCGGGACCTCGCCGCCTGGGTCGCCGCCGCCACGCCCGCCGTCGTTGGCGCGCCTACCGCGGGGACGCCCGTCGGCTCCTCCGGTCTCGCCGGCACGCTCCGCGCCGGTGCCGTCCTGCTCCGCCTCGACCTCTCCGCCGACGCCTCCGACGCCGAGTGCCGGGACCTCGCCGCCTGGGTCGCCGCCGCCACGCCCGCCGTTGTTGGCGCGCCTACCGCGGGGACGCCCGTCGGCTCCTCCGGTCTCGCCGGCACGCTCCGCGCCGGCGCCGTCCTGCTCCGCCTCGACCTCTCCGCCGACGCCTCCGACGCCGAGCACCGGGACCTCGCCGCCTGGGTCGCCGCCGCCACGCCCGCCGTCGTTGGCGCGCCTACCGCGGGGACGCCCGTCGGCTTCTCCGGTCTCACCAGCACGCTCCGCGCCGGCGCCGTCTTGCTCCGCCTCAACCTCTCCGCCTGGGTCGCCGCCGCCGTCCTGCTCCGCCTCCACCTCTCCGTTTTATCTGTTGTCAAGGTACAGCTTGCACTTGTATATTGTACCTTCATTGGATATGCAAGTGCATATATTTGTATGCATACAATCATATTGTACCTTTATTGGATATGCAAGTGCATATACTTGTATGCATACAATCACATCTATATGCTATATGCCCCTAGTAACACAGGAGTGATGTAGGCTTGTTTTGTTTGGATGCTAGATAAAATTGCCAAGGTATAAATGCTCAATGTGAAATTTTAGCAAAAGGAAACAGATTTAATTTTCTCCCTTTGAGGTTTGGACCGGGCAAATTGACTTTTTAGCCATGCAATATTTTGCATTTCAACCAAACATGCTAATTCCTTCAGAAAGTAAGCAAAATTCCATGGCAATTGGTCAGATCACAACTAGAAACATATCTGTATGTGAGAACCTATTGCGAGATAAGTATTTTTAAATTACTCATTATCTGGGAGAATTATAAAGCCAACTATAAATGATGTTTCCAAGTGAATCTCCTGTGCTTTATAGATACCACGGATTTTTTTTAAAAAATTAATTTTTCTATCTTATCATCACTGTTGTATGTAAGTCTTTGCTGGTTATGACATTCTTATACTTTTTGTCCTATTGCAGACTTGATTTATATTTTAATCACTATTATACACGCTTAGATTGTTGCTACGATACTTTTATGGTATCAATCTATTTTGTTTTAATTTATGTTCTATATGTTTCCTGTCAATTTCAATATGATTCATGCTTGTCAATTTGAGGTGGATAGATTGCCATGGCTTTTGAAGGTGATCATTGGACACGAATGATGTCTGAGGATACTAATGTTGATGATATTTCACTGTCAATGCCACCTGAAACCTTTGGTACCCAACATAGTACCCAAATTAGTAGTGCAAAGTCATCCAAGAGAGCATGCAACTACACCCATCAGGAGGACATTCAGTTGTGCGTCTCATGGGAAAGCATTAGCACAGATCCTGTCATTGCCAATGAGCAACCAGGAAAGGCTTATTGGAAAAGGATTGCTGATCACTTTCATGCCCATAAGAACTTTGAGTCCGATAGGAGTGCTAACTCTCTTGAGCACCGTTGGAGTACCATTCAAAAGGAATGCCAGAGATTTCAAGCAATATTTGAAACTATTGAGCGTCGGCATCCAAGCGGTATACCATACAAGAAGCATGTAAGTTCATTTGTACACTGTGAATTGTCCTAAATTTATAATAAAATGTGTATTAACTTTAGAACTCATTTGTACCTCTCTTTGCCGCAGTTGCTGGAAGTGCAAGCTATGTGGGCAAGGAAGGATCCAAAGCAGAAATCCTTCCAATTCACTAATTGTTGGCTCAAGGTGAGGGATAGTCAAAAATTCCTTACACTTGATACAAACAAGAGGCCAAGGACTAGCAACTCTCCATCATTAACTGCCCAAAATGGTGCACAAGAAGAGGGTACCAAGAGCCAATCTCCTGATTCATCAGAGCCAACTTCAAATAAAAGACCAATGGGAAGGAAGCAAGCAAAGGAGAAGATGAAGAGTGGAGGGGAAGCTGGAACATGCAAGGAACTCGTACAAGATTATATCCTGCAGAAAGAGAAACTGAAGGAAGAGAGATGGAAAGAGAGTAAGATGATCCAGGAGCGCAAGATCTCATGTGAAGAGCGCAAGATTATGCTTGAGGAGCGCAAGTTGATGTAGGAGCAAGAACAGAAGATCATGTTCTGTGATATCTCCACCATGGATTCAGAACAAAAGACCTATATGCTAGCAATGAGGGCACAAATTGCAGCTCAAAAGGTTGCAGGCATTAATGGCAGTCTTGGTGGATGTAGTGATGGCATGGGTGGAGATAGTGGTAACATTTGAGTGTAGTATAGACTATTTATGTTTGTGTCTCTATTTATGTTAGTCGAACCATTTAATTTTTTTGGAACTATTTATGTTTATCGAATCATTTATGTTTGTGGAACTATTTTTTTGGAATCATTTATGTTTGTGGAATCATTTGTGGACTATTTTTGTTGGTCAAAGTATTTATGTTGTTTGATATTGAGAATTGTTATGCAATATTCAATATAAGTATGATTGTAACATTTACAATTTTGTAATTTTTATAGATGGTCTTCTCTGATGATGATGATATCATTGAGCAATGGTGGGAGGAAGAGGAGGAATCTGATGATGATGATCTCATTGTATTAGCTATGCTTTGTGACATGGATGATGAAGAGAGGCAGAAGAAGAAACGTCGTGGATCAGTGCCGGGTCATCAGGTAGTTCGAAGGGACATGCTTGGTGGTAATTTGCGCATTGTGGCTGATTACTTTGCAGATCCTCCTGTGTACAATGAAAAGTTCTTCAGGAGAAGGTTTAGAATGTCCAAACAGCTATTCTTGCGCATAGTGGCTGGGGTAGAGGCTCATGATAACTATTTTACACATAGACCAAATGCAGTAGGCCTTCTTGGAGCCACTGCACTGCAGAAGGTGGTTGGATCATTCTACATGCTCGCATATGATGTTCCAGCCGATTCAATGGATGAAGTTGTAAGGATTGCTGAGAGTACCATGCTAGAAGCTTTTCACCACTTTGTACGGGCTGTGGTTGCAGTGTTTAGTGAGCAATACTTGAGGGCACCTACCGTTGATGACACTACAAGATTAAGAGCTATGAACACTAAAAGAAGATGGCCTGGCATGCTTGGTTACATTGATTGTATGCATTGGAGATGGAAGAATTGCCCAAACAACATGGAAAGGGCAGTATACGGGGCATGTGGATGGTCCAACTATGATCTTTGAAGCTGTTGCATCTGAGGATTTGTAGATTTGGCATTTTTTCTTTGGACTACCTGGCTCTCTCAACGATATCAATGTTTTGCATAGGTCGCCACTATTTCAGAGGCTAACTTCAGGGACTTCACCACCTGTGGAGTATATTGTTAACGGTAACAAGTACACTATGGGATACTATCTTGCAGATGGGATCTATCCTTCATGGGCGACTTTTGTTAAGAGCTATAGCAATCCACAAGGCAACAAGAAAATTCATTTCACAAAAGCTCAAGAATCAGTGCGAAAGGATGTAGAGAAAGCATTTGGTGTCCTACAAGCTCGATTTGCTATGGTGAAGGGTCCTGCTAGATTTTAGGACTAGAACACCCTATGGTACATATTGACAGCTGCTGTTATCATGCACAATATGATCATTGAAAATGAGCGAGATATAAATGACGATGGGGGCTATGACTATAATCAAGATGGAGGCGAGGTGTTGAGGGAGGAGGAGTACCAACGGCATAATCCACTCGTACTTGATGAGTTCCTCAAGATTCATCAGGAGATTGAGGATAAGCAAGTGCATGAGAGACTTCGAGATGATCTTGTGGAGCATTTGTGGGCACTTCATGACGCTAACTAGTATGATTCGTTGTAGTTTGATCGTAATTTATTAGTATGTGGTGTGATAGACGATTTCTATATGCCTATATGATTTTTATGTTTAGAAAAAAATTTGAATTTGAATTTGAATTTAAATTGTCTTATTTGAAATTATGAATTTGAATATGGTTTATTGTTATGGTTTATAAATATTTGAGTTTGAATTTTAGTGATGTAATATGAAGAATATACATATAGATTATATTGAAATATGAGAGAAAAAGAAATAGGGACTCAGATTTAAGGGCCCTTGTTGGAGTTGGGTGTCAAAAACAGAGCCCTAAAAAATAGAATGAGTTCCTACTCAGAAAGTAGGGACTTTGTTTTTGGGGCTACTGTTGGAGATGCTCTCACGCAATGATAACGATTATATGTTTGCGGTTGTGCCTTTAAGGACGCCGTTCCTCTATTACTGAGGAGGAGGATGGTAACGGAAACCTGCCACTAGATTGCATGCTCGAAAAGTACATTGATAAAAAAAGTAGCCAATATGGATAATTAAGCACAATATAAATATAAAATTTCAAAGTATACTTACACACATGAAGCTAATTATATAGTGCAGTATACATATCTTCTAAAAGACCAAGAGGTACAAGTTTGGACAATCTAGGTGATTCGGTCGTCTCGTCGGTTGCGCTACTCAGTTGTTGCATAGAAAATGCTTCGCACAGGTCACCCGATACTTGTTTATAACAATATTTGCAGATACTTGATTTTGCTAAAATATTTTTATGTCACGTATGAAACATAACTATTCACAATACTCGCTGAAACATTCAAAAGAACACCATGTGCAGCATTTACAATTGACCTAGTAAAACATCAGAAAATACTTATTGAAACAACCAAATAACGCAATGTCGATGCTTTGTATCGGTAATAATTATATGGAGCTACTCGTGAGACCTAAACTTAATGGATTGCAAAAGAACACGAAACGATTTTATCCTGGTTCAGGCCCTCAAGGTGAGGTAATACCCTACTTTCAGCTGTTATGTATTGTATTTGAGATTTCTTTGATGAGATTGTGGTCTTTTCTTTGATGAGATCATCATGTGCCCCAGGGGACTCCCTACCCCTCCTTATATACTGGAGGGATGAGAATTACAGGGTAGGAAACCCAGTCGAATACGACCAAGGACTTTCCTTATTAGTACATAGAGTATCCAACTAGGACTATATCCATTTTCTTGTTATGCAAGGTAACATGAAGCTGAGTCTTACTCAATTTTCAATTGTAGGGACCGGCCCACCCTCTGTCCGAGTGGCCGTAATTGCCTTCCTTGAGGTACCCAAGGACCATGGCCTCCATAATAGTTCCCGAGACTTTCATAGTCAAGTCATAACTCAAGCCAAGTGTTCATCCTCCACGGTGAAGAAATCCCGAGTGCCTTACTCCCGAATACTCTTTATCCGAGTGCTTCTTCTCCCAAGTCCTACTTCATATCTACTGGCAACATGGCTATAAAGGGCTTCGTGAAAATAATTGAATAGTGTGCATCAAATATGCGCACCTATTAGGTGTAACCCTGACTTTGTGCTTAATTAGAAAACAATTAAATATAAAGTCAAAGATATTTAACCTTTAAGTCTTTCCAAGGTGATATGTTTCTCAGAAATTAGACTCTTCAGCTATATATTAGCTAGAAATTTTGCTCAAGGCAATTTGACTAAACATGTAAGCCAAGTATCACTATGGAGTAAATCCAATATGTGATGAGGTGTACTTGAAAGATCCCGCATCCCCAATTTTAATAAAGACCAGCTATTAATCCTTATAAAGATATATCCTCAATACCTTAAAATAATCTAGATACCCGAATGTATATACCCGGCTATAGGCTTAGCATGAAGCGTATCTGATTATTTAATCGGTTCTTTAAAATAGCACCTGTATCGCGATTTTAACGCGACTAGCGGGCGATCCAATAGGGCATGCTATTTAAGAACTCATATTTTCAGCCTACTGCCGAATAAGCCGGCCCAAACCGATCTACTCAGCACAACCCTATAAAATCCGAAAATTTTGATCATTGCTCAACCTGCCCATTGCTTTAGGGGTGTGCCACCGAAGCGTAGCAAATTTTGATGCCAAAATCATTTGAGAAATTTATGCCGCCCATGAACTGAGTGTGTTGCCCATAATAATACGATTGGGGACTCTAGATCTGTAGATTATACTCAGTATAAAGTCTTTTGCTCAAGCCGCAGTTATGGTAACAACAGGTCTGGCCTCAATTCATTTTGTGAACTTGTCTATCACGATGAACAAATGTGTAAACCCTCCTAGTGTCTTCTTGAACGACCCGATCATGTCGAGCCCCCAGATTGCAAAGGGCTACGATATTGAAATAGTTTGCAACTCTTGAACCGGGAGATGTGTTAGCCGAGCGAAAAATTAGCATCCCTCGCATGTCCGAACAATGTCCTTGGTGTCAGTGACTACAGTCGATCAGAAGAATCCTTGTCTGTAAGCCTTTCCGACTAACGTTCTTGATGCCGTATGGTTGCCACAGATACCCGAGTGGATCGACTGTAGAATCTGCTTGCCCTCCTCAGGTGTGACGCAGCGCATGAGAACTTCGGATGCGCTTTAACGATATAAGTCTTCTCCGACTACGATAAAGCTTTTGCTCCATCGCTTCACTTGCTTGGCTTTGTTGCGATCTTTAGGGAGTTCATCTTCCAGTAGAAATCAAATGATTGGGATCCTCCAGTCTTAAAAATAATGAGCACCTCCGTAGGTTTCGAGATTGGTGCAGCCTTCGACTGCACGGGTTTTGGCTTCTTCTTAACCAAGAGCTCCAGTAGTGGCTTCTTCCCTTGTTTTGGTCAAATAGGTACCTGAATGCTACGATAGCGTAGGATTCGGTTGACGACCCTCTTGGGGCGTACCCAACTTAGCAAAATTATAGCCAAATAAGGCACTCGAATCTTGCATTAGCATAGGATTCGACTGGCGACCCTCATGAAGCATACCCTACCTAGCAGAATTGTGGCCAAATAAAGTACCCGAATCTCGCATTAGCACAGGATTTAGCTAGCGACCCTCATGGGGTGTATCCTACCCAGCAGAATGATACCTGAGCCCTGACTAGCGTCGGAGGTCGGCTATTGACCCACATGGAGCGTACCAAGGCAAAGGTGACATCCGTGTTCCGACTGGCGTGAGTACTCGGTCAGTATCCCCTATGGAGGATTTTGAGTGATTCAAGTGTATCTTGGTAGACTGGTCCAGCCCCCGAGCGTAGGAGATAGACTCATAGCCATGAGTTCCTGTTACGCGTATCCGGAACTGGGCCCTGCATTATAAACATATCGGATGAGTAGCATCTGATGAAGAAAACAATCACCCGAAGAAAATTTATGTATTTTACAATACATATAAATATGTGTTTCTCCTCTTATTGATATTAATTTCTCCGAGTAGTTGACCCCTTAAGTTTAAATATTCTGCCTGACTATTCATAGCCCCCGAGCGTTGGGAGTCGGCTCATGGCTCTTTCCCAGACATGCGTTTTGGTGACTTCAGTTTGTCTTCATGGAGCAAAGCTTCACGGATCAGAATTTATGCTACCCAAGTACTTTTGCAACCATTAAGAGCAAAAACAAAAAGTGCGCAGCATGTACACCTATTAGATATAAGCGGCTGCGGCATTGGTGAGGCCGAGTGAGAAATTGATGATCTCATCCTCCTAGATCCGATCCCAACTGACGCTAAGCCATATCCGAGTGAAATCATAGGAAAGTGAGTTACCTCCAGCCTTATTTAGATGAAAATATCATATAAAGTAGGAAATATGTATCAGAAAATGACTTAGCTATTTGGTATTGCACAAGTTGGGAGTGGGGATGCCATTCTTGTATTTGAGCTTTTGAGGCCCTAAGCATGTCACTTGTTATTATGATAATCTTCGATTCTACGAGGTCGAGGACGGTTGCGATCGACTGCCGCAATGAGGTCCTTAGATTTCTGCTTGCGGTTCCTAGGCTTGGATAGGGCCACGTCGTCCGTCTCCCATCACTCCTATCGAGGCTTGTCGTCGAGTGCCATGGCCACTGCGTCAACTGAATCAGCATATTTATCGGCCATCTCAAAGAGAGCTTTGACGGAGTTGGCCGGCTTCTGAGTGAACTTGGCGATGAATGGCGCGTCTCTGACTCCCTTGCGGAAGGCGACGATGACCACCTCATCCTTGATCTTGGGGATAGAGTTCCTTTTTTCAGAAAAACGCTTGATGAAGTCCCAGAGAGACTCGTTTCTTCTCTGATGACACTGGTATAGATCATACTCAGATGTTGGCCTTCGATATGTCCATTGGAAATTGGCCACGAAGCGCTCACGAAATTCCCCCAGGAGCCAATAGACCCTCTAGGAAGCCCCATTAACCACATCCGTACCAAGTCAGATAAGGCAACGGGGAGATAGTTGTCCATGGTTTTATGGTCGCCTCCAGCTGCTCGGATCGCCAAGATACACATGTCAGCCATGATTCCGGGTTGGTCTTGCTGTCGTGATTCTCTATACCAGTCGGCTTGAAGCCGAATGGCCAGTCAACTTGTTGTAATTCATGAGTGAAGGCCGGAGCTCCTTCATCTGGGTGAGTGCTTCAACTCCGACTGTGACGGTGAAACCGCTAATGGAGGAGGCCGAAGCGCTCATGCTCGTCTTCAAGTCGGCGACGTTCATCTTCCTCGTGTTTTCGGCGTCGAGTGTTGATGTCGTGGTAGAGATCTCGTCGTAGTTGTCCTCGAGCATCCTGGTTATCCCCGCGTTCATCATGATGATACCGCTGTTAGTCGTTACTGCAGTTGCCGAGTGATGTGTGATGGGATTCCGAGTGGTGCTGACCAGAGCTAGCAGCTCGGCGTCGTGCTAAGGCAAATGAAGTCACAACGTCTGAAGCCATTTTGTTGGATGGTATAAGCGTATCTCCAGACTGCTGGTGTTGCTGACAAGCTGCTATTGTTATCATGGCCCTAATCTTAGCAATAGTTGTAGTTTCTTGATGATCAGGCCCTAGCTGTATAGTATCCAGGAGCGTGGCTGCGGCCACTACGTTCTGCTGAGGTGTAACAAAGACATCATGGTCGCCCACCCTAGTCTAGAGGATCTCTTGTTGCACTACTCGACCGGTCTTGTGTAAATCGTCGTTGCGAGAGTCATGCTCGGGCTGTAGACGTCAATTTTCTTCCTCATGTTACTCACGCAGTCGGCGAGCTTACTCTTCCTGCTGATCACGTAGTCAGCGTGCATCTTGTGTTGGAGTAGATCCCTTTGACGCCATGAAGACCTCACGTGGTACAAAAAAGCTTTCCGAGCTGCTGTCTGACTAGGAGTCAGACTCGGAGTTATTTAGTGGTGTGATGATGATCCTAACCTCCTTGGTCCCCATCCCGAGTAGCTCTAGCCGTATTTCCAGATGATTGAGCCTGCCGCATCAGATTGGAATTAAAGATTGTTGCGGTGTTATCGAGTCCGAGTGGGTAATCAACGATCTCGTCTCCCCTGGATCCGGTCTCGATCAGCTCGGAGCCGAATCCGAGTCGAACATCAGGAAAGAGAGTTGTCCCAGAACTCGTAAATCTTGAGTGTTGCCGAAACAGGGTGTTGAAAACTGCTGCGGCGTTGAGTAGGCCAACCGACGCTGAGTTGGCTTGTTCCCTGACCGATCGGGTTGAAACCGAGTCGAACAAGGTGAAATTGCTGAGATTGTCGGCAATGAAGTCGAGGCTTCCAAAGCTGATGACTTGTCCGGGGTGAAATTGATGCCGTCGACTCCTATGGTTAAATCGATCGGGCTTGATGACGATAATCTTGACGAAGCCCCAACTTGACGCGTCAACTGTCGATGTTTTGTATCGATAATAATTATATATGGCTATTCGTGAGACCTAAACTTAATGGACTGCAAAGGAACACGAAACGATTTTATCCTGGTTCAGACCCTCAAGGTGAGGTAATACCCTACTTCCAGCTGTTGTGTATTGCCTTTGAGATTTCTCTGATAAAATTGTGGTGTCTTCTCTGGTGAGATCATCATTGCCCCAGGGGGCTCCCTATCCCTCTTTATATACTGGAGGAATGAGGATTACAGGGTAGAAAACCCAGTCGGATACGACCAAGGGTTTCCTTATCAGTATATAGTATATAGAGTATCCAGCTATGACTATATGACTTTCCTTGGCATGTAAGATAACATGAAGCCGAGTCCTACTCAATCTCCAATTGTAGGGGCCAGCCCACCCTCTGTCCGAGTGGCCGTAGTTGTCTTCCTTGAGATACCCGGGACCCATGGCCTCCACACACAATGTGCAATATTAAAAAATATCCATTGTAACACAAAAATTAAAAATGTGCAACATAGTTGAATTCGAGTTGAAACAATTTCTTCTCGTATATGAAACAATGAATTTCAATAGTTGAAACATAAATATTTTTTGTCATAATATAATCATGTGAAATCTTGTTGTAAATATTTAGAATTGTATTGAATGCAATAATATAATCAAATAGTAGATCGGACAAGTAATTTAAAAGAAAAAACTGTTCAAGATTTGATAATGAAGTTAGAGGAGAGTGGTGGAGAGAGAGGAACGGAGGAAATCCATATCCTCTCCCTTTGGCTAGGTACGGCAAAGTTTGCCTTTGCTTAATCCTTACCATCCATTTAAGAGCAACGGTGCGATTATTCGGTCCCACATATCTGACACTCAGCTGCTCTCATCCCCTACCTTTTTGTTCACTAGTAATCATGCACGTGCAAGGCATGTTGTCACCCATATAAAATAAATATAATCACAAAAAACTGTTTATTTTTTGAAACTGCATTCATCATAGTGAAATATCATCTATGTCTAGAACATGCTCTTTAGAATTTCTGAAAATACACTTTAACCCATAATAGTCAACCAAATATCTATTAACATATATGTGAGTTTCAGATTTATTGATGCCACAAGGACACAACCTACAATTTGAAGAAACATATGCCGCCACTGCAACACATACTAATCCATGATAAAACTGAAAGGAGCTTGCAAAACCTACAATTCAGTCAGTTCGTTATTATAATTTATCAAAATTTAGAAAACTGAAAAATCTAAACGTGTACATCAAGTAAGATGGCAAATAGAAGCGTTCAAAAGCAAATCAGTTCTTGCATAGGCCGGCATAACTGCAAGTAAAAAGCGCTTTATATATAGTTAACCAGGATGATCTACTAGATCCAAAATTGCAGGCATCTGCAAACATGCTTCAAACAGTAATGTCCAACTAGCACTCTCCAATGAATTATCTTAATCAGAGAGTAACTTTATACGGTCAGTTGATGCATCTATAATCAAAGTCCATCAAGCAGGACTGCATTTTCATCTGTGTAGAAATAAAAGAAAGGAAAAAAAGGGTCAATAGATCTATCGGAGTAACAACTACAATTTGCCATCAAGATTACATGATTTTCACCATAAAACTTGCAGCTTATATGACAGTACTATTTATGTCTAAGAATAAAACCTGCAATGACGTATACAATTGAACACCATATTCGATGCATATGCAATCGGAACCAGCAACCATTTTTTGTAATACTCACATCAACACAAAAGGATCGTCTGATGGGACCAACTAATTCTGAAAGTACTAACATATGCTGTCACGTTATGATTTTTGCAGGTTTATAAACATCTAGCAACACGGTCTAATATAATTAATATACAAAAAAGAAGAAAGCCCATTCACTCACAGGGACTCGTGAAGTCCTACAACTGTATATGATCCTTGTTCATTAAAAAAGGGTAAATAAAAGTTCGAAAAACTGTATGTAATTTTCGAAGACACCTCATGGAAAGATGCTATCCTCTGCTATATTTAAAAATTTTATATACTGAAAGTTTTGAGTGTTCCACTTCCACCTAAATAGCGCATACAACTTTCTTTCTAAACAAACAAAACTCTGAATTTGCTTTAACAAACAGGAATACAACTAAAAAAAGTAGGAAAGAGTTCAAACTAAGTGTACTTTCAACTTTGGAAGCCAAAACCATGCAAAGCTGTCATTCATAATACTTTTAAGACTACCAGTGCAATTCTAGCTAGCCTACTAGTGCATTTTTCAGGTGCCATCTTTTGTTTATGCAACATAAAATCAACTTTGGAAAAAACAACAGCCAATACCATCATGAGTTCACAGTATAATATTGATGCATTTCATCAAGTAGACGGTGCACCAGACAGGGAGCAAGAGACCAAGCCATACTGTTGCACAGGGTTTTCGAGAGCTCAAGGAGAGTGACAGCCTATGGAAATTTGGATTAATAAAACACTGACCTCAATAATAGGCAGCAGCCTCTTCTCTCTATAGTCCTGAGAAAACCAAGAAAGTAGGGACATTTTCTTTGGTATGACATCATTGACCTTACAACCTGTAAGAGAACAAAATGACATCAACCTAAAACCGTTAATGGGAGATTGAAAGAATACAATGATTCAAATACCTTGATTAGATCCTTGATTACATCATTTCTAGAGTATATTGTTGCACTTTCCAGTTTTGCATAGATAATTTATTAATGTATTAAAGCAGGAAAGTGTTCACATGATTTTTAATTAGATTGTCAGAATTCAATCTTTCTCCCTGTTGTTTCAGAGGGTCATATTATTTCATAGGGTATCTGCAACATCTAGCTGTACTATAGTGTGCTGCATTTGTCGGCAAGTTATTCAAGCAAGGCAAAGCAAGTGCTGCACTATACTGTTCACACGAAGATTTTTAGCAGTTGAAGAACATGAAACAATGATCTATACCCTTGTGATCTTCACCTTACGATCTGGAAAAAATGATCTATACCCTTGTGTTTGTGCAACAGTTCACACAAATTCAATAGTTGGCCAATGCTTTTTATCTGGATTTTCTTCTTACATGAGTGAAATTATGGGTTGCAAATTATTGGATTGCATGCTTCTTGGTCAATCTTTTACCTCAAGCTGATTTGAGTATTAACACACTTTAATTGCATTGTCTCATTTGTTATTTTCATCAAATTTGATTTTCTGTTTTGTACTTGACAGATGCTAGACGATGTAGTAGTGGAGATAAATGAAGAATATGGTTGATGGCCAGAGGAATCAAACAAGAAACATCATCTCAGTTCAATTGAATTTACAATTTACCTGTTCTTAGAAGTGTAGGCTGCAGATGAAGTCAACAGGTACGGCGGGGGTTGAGGACTCGCCGTCGATGAGGGGATCTGGATGGAGGCTGCCAGTCGTCGAGGGGATCCGGATGGAGGTCGTGCAAACTGGCGGCGACGACGGCCACGGGTGGAGGACGCGCGCAGGAGGAGCCGCCGCCGGCTGTGGCTACGGCCTAGGGCGCACGGTGGCGGCGAAAGATCTGGCGACGGCATGGGGAAGAAGTGGTCGTCGACCTGTTGGGGGCGAGGCCGGCTAGCGTTGATCTGGCCGAGATGCGTAGGGAAGAAGTGGTCGCCTTCCGATGGCAGCGATTTTGGGGCAGGCGTCGTCCTTGGGGATTTGGGGGAGGTGCTCCTCTCCAAAATCGCAAGCAGGAGGCGACGGCAGGCTAGGGTGCACGGGAGGAGGCGGCGGCGGCGACTTGGCAATGGTGGAGCACGTCGCGGAACTGGCAACGGTTGAGGCACAGTGGAGGTCAAGAGCCGAGTGAATGCCGGGGAGACGGATTGGGCGCGGTTGCTAATTGCGGTGCTAATCCAACTCGTGATGTGAGCCATTAGATTGAGAGGATCCAATGGTTGAAAAATATCTGGTATAATTTTATGGGTGGATTTCGAAAAGAACAAGCAGATATTTTTTTTATTGTTTATATTAGTATAGATTCTCAATACAAGTGTTCGTTCCTCCTCTTCACTGCATCACCAGCGGCTGCTCAGCCGCTCAAGTTTGAACTTTTGCCCTGCAGCTCTTTTTATTCACTTCCCTGCTCACGGGATCTCTCCTCAAGTTGCCACTTATGAAGATTGGAAACGAATAAGTAGCAGTAGCAGTTATGGACAAAATCAAATCAGGATGTAGATGCAAGTGGTTCTTGTTCTAATATCTAGTTTGGCATTTTGACTGTGTTTGATCCAGGTTTGTACTAGTTGATTTCTCCCCCATGCCCCTATTGCTTACCTACTACTCCCACCGTTCTTAAAAAAAAGGAATTTCTGGAATCCTAATATAAAATTAAGAGGTAAAAGAAAAGACCAAAATACCTCTCATTAATAGAAAAGTAGTAGTTGTGAGTGGATAGGTGAGAGATATTAAAAGAATAAAATTTTTTAATTTACGGACCGAGGGTGAATAAGAGAATAGAAATTGATTTATTTTGGAGCAAAGTTTAAAGTATAAAAGTTGGTTTTTTGAGACAAAAAGTAGTAAAGTAGACTTATTAGGTTGTGGGAATTTAGGAACTGTGAGACTTCTTGTTCAACCGTGATAGCCTGATAGGTCACGGATGCGAGGCAAGGCAAGTGAGGAGGCTAAGCACCAGCATTAGGATCGGAGAAGAGAGATGAACGAACCATGGTCAAAAGCTAGGTGGAATTCCCACCAATGCTTTCAAATGAACGTCTCGGCAGACGTTGCCGTTCCCAGCCAAAGGCAGAGGATACGGATCCATAGAGTATGCATGCAATAGCAAGAGTAGCAGAGGTAGCAGACGTGCAGGAGGAGCATCCTCCCGTGCAGTGCATGCGACTGTGGCAATAGAAGCGTCCAATTTTAGGTATTTCGTCGGACGCCCAACGTATAGATGGGTCCTTTTTAAAAAATTAATAGAAAATACCTCTGTGCGGGTGTCCGATCTCTATTAAAAAAATCAAGTGCACCTCAAACCACACATTCCTATCCCCCTTCTCTCCAGTTCACATGTCTTTTCCTCTCTCTCCTATCCTCAAACCAGATCACCTCGTAAGTGTTAGCGTAGGACAAGGTGAGCACGATGTCGAGCTCCTCTTGCAGCCCCACCACACGCGGCTAACGGTGTGACGTCCTTCCCCACGCCTGGGTAGTACCTCAGGACGATGTTGAGGTGGAGCAGCATAGCCATCAGCAGTGAGCACCTATGAGGGCCGTGTGCTCACGCTCGTCACCACAGATGACATCCACGATCTCCTATAGCCAGAGCATGCGCTCTGGTCGCGACGCTTTGGCTTTGTGGTGTGGACGGTCGCGGCATGCCTCTTGAATGCTGCCTGGATCCTGACTGCCGCCACATCATGGTTCGGCAATCGCTTTGGAGATCGGAGAGGTGATGGCATTTGCACGGTGGTAGGCCTGTGGGTATTGGTATGCTTTTTTTTATGTTTCAATGGTTGATTTTCGATGCTTCATCTATGAGAGCAAAATATTTTATGTCAGATTTGACTGTGTTTCACATATTCAATTTTTAATTTTATGATTTTTCTCGATGTTTTGGTAGTTGGAGCGCAATGTTTCAAACATGGAAGCAAAATGTTTCACTTTGGATTTGACAATATTTTAGTTTTTATCCTTTTTATCCAATGTTGCACTACTCTTCTCAAGATGTTTTATCCTTGTATCGCTAATGTTTCTCTGCTATGCATTAGTTTCTCACATGTATATATGTTTTAACGCACTAGTCTCACACATGTATATATCCAAATGTTTCAATAATTAATGTTATTGTTTCATAACATATAACTTGTTGTTTCATGGATGGTCAACTGAAAATTTTTTTTGTCTCAAATCGAGCGCCCGACGCCTATTCTTATCCAAAATTAATCTGTTGACTATTATTATTACCGTAAGGATAATCTCAGTGCATATTTCATAGAGATTTCATGCATATTAAATAGGGTAATTGTCGGAGGGTGAAACCTCGATTGCGGGAAGTCCGGAGACCCCCCCTTTGAGATTCGGCCAGGGGAGTAGTTCTCAGGCGACTGTGGCGTCGGATCGGTGGCACACAAGGGAGACAGGAGAAGGTAGACAGGTTCGGGCCACTCGGAAGCATAATACCGTACTCCTGTGTATATGCTATGTGGAGATAAATGGATGGTTTTGAGTTGCTACTACAGTGTGTTCTTCCTAGGCAGCTCGGGCCCTGGGAAGCTCTCTCTGTAAGCTATACCAGGCCGGAGCCAGAGCTGCCTAAGTGGTCTAATGTCGGGGCTGAACCTGCTGAGCCTGGGGCACGGATCCTCCTTTTATAAGTCAAGAGGAGTCCACAGTGCCAGTACACGGAGAGAGAGATATTCTGATGAGTTCTCTTATTGCCACGTCCGCCTGCGACGCCCACGCCGGAGTTGGAAGAACGTCCAGTCACTCACGCCCGCCTGCTGTGCCCATGTCGGGGTAGGTCTGCTGCAGGCGGCCGAGTCATCGAGACGTGAGGATGTGACGGGATGTGATGGAGCACGCTGCCGAAGTTAAGAGTCTCTAACTACTTGGACTTCGGCGCACGCCCTCGCCACCGAAGTCAAAAGGCTTCTGACTGCACAGGAGCGGGTGACAGGCGCGTCACGCCCCGTCGCCTCATCATTAACACGGGTGGTTGGAGAGCTGGTCCGCTTCTGGAGAACGCGCCTCGGGACTGTGCTGTGGGTCCCGGAACCGGGGAGATCGGCACCCGGGACCGGGAGGATCGGCACCTGGGCAGTCAGCAGTCGGCCTCGGGGCCGGGCATCGGCTCCTGGGAGCAGTCGGCACCCGGCACCCGGGTCCGAGGCGACCGGCGCCCGGGACCGGGGGATGCGCATCCGGGCCCGGCCAGTGCTCGGGCCCCCGGGTACTTGGCGGGAGAGCGGCCGTAGCCGGCCTTCTCTTGCGTAGAATGTGGACTCCGAAGTATTTTTCGCGGCCGAAGACCCTCGCGTCCCCGGGGACTGGGAGACCCCCAGTCCCATTTCGCCGACAGTAATACATTAGCATATATGATAGACACAGCAAAAATTTAAAGAGAGAGATAGGAGCAGTTTTATTAAGATAAAACTGGTGCTCACTGTTTTCAACACATTAGAAATCGTGTGAAACTTCCATTAAAAGGGTTTGTGTTTCATTTCCACATATTTTATCAATTTTTATTGGTCACTTAGATGCAACATTTAAATGATATGCTAGCATATAAAACCGTAGAATAAAACTTTGTATTGAGAGAAATAGTTTCATTCATCAACTCAAATATTCTTAAATAATATGACATTTTTAAAAATCACCCAATGAAACCTTTCCTGCCTAATAGAGAGAAATTAGGGCACTCGTCCTGGGTGTTCATCACCAGCCCTCCCGCTTCGGCCCACTCTCTTGTCCTTTTTCTCTTGGGCGCAGCGGCCTTGTCAGTCCCATCCAACGCATGCCTGCACGCGTCCGCTCCATTCGCACCCACTCACTGTCAATGCGGGCCCACTCGTCAGCTGGGCACCTGTCCCGTCTCCTTCGCCCGCCGCCTGCGCCGTCGCGCCGATCTCCATCACCGCGAGCAGAGCAGCGCTGCAGGCGTCCTCTGCTGCTTCCGGCGGCCGCATACTCTCGCCTCTGCCGACTCGTTGCGCCCAAGTCAATCTCCCCGACCCCTCGGCCTCGACTCCCGTCGGTCTCCTCGTGATCGAGTTCGGCCGCCGCCGCCGCCGCCGCCTGCGCCGGTCTCCATCCCGCGAGGGGAGCAGCGGTGCCGGGGCCCTGCTGCTTCCGCCTCCGGTGAGCACCCGTGCCGACGCACATCCTCTTTCTTTCTCACCCATCTCGTTCTACCCACTCCTTTCCTCGAATTTGCCTTAACCTTACCTTCTCTTCTAGATCTGGAAGCTTTTCTCTTTGTCTTAACCTCAGTACCAATAACAGTGTTTTTTTCCCCAAAAAAATTGGAGGTTAGGTCCGCCGCTGAGTCGTCGAGCGCGTCGGCGGCGGGGGGAGGATGTACGGGCGGCGCGCGTCGCAGCTTCTCAAGGAGCTCGACGCCTGCGAGGCCGGACAGCTCGCGCCATTCAACGTAACTTTCTATCCCCGTAAGCGCTCGCGTAGAAATTAAAATGCTTGGTCCCTAACTTGTTTTCTTATGGATGTGCAGAGCGATGTGTTTGATCAGGTCATTAGAGAGTGCAATGAGCACAACACGCAGTTTCAGTCATTAATCAGGTAATTTGCCTCCGACCAGAAAATTGATCATCTTCATCTAACTTTGCATTATGGGTTATGATAAGTTCATTGATTTTTAGGATGCCTTTTATAGGCAGAGCAACACATAAGTTCATCAAACCAATAAAATCCTTACTTGACTTCCTCACCAGTAGTCTACTCACTGTTTGAATGCCGCATTTGATTTGTGCTTATGCCAGGAAAATGGTGGAGCAAAACTTGGACATTGAAACAACCAGAAATGAGGACCACTATGGGGCGGCTGTCCATCATCTTTCGCTGCTCCGTAACAAAAGATGCCTCATGGCTTACATGTACAAGATTGAAATTTCACAATTTTTTTACTTTCTCTGTTTTATGCTGATTGCACATGCTTACCCTTGTTTTGAGTACACAAACTGAAAGCGTTGAATTCAATCAGGTATAACCGAGCAGAAGTTATTCAGAGTTTTAGATGGAAAATTGGTCCAGTGCTTCCTCATGAAATACAAGAAAAGCTCCATTTTTCAGAGAAAGAGTACTTCAAGAACCACTCGGCAGCTATTAAATCATACATTTCAGAGATGGATATAGATTTAACAGTGGTGCAGTATTTTTTTTTATGTTTTATTTACTTTCTTTTGGATGAAATACGGTTACCAGATTCTCTGTACCACTTGTATAGGACATGGTGCCTCCCAAGGATCCCTACATCCAGGTCCGGGTGCTTGAGGACATTGGTGAAGTATCTCTTGGTGATCATTCCATATCACTGACAAAGAGCTCGCTGCATTTCCTTAGGCGCACTGATACCGAACAATTTATATCACAGGTTTTCTATCTTACTTTGTGAAATGCCCACTGTGTTTATTCTATCCGCTAATAATGTTCTGTCAAACTTACAATAGGGTCTTATGGAAGAATTTCTGGAGTAGGGATCACATATGGTGGGCAATAGGTATTACTCACTATGATCTTACTTACAATTTACTCACGTTTATGATGATACATGACCAAAGTTAGTATGTCCTACATCAGGAAAGGCTTGATGGTCAATTGGTTACCAATGATTTTTCTCCATGTATTGAGTTTATTAGTTCTAATAGACACTGATTTTGAAGCTTCTGTTATCTCAAACCATACATCTGTGAGCTGCAGATTATAATTGAGGATATGATCCCCATACAACATTCATTCTTCATTACTATTGATGGAATAAGCACTACTGAAATTCTGACAGAGAGCACATGTGAAAATCAAATAACATATGTTGTGTCAGTTGTGAAGACACGATGCGGCATACATGAGGGATTGTGTATTGGGGAGCTCCTAACTCGTTCATGTTAGTGATGTCTAGCTTTAGATGGATGAATCAAGTTTGTTCTAGCTTTGTTGCTGTGACAATGTACAAAAATCTTCCTAAAATTCACTGGAGTAGGAAGATAACAAGTTTTGTTTAGGGTTTAATGATGATGACAAACTCAATCTGAAGAACCCTAATGCTTTCTGATAATTGCAGTTTGATTCACTCCGGCTTATTTTGCTACAACTACAGTTCTGGCTCTCGAATTTAGAATCCTAGTCAGGAGACAGTTAGAACTGATTCGACCTTTCGATTACAGTCACAAGTGACTCCCCTTCACTGTGCAAGAAGCAAGAATGGTGGTACGTGCAACACAGTTCCTGCTTTTATGCAAAGGTGTATTGTGCATCACCTAGTTAAGATTGGTATCCCCTTTTAGTCATTACAAATTTCTTGAGAGGCTCTTATTCTTAGCAAACTTAACATGCACATCTGCATGGCTTTCGCCAGACTTACTAAACTCTAAAAGTTAGAGATTTACAGAGATGAAGTAGTTATGACATACTTGGGGTTGCTTTGAGGTGTCCATGTTTTTTTACGTCCTTAATATTTGCATGACACTTTCAAGGTGCACTTGTTTAGAATGCGGTGCTAGCTGTCCATGTATCATTCTATTATTTGAAATCATTCTATTCATAAGCAGGGTTTCCCTTACCGTTTGGGGGAAAGGTTATTGCCCCCCAACGCAAGGCGGTTACGTTTTCAAATCTCACGGTAAGGTCGCAATTACCGTGTGATAAACTGTGATAAGCCGTGTTAACCGTGGTATGTTGAAGCTAAAAGGAAAAAATTGTGAAACATAGTAAAAATTCTAGAAAATTGTGGAAAATTCAGGAAAATTATGGATATCTCTAGAAAAATAATGTAATATTGCATAATTGTTTTTTGCATAACCCTTGCTATATTTTTTACACTTAAACAAAGTAGAAATTATATCCCAACCCATCTCTCTCTTTTTTTCAATTTCGATGAAGCTCCAAAATATGAAGTAAACTTTATTATTTTTACAAACTTTGTTCACTAGATAGCAATAGAAATTAGGTACTACTCGTAGGAATTTTTTTGAATTTTTTCCATCTTTTTTTTTCAAATTTGAATTCGAACAAAATTCATCAAACCCTACAGGCGGTTACCATTACCGAACCCCTGCGGTAACCGCCACGGTTACCACGGTAAGGTGACCCCTGTTCATGAGGGCATGGTTAATGCTAAGTGCATGATGGTTTGCACTGACAGTTTGACACTACTGTGTAGTGGTAAACTAGCCAAACAATGACAACTACTAGGTGCTAAACCTTTATACAACTAGATGATACCTTGCACTTTGCTGCGGGATGGTTGCATTTATGATTAGCTTTGGAAAGATGTGTGCACTAAAGAAAAGAACCAACTAAAAGATGTTTAGTAATCTTAACCAAGATTCTGGTACTGTGCTTACACATGAAACATCATATGTTCATATGACGTGGACCTCCTTGGTATAAATCAACTGAAACATGCCAACATATATGCAGCAATATGTTCTTCATGGATATATGACGATGAAGTTTTGAAACACTGAAAGCCAAGGACGAAGAGGCTACCGTCTGGCTTCAGTTGACACTGTTGGTGGTGTATACATTATATATATGGTGTACTCATAGCTGTGAAAATACATATGGTGGGAAGTGATCTAGTGATGTTTTACACCATACTGATCTAGAAGAAACCTCTGTTTTGTCCCAGGGTGGTCTACAGGAAACCTCGTTCTGTTATAGGGATAACAAAAATTAGTAGGTGGTTTTTTTGCTATAGGGGTATTAAGTTTAATGCCGACGCTGAGATTTTTGATTGTATGATTTGTTCTGTGTACGTGCCTGTTGATGAGCCTCGTGTTGCACTGGGCATGATCAACATTATCCAATCTCCAGCTAGCTAGATAAATGTCCTATGTATTTGACAATAAATAAACAGAAAGTAGCATCCAAGTTTCTTACCATGACTATAGTTTCTTGACATGATTCAAAGTATATACAAAGAAAACATGAGTAGTAAAACAACAAGAACACATGTTGATTTATGTTTGCAAATACAAAGAGAGTTAGTCCAGAACCACTCAAATATCAAATCTAAACTATCACACAATAATGATACTGAGCTATTAGGAGATCTGCAAATTCTGTATATTATAAAGATGCAGACCTCCTTCCAGCACACTGATAGATGTATATGATAACATCTTCTAGATAATTGTATTGTTTTGTTCACAAAGTTAATGCTGAATATTTTTGTAAAGAGAAAAAAAAAACACCATATCAAGTTCATTCATGTGGTAGGATATGGTCCAAAATACACTGAATGTAAATTGTTTCTAAAACTGAACTTATATTGCAGCCACAACTTGTGGAGGTGCCTGTTGACCAGCCATGCATGGTGCATTGCACTCAGCATTAGCAGCAGCATAACTCGGTCACCAGTTGAGTAAGCAAACATCACTGAAAAAATTGATGAGAATTGCAGTTCACACAATTACCTGCTCTAGGAAAAACAAAAGATTTAGTTGCAGGAATACAGATTGGTGTATATTTATGTCAAAATAATGTTTCTTTTTTGACTAAGGTGTTTGTAATCACACGCTACAAAGGGTAACACTGGGTTTGGAATAAATGGTCTATGATAATTTGCCATTTCTGCTATAATGAATGAAAAACTTGATTTGTGTTTGGTCTGGCTAAGCTTCAATGGCAGTTGAATACTTGAATTGAATATTCGTACGCCTGAATCATGAACCTGGTTTATCATCTACGGATGCAAGAGCTGAGGCGTCTCAAGAACCTGAAATCCAGTGTCATCGTCTGACAGCCAAGCAATGCATACATCCTGCAGCACCATGCCCTCTGCGCTAGACCCCTGCGTGATTTCAGGCGTGCTCTTCACCCATACCCATACATTCTGAAGAACACATGCTTTTGCCGAGAGCTGAATGCCTTGCTGAATAATCTGACTGTGAAGTGCGGCGCAGAACATGGCGAGCTGCATGCACGGACAAAGCCACCCTGCATCCAGCAGACCAGCACCGTCAAGTAACTGTAGCACACGACACACTACTCACTTTCAGGAAGGATCAGACTTCAGAGACCTGCATGTGGTGTTGCGTGCATTTCAGCTCAAGCTCCCTTCGTCGTCGTGGGGCCCTGCTGTTCTCAGTCGATTGTTTTAGGTAGCATTTTTTTTTTTTGGCTTAAGGCTTATGTTTTAGTTTTCATTAGCATATTTTTTAAAATATGAAATAATGTGTTTTTTATAAAAGCTTTCTATATAAAATATCTCTAAAAAATCAGATATATTTATTTTTAAAACTTCTAATAATTAATACTTAATTAATTATATTTTAATGATGCTTCTTATTTTACATGTGGCTTATAAGTCATGTGCATAAGGACATCCGAACACTGCCACGTTATGCTCTTGCAAGTTACCTCGTATATGAAATTATCCTCCTGACAAAGTTTGTGATTCTTTCTGCATTTTTGTTCTTCCATATATAGCTGATGATTCGTGGTGGTAGTTCGATATCTATCCATCCATGGACACTACAGTTCTATATGGACATATAGGACAAGCACAAGTGCTGAGCTGTTTCTATGATCCTATCAGAGCATCCATGTAGTTTGGATGGTTCTAACAACCGTTATGAAATAGTCCTACGTGCTTGAGGTTGAACACTATTCAATCGTTTCAACTTTCAAGGCTTTGATATGTTGTGCAGCTAGCCTAGTGAGGTCAGGGATTTACCGTTACTCTCTGTCTCAATGTGTATTAAGAGATATACTTATTGGTACATACGTGTGGTGTATGCGCGCGTCTTCTTGTAACCAGAAGAAAGTAATTAGAAAAAAAAACTAATAGGTGAGTTTTTTTAAAAAAATTAACGGCTGAGTGGAGGAATTACAAGATGCTAAGTGTCATGTTACGAATCATGCACGGACCAAAGTCCAACAAGATTAGTTGTCGTAAAATGCTCTAGCTGGGATGCCTATTTATGCCGTCCCGTGCACGCCGCGAGCTCGCGCTCTCAGCTCATGGCTCTGCAAATGGACACACATGCTCGTGCTCTGCTCCGAATCCTCTGCCTCACCCTGCTTCAGTTTCACGGCGGCGGCGTCACTGCCATCTCCGGCGGGACCAACGACGGCTCCGAGCGCTGGGGATACGTCGAGGTCCGGCCGAGTACGCACGCAACACCCGCCGCACCCAAACTGGTTGCTTCCTTTCGTAAGCTATCGTGTTACCCTCTCCTGACACGCTGCTCTGCTCTGTGACACTGTCTTCCTCGACGCCCTGGCCGTCGCAGAGGCGCACCTGTTCTGGTGGTACTACAGGAGCCCGCAGCGGGTGTCGTTGCCGGCGAAGCCATGGCCGACCGTCCTCTGGCTGCAAGGCGGCCCGGTACTTACTGCCGTCGCGTCTCTTCTCCAGAATTCATTCTAGTAGCCATGTTTGAACTCAACGCTAATCATGTCGTCGTCGTCGTCGTGGTGGTGTTGTCGTCGAGGAGCAGGGAGCGTCGGGCGTCGGGCTCGGCAACTTCCTGGAGGTCGGGCCGCTGGACGGCAGCCTGAAGCCGCGCAGCTCGACGTGGCTGCAGAAGGCTGACCTCATCTTCGTGGTTAGGAATACGACGATGGCGAACTCACATCGCCATGATTCATTTCTCCAACCTTCTCTGCTTATCTTGGCTGAAGTGAAGCTCATGCTCTGCTGTGCTCGTGCCATGCCAGGACAACCCAGTGGGGACCGGGTACAGCTACGTGGAGGACGACGCGCTGCTCGTGACGACGGACGGCGAGGCGGCGGCGGATCTGACGGCGCTGCTCAAGGCGCTCGTCGCCAGGGAGCTCCCCGCCCTGCGGGACAGCCCGCTCTTCCTCGTCGCCGAGTCCTACGGCGGCAAGTACGCCGCCACGCTCGGCGTCTCCCTCGCCAGGGCCGTCCGCGCCGGCGAGCTCCACCTCACGCTCGGTGGGGTGGCGCTCGGCGACAGCTGGATCTCGCCGGAGGATTTCGCGGTGAGTCAGCTCGCTCGCGCCACTGCTCCATTGAACTTCTCCAACCTGACCGATTCGTGAACTCGACAACCATGGCGATGCAGCTGTCCTACGGGCCGCTTCTGCTGCAAGTGTCGAGGCTGGACAGCAATGGCGCCGACAGTGCGAGCAAGTTAGCTTTCTTTTCTTGACCAAATTAACATGCATGCACCGCCATGGCTGCAAGACAAGAGCTTCACCTACCTCACTGATTCTCTTCACCCATCTCCATTGTTCATATCGATCAGGAAAGCACAGGTGGTCAAGCAGCACATCGCAGCGGGACGGTTCAAACAGGCGCTGTACGCGCTGGGCAGCATGCTGACCTCGATCGTCGCGAGCAGCGGCCACGTGGTAATCTTCTTCTTCTTCTTCTTCAACCTCATATTCTGTCCATGGTTTTGTACATTCATTCTTGCATCCGGTCTCTGATGCATGGAAGATGGTTGTGTTCTGCTTCTAGGATGTGTACAACTTCCTGCTTGACAGCGGGATGGACCCGGTCGCCGCTCCGGCGAGGAGCTTCTCGCTGGCGTACTCGGCGTACCTGGACAGCAAACTGTCCATCGGAGATTCCATTCGAGGCATCATGAATGGAGCCGTCAAGGAAAAGCTCAAGATCATCCCTAAAGACGTTGTGTGAGTGAGCCTCTTCACTGTTTTTACCACGCGGATTTTGTTTTTGCCGGACAGAAACCTTGTCTGAAACTTCAGTGATCACTGATCAGGATTCGGTAACCATGACTGAAACTTCAGTGATCACTGATTAGAATTCAGATACCATGACTGAAAACTTCAGTGATCACTGATCAGGATTTAGTAACAACGACTGAAACTTTAGTGATCACTGATGAGAATTCAGACACCATGACTGAAAACTTTAGTGATCATTGATCAGAATTCTTGTTGAAAGAATTCATTGATCAGAATTCGAAGCTGTCATACATGATATCATAGGAATCGGCTCTCTGTTTGGCTTTCTCTACACTGCAGAAGAATTTAAACCTGAAAAACTGCCGTTCATGATTGTGTCTCCTTTTTCTTCCGAGATAGTGTAAATGCTTCAAATCAGAACGTGTCAAGCAGCTACAAAGATGTTCAGAAAGTAGACCTTCCATCAGTAGTTCATAGCGTTGCCTGCTGTCGGTCAAGTGCAGGTGGGAGGAGCAGTCCTACACGGTCTACAATGCACTGATCAACGACGTCATGAAGCCAAGAATTCAAGAGGTGAATCGCACTAGAACCAGATCGCAAATGATGCGTTCTGAGATTTATTCCTTACAACTGAAACTGTTTCCATTGCAAGTGCCATGATACTTGTGCATTATCATCTCCTGCAGGTCGATGAGCTTCTGTCATATGGTGTCAATGTTACGGTGTACAATGGACAAGTAATCGATCACACATTTGCACTGAACTGTTAGCTATACAAAATCATTTACACTGAACTATTAGCTATACAAAAATGTTTTGTTTTTTTTTTCCATGTGCAACTAATACTAGTATACTGCACTTGAAACTAGTTCCATGACATTACCAACCGAAGCTGATAACTAGTTTCATAACGTTAGAAACATTCAAGGAAAAAGTTAACCATAAAAAATGTGTGACAAAGAGGGTAACTTCTGAACTCACGCGTTGGACTTAGGACTTACCCTCCTTCAGTCCGTCCAACAGATGCTGATATTATAGTGTGGCCGTTCCTGAATCACTTTCAAGTTTGAGCAAAGGAAGGAAGCTGCACATGGTTTGCTGCTTCGGTTCAACTTTCTGGTGTCGATGAGCTGCTTCTCCTCGTCCGTTTCTTCAGCCTTGTTTGGAATCTAGCCATGGGTGACATCTTCTTCAGTCCATGACAAAGCCTGGATATAAGTGTCTGCTTCCTGAAAAAAAATTCTTCTATTTTCCCTTTTTCGTGGAGTGTTCCATGCGTTAGACTTGCATGAGAAATTGGCCCTTCTGCTGCTTTGTCATGCCGTGAACAACCAGAAGATAATGCTTACTACTAGGTAGCAGCAATGATAAGTATCGGTAGAACAACGTGAGGCTGGAGTGGCCTTGTTCTGAATGCACAGTGCTCTGTCATGAATAAGTGTCTTTAGTGGATTAACTGATCGTTAGTCCTGACTAGCTAGCAAATCATGATTACTGACTGAAATTAGGAAAACAGAAATTTGATTAGCACAATGCATTGTTACCGCTTGCAAAACTGAATCTCCCAAAGCTGTTATTTCAAGTACTAAATTCAGTAAAATTTTCTTCTGTCTGAAGCTCGATGTAATCTGCTCAACGCCCGGTGCGGAAGCATGGGTTCAGAAGCTCAAGTAAGAGTTTTGATTTTCAGTGTCCCTGTTGCCATTTTTTTTGTCAAAAGTAATTAGAAAATATGTCTAAGCTCCTCGCTTGAACTTTTCTTTCAGATGGGATGGGCTGAAGAACTTCTTGAGCTTGCCAAGGCAGCCTCTGCTTTGTGGCT
This sequence comes from Oryza meyeriana var. granulata, assembly GCA_003991445.1. Lineage (NCBI taxonomy): Eukaryota > Viridiplantae > Streptophyta > Magnoliopsida > Poales > Poaceae > Oryza > Oryza meyeriana. Next base: position 38,877 of record RYFJ01000636.1, on the reverse strand, counting down.
CTAGTGAAGTCACAAAGGGATTTGTCAGATCCTACAAAAACCTGCATTTCTACTGGATCCTTGGAGCTGGCCATTTTGTGAGCAACTCTTATGATTTCCATTTTAAACAAAAAATATACTATCTCTGGTTTTTAATAAATAACGTCGTTAACTTTTGTCGTAACATTTGATAATTCGTCTTATTCAAAAAAATAGTGTAAATATAAAAAAATATGATTCATGCTTAAAGTTCCTTTAATAATAAACCCGGTCACAACAAAATAAGTCATACTTAAATTTTTTTGAATAAGACGAATGGTGAAACATCACGATAAAAGTTAACGGCGTCATTTATTAAAAACCGGAGGAGTACATTTTGAAGTTTAATTCAGTAACATTGCACATGATCTTTTGATATTGGACGTTTTTGTGTTTCCTTTTCTGCTAATTAAAACTTGCACAAATCTGCGTTGTAAAATGTAAGTGTACACGTTGTTATGCAGGTTCCTGTTGATCAGCCTTGCATTGCACTGAACATGATTGGTAGCATAACGCAATCTTCAGCTCTGTCTCGTCCATAGAAGCGGATGAATACAAGGGATGGAAGGAAAGGAATTAAATCCAGTTTGGTTTTCATAAGCATATAGGAAGGGCTGTAAGAAGCCAATTGCATTGAAAGTATTAGCTGGGTCTTTTTCTTTTATTGTTATAACATTTTTAGTTTATTAATTCTTAAATCAAAGAACATGATGATGTCTACTTCTTTATCTGTTACTGAGAAAAAATGGATTTATTCTTCATGACACGGTGTAAAACACATATGTTAGAGCCAAAATCCTTCTGATAGACAAGGACGTTGGTTCAATTTGCATGTCAACGCCAAGGCCACGTTCACTCCTATAAGGTCAATAAATAACCACGTTAATAGGAGAAGAAGAGAAATATATCCGCTATCAAGTATAATATATGGTAGGTCAAGATTATAATAATGATGAAAATTGATTGCATATATAAAGGACACCACCGAACCTATATAAGAAGTACAATTGTACATTTAGATATAAATGCAAGATTTGTATAACAATTTAACATTCTACTTAGACTATAACATAGCCCCCCACAATTGTGCGGAAAATTTGGCAAGTTTAATGTAATCCTTATTCATCCAAACAAGTAGAAACAATAACGGCATCTGTTCCAGCATGTTACCCTTTTTAAATAGGAGGAATCTCACATGCAATTCAACTCCTCTTGTGCATACTTGTGTAACTGAGTGTCTTCTATCATAGGAAGGGATTTGCTTTAGTAGTCATCTTTAGCAAAACATGACGAGTTTTGAATTAAATGGCAGATAATAATTGCATGGATGGATGTTAGGGCATATTCGATGTTTACCAACTATGGTGATTGTAAGCTCGAAAACATGAACTCAGTAGTACTACAATTACCACATTTGTAGGCCTTAACTATTTATATTGGACAGGGTAATATTAGTTTTGTGATTTTTCACCCGCCCTCTTTAGAATCATGCCCTCACCGTTAATTATGTATTCCTTCCATCCCAAAATAAGCGCTCCTTTTAACATTCAAAAACCAAATTATGAGGGAATGGAAATGACTTAAATGCCTCTTATTAAATAAGGGGTGGTTGAGAGTAGGAGAGTAATTAGGGATAAGATCGGTAAAAATGAATGAGAGACGATTGATGGGATGAGTAATACTAAAAAAAACTTATTTGTGGATAAATTTTAAATCCTGAAGGGGCACAAATTGTTAACACCCGCAGGCTATAATATTATGTGCGCCATGTAGACCAATTATGTGTTTTAAGTACTTAAGAGAAACTTAATTGCAGTAGTACTTCAAAATTTGAAATTAGTACCTACAAAGTTATATAGAATACACGTACCCTTTTCTCTGTCATTATTTATTTTCACAATTTATTAAATCTTGAAAAATTAGAATTGAGACTCTAAGTCGAGAACTTAGTATATATTGATTTTCAATTTTAAAATTATTTTATTAAAAAAAATAAAAGGAATACTTCACACAAATTATTAATGAATTATAATCATGAGTCCACATTACATACAACTTGCTATAATTTATTTTGACTTTCAAGAAATATTAGAAACTATAAAATTAGACTCAAGATAAAGTTCAACATTAATAATTAGCAGCCGCACCTGGTATGGGAACATAATTATAATAAATATAAAATTGTACTTATATTGCACTCCTGATTTAATTTGTTATTGATAAAATAATTTTTAAATTTGAATTTATAATACATGCATTAATAATTTAATCGGCTTGAAGTCTCCATTTTAGTTTGTTTTTCAATATATGAAGTTGTACCTTTTTCCAACTTTCAATTTAGTATCTTATTAATTTGATGCCAATATTCAAAATTAATGATTAGCAAGTTGTACCTTAAGTGACAAATTTCAGCTAAGTGTTGTATATGTGTCTACATACATAAATAGACATGTTTTGGTGGATTCAGGGGGCAGAATTTACGACTCTTTTGGAACACACAAATTCCATAGGGTTTTCATAAAAATCAGTCTAATTCACGTGAAAGTCGTTCAAAATTATTTTATTCGAAAGGAGGCCTTTGCAACCTCTGTTGTGGCTTACACACAAAGGTTACAGCGACTCGCTCGGTGAGTCCAAATCTACTGTTTCACTGGATAGTAAGCAGTAGCCATCAATCATAGTAGCGGTCATAGCGGCCGCAATAACGGTGTTCTCGCTGCCGTGACGATATTACGCTGTTAAAATAGCGGAGAAAATTTTATGTACGTATGTGCAAAATCTTGTACTAATCTAAATTTATAACTAGAAGTTACTATATTTTAAAATAGAGGAAATACATCTTATTAAAAATAGTTTTTTTACCATGACTGATACGTTGTCAAATGATATTTTTAAGTAAATTAAGCATTACTTGATAATTTATAATTTCAACAAGTAAATTGATCTCACATATTTATAATTTCAACAAGTAAATTGATCTCATATAGATTGATCATATATGCACAATTTACTTATATTTGAGCAGTTTTCTTACTTTGCTATTGGAATATAACATCCGCTACATTGCTCGATTATATCGCTAAATATCCGCTATGTTGACAGAAATCTAGTACGTTCTATGTAGATTCGTAGTACCGCTGATGTCTAATCCAATATTCGTGGGGAGTAGTATTTATAACTTTGCCAGCAATAGACAGTACTACCGTTAATGTGCTGCCTAAACAAATACTAACGGGTGATTACAAAAGAAAAGCAGTTAATTACTCGGATTAATAATGGTAATAACGCAATCACGCCTCCCTTCCCCCGAATAAGAACAAAACTTGTCCCTCCTGACCCAAGGCGCACCGCACAACCAAAACCACCATTCCCCCAAAACCACACCATGGACTTCTCCGGCGGCAGCGGCAGCGGCGGCGGGGGCGGGGGCGGCGCCGCATCCGGGAGGGTGCAGGCCGAGCGGTGGCTGGAGATCGCGGGGAAGCTCCTCGCCGCGCGCGACCTCGTCGGCTGCAAGCGGTTCGCGGAGCGCGCGGTGGAGGCGGACCCGCTCCTCCCCGGCGCCGACGAGCTCCTCGCGGTCACCGACGTCCTCCTCGCCTCCCAGTCGCTCCTCCCCTCAGGCCACGCCGACCCGCTCGCCGTCCTCCAGCTGCCCCCCGGCACCAACCCCGCCGACCACGCCGCGGCCTCCCGCGCCTTCCGCCGCCTCGCTCTCCTGCTCCAGCAGAGCACCAACCCCCACCCGGGCGCCGACGTCGCCCTCCGCCTCGTCCACGAAGCCTACGCCATACTCTCCGACCCCTCCCGCCGCCCACCGCCCTCCGCAGCCGCCGCCCACGCTCCTGCTGCCCTGTCCCAGCCGGCCGCCCCCGCCGAATCCCCGGAGTTCTGGACGGCGTGCCCGTTCTGCTGCCACGTCCACCTGTACCAGCGTGAGCTCGTCGGCCGCGCGCTCAAGTGCCCCAACGAGTCTTGCCGCAAGGGGTTCGTGGCTGTCGAGATCTCCACCCCGCCGAGCATCGTGCCGGGCACTGAGATGTACCACTGCGCCTGGGGGTTCTTCCCCCTCGGCTTTCCCAACCCTGCCGACCTGAATGGCAACTGGAAGCCCTTCTACAAGATGTTCCCTTGGAACAATACGCCAACTGGTGGGGGCTCAAGTACTAGGAACTATGGGGGCCGTGGTGGAAGCAGCGCTGCTCGGCAGCCGCAGAATGGGAGTGCTCGGGGTGGGTCATCCAGAGGTAGGGTGAAGAAGACTACTGCTCGCAAGAAGGTTGGGGCGGGGCTCAAGAGACGATCTTTCGGTGGTGGCGTGGAGAGCGGAATTGAGCCATCGATGCTTGGGCAGGATGGATGGGCTGAGGGCGAGGAGGGTGGTGAGGAACGGGCAGAGGAGGTGAGAGGGATTAACATCAATGAAGAGGCACAGTCTACAGATGGTGCTACCAGGGGAAATGTTAACACCAGGGGCAACGTCGGTGGTGGGGTTGAGGACATGGGCACCTTCCAGTTGGATGTTGATCCATCGGAAGATATTTTAGGGAATTTGCAAAACTTGCCGTTCTTGAGGGTGGACAATCTTGGGCGGATGCTGTAATGGGCTGTGGCATTTGTTGTGCCGGAGAAATACTGTATGGTTGGCTGGGTCAAAACAGATGTTTCAAGGACTGACCCTTACTGCTCTTGTTGTCATTATTGTTCTTGTGATATTATCTCTTGTTGTAGTAGTAGTCTACCTTGTGCTTGTAGTAATGTAGTTACTTAGCTGGCAGTGGAGTCCCATAGAAATATGCGAGTTTGTGATATCTCCAAATTAGCTGGGGATATGTATTCTGTCTTAAGCAAACAAATTTGTGGTGTTCTCTCAGTGGATACAATGCTTCATGGATGGGCGGTCACTTCAGTTTCTTCTGGGGGCAATGGCGAGACAAATCGCTGAGAGAAAGTAAGTGAATCTGGCTAATTTTTCTGAATATGTAAAGCTTCTTTAGTTGCAGCCATATATTAGCTATATGATAAGTTTGACTGCAGCCATATATAAGATTGTCTTGTTTTTAATTCCATGATTCTACTATGAAGTTGATGCTGCAATGATTTTTGATACGCCTGCTTATGATTCGCTGTGTTAATTAAGAATCTCTATTCAATAGTCATTGATTGTTTATCGTATTCATGTCATTGCCATCCATTCAAGTAATTTATGTGTGGTCTTCCTTTAGGGCTGGTAATTTGGTATTATATATACCTCACAGAAGAATATTGGCAGAAATTGTGGTTATCAATGTTGACAGAGAACTAACTTACAAGAAGTCTACTATCCTAGTACATTATTAGCCTAATAATGGTCTGCATCTAGTACATTGCGGACCTCAAAATGGTCTGATTTAACAAGAGCTGACGTTTCACAATCATTTGTACATGTATGATTTGGGTTTGAAATTTTTTCTCTTCAAAGACTATGGGGTTATTGACCTAGTTTATCGAACAATCCTACTATAACATGGTGATAAACTGATAGGTCACAACTGCATACATCATACAGCTCTACCTTTGTCTTAATCATCATCTGGATTCAACCGTCAAATATGTCGTATGTCACATTTGGAGTTTATATTAATAGAACACAGATTCATAGGTGAAGTTTATTAGTGGGAACAAAAATTCTGTTCCCAATAAAAATATTTAATAAATGAAACTATATATCAAAGCAATAGGCAACCAACGATCGTTTATGTTACCATAATATCTAACCAATCTGTGATATATTTGGAAATGCTTATGTAGTTTACTTGACTAACCTTTTTTTAAAACCCATTTAGATCTCTTTGTTGCTGAATTTTTGGGATTACTTGGATGATGGATTTGAAATCATTGACATAGTTATTTAGAATAGCAAGTGCTTGAGGATTTCTCTTGCTTGATTTGGCTGTCAGTCTGGAAGCCCATAGTTCATTTTGATATCACTATTTATCAGTAAATGAATGAAAACTTAGAAAAATGGAATTGCTGTTAGGTTTAGGTTGATCCGTTGATGTGATGTATGTTGCTTCTTGTGTAGATTGCTCTGAGAGTCTTGACTCTTGAGTCTGGTGCATAGAATCATGATGAGGAATAGTAGAATTGGGTTGGGTTCGTATGGCGTTTTGGTTCAGTAAACTTCTTAGTTGTATTTCTGTTCTATTGTAAGCAAGACTATTGCAAAGATGATGTTGAAATTGTGCATTTCTCAGTTAATTTTTTAGAATACATCTTCTGTTACAAAATTGGGGGAAAAAAATCAAAGTTGCTCCATATGATTTTTTTTTTGCCAGCTATCTTTTCTCATGCACCAAATTTAGCAAAGTTCTTGTTGATGTGATTTTAGTTACTTGTGCATTTTACATCTGTAGGCTTCCTTTTGTGATCAAAGGGGCTCTCAGATTTCATGTAATATTTACTCATTTCCCAAATCGAATCATTTTGAAATTGGACTAAGTGTTGATTAATTCTTTCAGGTAAAAAAAGAACGATGTGTTACCCCAACAACTCCTTGCCGGAACTGAAGTGACTCAGCTTTAGAGGGGATCAGTAGCCTGTCAATAAATTTTGTTTATTTTAATCAGGATATTAAGAAATTTCTCCCCCAGCCAGCAAGAAAATTATGGACAGCATGTAAAGCTCCGCCATTTGCCAAGAAATGCTCACTGTAGTTGCTATGGTTCCCATGTTTTCTGTCAGCATTTTCATTGTTTCTGTGGTTATTATAGTTGTGCTCATGTGAATGGGTATTTAAGCTTGGAAATTGCAGGGCAACATCTCGGCTGTCGATAATGGATCGCAGATTAGCCCCGTTATCGTCTGAGCGCAGTCACTGACTGGCCTCCGGCTTTTTGGTGTTGCTTGGAGCCATTGCTGGATTCATTGATTCATGTTCTATGGTGAGTTGTAGTGTTCTCAAATTCTCTTTGCTGACAATGTGGTATTCTGCCCTTTTTGAGAGGGAGGGAGGTGGTATTCTGCCTTTGGAATTGGAACCTCTTAGTGTCCATGAGCTCATATCCTGAATTGAAGGACTTTCATGTTCCGTCTGTCAAAATGCTGGCAGGATTTATATGTTTCGAAGTGAATTACTCTGGAAATATCCTCATGTTTCCTGTGCCTAAATGCTGGCAGGATTTATTTGTTTTAAAGTGCGAGGCATGAACCTGCCGGCTGCCAACAGTGAGAGCACCGATGCAATCGAGTAGGATGCATGGTCCTTGGATTCGCGTGTCATTTGGACGAGTGGCTATCGGGCTTGGAGTGAAAAATCAGTGTTTAAGTTCACCCACCGATTTCATCGTTTTGTATGGGCACGAACATAAATATAGTAGCATCAAGCATACAACACCAAAATGTCCATGTTTGTCAAAATGTTAATTGTGTATTGTCTCACCTCCGTTGCTACTTGTCTTGATTTCATGCTTAAGCATTAAGCACAGTTTTCCACGGTAATTCAGATACGGCAACGACACACTCGCCGTGGGTGTAGAATGTAGATGATTATCCACCACCTGTAGCGCTGCATGTCACTGTTAAGTTGAGCAACCTGTCAATGCTACATTCAGTTGTAATTCTAAGTTTCTTGCTCCTGAACTAGAATCAGAAGCTCAAGTCCACAGATCATGCTATGGAACTCCAATTACAAATGGATTCCTTTACCTTTCCCGTTCACAAAGAACATTACAGAGGTAGTTCGCTCTCTGGTTCCTCTATACGAACACTTTCCATGTATCAAAAAGGAAAATCATATGAACACGACTCCTAGGGGGATTTTTAGATACAGAGAAGAATACCATGCTCAAACCAAACGAATCACCTCACTCATCGATGCACAAGGGCAAACAATTTTTGCAGCGCTGTCTGTCACCGAAAGCCGCCAAGATGTATTGTCAGAACAGAAGCCCTCTGCATCAAATGTTCTGCCTTTTCACAAAATTGCTGATGAAAACTGCAGGTCAACATTCTAAATCTGCCCAGTTATGCCTGCTCGTGCCCTCAGAGCTTCGGTGCGTTTACTTCTTTCCATCTGTTCCACCACCCAGTCTATGCCAGATTTGATCCCCCTCCTAAGAGAAAAATAATAATGTCAGATCAAAGTAGAAATATCCGAAAAAACATGCCTAATGGACAATAGTCAGGCCAAAAGGGTTATCAGTGTGTGCTGGAACAAAGTAAAGCTTGAAGATAAGCATATAGCTCAAATAGTTATATGACCAGATGAAAGGTGCAAAAATATGCATGACTATGTTTGCAACAATTACACATGTTCATATGAAGTTAAGGAGCCCCTAGGATTGCTGTGCTCACCCATCATAGGCAGATACAGCTTGAAACATATACGGCCTCTCATCTAGCTCTTTAAGGTGCAGATATCTAGCTAATTCTTCATCGGTGATGACCCCTGGTAAATCCTGTTCAAAGAAATACAATAGTACCTTAAAACATGAGATCATGAGATGAATCATCAATGACAAAACAATTTGGTAGAAGAATATGAACTTTGTAAACCGTTCAGCATCAGTACGTATGAAGTAACTCACAAATGATAATATCACCCATTTATGAAAAAAAAATATTTGCCATGTCAAAGCTAATGGAAGCTGGGGGAGTGAGAAACTTCAATAAATTGTTTGCTTAAACAAGACGACACAAAATTAGTTCCCGCCCTCTGCCTTATAAATTTCTGATTTCAATTTACACATGGATTGAAAACTGAGTGTCTTGAATGTATCATCATCTACATTATTTAAAATGATAGCAACAAAGGAAACATATGGTAAGCAAGAACAGCAAAACAAGGGCTATTCAGCTCACTGTCCAATACATGATCATAAATAAGATACTTGAAGAGCTAATTGCTACACCCCAAAAATGTTCTGAAAATTTTGACTAGCATGTGCTGAAAACCCTTTTTTTGTGATGAATTTATTGAGAAACCTTAACCTACACCGTTACACACCATCTGATCTAAAATAAGTGCTAAATATATACATATAGAGTGATTAGGTTAGAAAATGGTATTCTAGATAAGTTGTTAAAACAAGTATCAAAGTACTTTTATAATTTTCTTGCTTAGTTTCACAGTCAAGGGTTAAAGTTCTACCTTAAAAACCAGGAAAAGCCTAACATTCCTAAACTTGATGCTCAAGTTGTAACTTGAAGACCAGGAAAAGCCTAAAACATTGCTCATTTTAGAACGGAAGGAATACAAATTTTTTCTCTTTTCTGCTTGCATTCAATAATTGAGAAAATCAAGAGCTGAGGTTGTACTCTTTTTCTGTATATTTGATAATTCAGAATTCAAATTATACTCAATAATTAATCAGTACATGCCTACATTGTACAGATATGTAATTTGGTCAACAACTTGATACCATGAGGTATTTTACTGGCACGTTATATTTTGATAGAGATGCCGACTTCATTCTAAGGATCACAATTTTTAGCCCTAAAAATCAGTATGATGCTCCAATGGATAACACGAAGAAAAATAGTATTTTAAAAGTCATTCCAGGAAAGTGGAAGCAAACAAACCTGTTTGTTTGCAAATATCAGCAGTGGTGCCCCTTTCAGATCCTCATGGCGAAGAACCTTTTCTGAAGTAAGAACTCAATGTGAGTCTATTCTGTGATTTCCTTCCATATTTACCAGTATAATAATTGACAACAAAATAAACAAAAAACAAAGGGAATCAACTACCTAGAGCAGATTTGGCGTCTTCAAATGATGATGCAGCGGCAGCATCAATGACATATATTATAGCATGGGCCTCTTGATAATATTTTTCCCAGATTGTGCGAAGTCCAACCTATCAAGCAGACAAGCATGTAAAGTGTGTCAGAAATCTGTCAGAAATCTGAACCGGTGGAAATGAAATCTTATATGACTGCTATATATGGATAAATTTTAATTTTTGAGTTCTATTACAAAGGAAGGTAACATCTCCCAATAACATGGAATATAAATAAGAACACAGCAGGTGACCGATGGCTCCAACAATAGCACAAATATCATGAAATCACATACATAGCACATTATTCATTATATGAAAATTGTCCACTCCTTCTGAAAATAGATGAGGTCAAGCATGCACTTGTTCCAGAGTCACAAGAAGGATTCATGGTCCAGAGTACACTCACTGTGAGCATATCTTTTGAAGTTTTACCTCATCACAAGTGCTAGTTCACCAATTAAATCAACCAGATCTTAGTCTTTCAGTTTCTGATGTATATATTCCACACATAATACATCTTGAAAATAAAATGTAACTAAAAGAGCTTTACAGCATACTGAAGAGATAATCGACCATACAGACCAAGCTACTCCCAGACTGTTATATTTAATAAAGATTTTTGGTCTGTAATTCTGCATTTGCAATCATACCTGACCTCCCAAATCCCAGAAAACAAGCTTCGCATTTGCATCTTCAATACGGCCGATATTAAGTCCAACAGTGGGAACAATGTGATCAGGTGTAAGTCCTTGTCCTTTCAGATAAATCGATTTTATCTTTTCGAGCAAAGTCTATATCATAAATTATAGAAAACATGTCAATTTTATGTAAAAATTATAATTGCCACATTTTAAGATGTACTTACAAGAATATGAAGTGCATCTTAAGCACTATAATATGGACATGATAAAAATCAACTTGAAAGATGCAGTGGACTAGTATAAAATGTCCATGATGAAAGAAAGTTAACTTAAAAGCCATTATAAGCAGTGCTATTAGATACTACAAATATAGATACTCCAACAGAACCAGAGTAGTAGTTTGCATGGACACCGTCTACATTTCAAATATACCAAAAGAATATCAAGGGTCAAGTAATTTCCCATCAATGCGATCAATAAATAGTCTCCCAAAACAAGATTATGCAGTATGCTATAGAGAACATCATAACAAAAAATTATCTTTCAGGATACAGACACTGAGGTACAAATCGAGTTAAGAACTGGTATATTTGAAGAATTTGACAATGTACAACCATGATTGCATTTATTTGGAAGGGGTGAAAAATCTTTGAATTAATAAGTGATCAGGCAATTATGACATAAGGAAGTGGAACACATGATTATCAACTTTTTAGGTCTTAATCATTATTAAAAAAGAGCTTGAGAGTGATTACCGTTTTGCCAGCCTTGTCAACACCTAGAATAAGAACATGAAACTCTGTCTTGTTAAAGATGTACTTCCATAGACCATACGCCAGGGAGAACATTGCTCTGGCCTGCTTTGCTGACCAATAGTCTTTACTGACAATCTATGGCGTGCGCTTCCTGAAAAGTGATAATGCATTAAACTTTAACCCAATCTGCAGGAAAACCCAAAATCATAAATGCTACTCATACTAAATGACCCCTCAGAGCCTCTCTAGGATCAGAACACTTGCATCGCTCCCACAACAGCATATACCAATACACCATGGAGCTAAGGCCCTCCTCTACGTCATCCTTCATCCAAAGAGAACCCCGACGGATAAGATGTGGGTGGCATGCAAACACACAATTTATCCTCAGACAAGCACCCTTAATTGAGCACCCACAGGGAGTGAATCGGAGCCATCAGCGTCACAAACTCGCCGCCATATGCACTACAACAACAACTAATATGATACGAAATTTTTTTTTTTTTTGCCGGGCCGGCTGAAGGAGGCCGACCAATGAACTTAAGATTAAAGAGGGGAAAAGTTTTCCAAAGTTACAATTACGATAGTAAGCTGTCGAAGCCTTGGTGATGTTCCCATCATCCAAAGCAGCAACTAGAAACAAGAGACAAGCTACTCAGCTACTCATGGTGCGAAGTTTCGAGCTAGGCATCTTCACCAATCCGGCATATCAACTGCCGTTGCCCTGAAAGTGCATGCACATAACAAAAACGCCAAGAAGATCCTTCTTATCATCTGCTGTGCCTCAACCCACTGGGCTAAACCCAAGCTCACATCGAGGAAGAAAACTCTCGCAGAAATGCTACCTACGCTATACCAAATTAGAGTCACGGAACAAAGGACTGGAGCAACGGGAGCCCACAAGCTCAACGCCCCTACGCATCATAGCAACCAATCATGGGCAAAATCCGACAGCTACTGATCCAAGCGGACGAAACCCCAGGCCGGGATCGGGAGAGAGAGTTGCGAGCGGGGCAGAGCGGATCTGGGTGGGTGGGTCGCTCACTCACCGGAGAGTCCTGCCGGGGCCGAGCAGGTTCCGAGGCCGGGGGAGATCGCTAGGCCGTCGCCGTCGCCGGTGAGCCTCGCGAATCCGCTTTGGCCTCGCCGCCGATGCCACCAACAAAAAAGGCTACCGCGGCGGAGTGCGGGCGGATCCGATCCGTCCCACTGTTTTGCTACCACGGCGCCGACGGAGGGGTGTGCCTATGACGGGTGGGGCCCCCACGCGCGGCGCGGGAATGACACGGCACGAGGTTGGTCATGGTCAGGTCATCAGACTCGGATGGATCTGGATGAGTGAGCGAGTGAGTGGGTTTGCCACAACGATGACAGGTGGGGCAACGCGAGGATGGTGGGGCCCACGTAAAATGTTCAACGCGATGAGGGTGGGGCCCAAGACAAATTGAACAGTTCTTGCATGCAAATTTCAGCTAAACTTTGCAAAACTTCTCGGTTTCAAAATGAGTATGAATAATGGAGGCCCAATAGGGTTGCCAGAGGCCCAAAGCCCAAGTTCTCAGAGTCGGATGGAGCACTAGACACAGTGTGTCACAGCCCCACACCGTCTCAAATCTCACGATCTCGGTCGCCCCTCTCGCTGCCGGAATCGGGAGCGACGCCGCGGGAAGCCGACGACGGAGGCCGGCCCGGGGGATCCGCGCAGCCAAGGTGAGATCCACCGACTCTTTCGTCCATCCCCTTTCGCCAATGAAAGGTTCTCCCATTCCGTGGCATGACCGGAGCCCCTGGTTTCTTGATTCTTTGTTTGCATCCTACTCATTCTTGGTAAGAATGGCCTCTGCGCACATCGCAAATCTCAGCGTACTAGTGTGTCCTTCGACACCACGGAATCGGCTGAGACGGTTTGGCCAATGTTTGAGAGTGGTCATGTGTGGAGAATTTTTCGCACTACAATATAGTGGTGTGTAGTACTAAGGCGGCTGTAACAGATACCGGAAAGAGCTCATGGCCCATTTGGAATGTAGCAAGTTGAGAGGAAGCAAACATCCAGTTGCGCTGGCATTGGATGTGAGGTTTCCAAGGAAATTCTTGCAGGGATCTCCTGTTCAAAATGGGTGTTAGAATGTTAATGAAAGACATTGTAGGAAAGACTAATGGAGAGACGCGTCTCATCGCTTGTGTTTATTATCTGTCTTGCTTTTCTTATGTGCATGGAGAAATTTCTGGTGCGTATAGCATGGAATTGCTTATGAGAGATCTGTTTATATGGCCTATTTTTTTAGCCTAAATGTATATCTATCTAGGGATTCAACGAATGGTTATTCTCTGTTAAGTTTGATTTTTATGTCCACCTGAACTAAGTGGTAACTGGTTATAGGGAGATGGCTTGATTGGGTACAAGAGAACTTGTAGAAGGGGGAAGAAAATAGCAAAGACTACACAGCAATTATTACTAAATCGTGATGCCTTCCATATATGACCGTGCATTTTGTATTGTTACTGCTTTTGATATAACTACCTATATCATTTTATGGATCCTAGAATGAGAAACTAGTTTTTTTTTGGTTCATAGTTGATGCTCAAATTCAGTTTCATTAATTATTTACATAAATTATATTTGTCATGTTTCCTGATAGTGGTAAACTGGTAATAGCTGCAAGCTGAAGTTTTCGACTATTATCATAGCGTTGATATCTGGACATGGCACTTGGAAGTGCCAGTAGCCCTACAGCCCTACTAGGTGCCTTACTCATGACTTGATATTCAGCACATGGTGAACGCTAGTATGTCTGCGGGAGTTTCAGGTGAGTCACTGGAAACGTGGAACGATGCCATGTTCCTCATCCCAGGATCGTCATCCCCCTCCCAGGAACACAGGGACAATATCGTCCTTGCCTTGTTAAAACCTTTCAAAAGTAGCGTTCCATGTTCCTCAGATCCCGTTCCTCGACCCATCGATCCAGGAACTTTTGTGACTGGATATTTCTAAGGATCAATACATTTCTGGCCTTTCTTATACGCCTTGGGTATGTTATATTAACACATTTTCAGAATTTCGGAGATTTTTTATTTTTAACCCATGGAAATCTCCAAGCTAATAAATATGTGTTAGCCTTTGATATTTCTTGGTCTCCGATATTCCCTTGTATCATGTTCTTCAGCTAGTTCTACTCTCCCCTTCCTCTTGGTTGTTCCTTGTTTCCTAACAATCATGGGCTGTTGCTCGGCTCAGCTGCAATTTGTCATGTATATGATGAATTTAAAAGGACAGAAATCAGGAAAAATTTACAATGGAAATAAATGGGAGTTTGGTGCTGGCCCAGTTAGAAAAATACATAGAAACCAAGAACAGCACACTAAATATAAAACATTGTTGAGTATGGCAAAATGTGTTTGTTGTAGTTGCAATATGACGCAACACATATAGGGCCTTGCACTTAATTTGATGCAGGGTTGAGACTTGAGAGAACCTTGCACCTGAGTTTTCCCAGATCCCAGTGCCATGGGAGCCATGGAACATGAATATAGTAACAAGGTGGTTTTCAAGCACAGCTCAGTGTAGCCCATCACTTTTATGTTCATTAGTTCTTTCACCCAAAATTAATCAATAAGTGCACATTAAGTTGTCTGAAAACTTAAACTGTGCTTACTTGTCTGTTAATTTTGTTGTCCAAATTTTATTACTTAGTTCTTCTTCGGTATAATTAATTATTTATGGTATAAAGCTTTGTAAAGAACCACTGTGGCACACTTTCTTACCTGCAGTTTTTCTGTATATCTTTTGGAAATAAATTGTAATTTTCCCAGTTCCGTAATTTGCTCGTTACCCTCTCCAATCTAGCCGTGGTTTTGAGTGCACTAACCAAGATGGCATGTGCTAGAACTTACTCCTGTTGCAATTATGTTTTGGGTCTGCTATGTGAAGGAAAGCTGAGTGGTTTTGTGTATTCACTGCCATGGTGACTATGGTCACTGCTAACCTGTGTAAAGCTTTTCATCTATTTTCTTTATATGCATGTTTCTATAACTTAACAGTTGTAATTCAATATTTTATTCATAAAACATCTTGAGTCAAGTGAATTTTTACCCACATAGTTAGGTCATCTCAAGTTTCCCACCTAGGATAATATTGAGGGGCATGATATGGGAGGGTGGGGCCGTGGGGGCATAACCTTGTAGGGAGGGGAGCATGCACAAGGTGCGAAGACTAATGACTTGAAGGGGAAAACAATAAACAAGCCTACATTGTATTAAATCAAAAGGGCAACTTAGGTTTTGTTTTAGTACTTGAAAGTAGTGGGTCCTGCTGTTATCTGTTAAAGTTAGAATAAATGCAAGGATGGAGCTTTTGTATGATGTGACAAACATTTACACATAGTTTAACAGAGTCTTGCAGGGAAAAATAAATATGATGATCAATTAGGGCATAGTTCTGTTTGCTTCAAAATTTAAGCGTATATTCAATCAGGAACTAGCCTTAAAAGGAGAAAGGGACATTATCTTTCAAAGTTATTAGACTATTGATTTGCATTAGCCTTGGCAACTCAGAAACCTATGAGATGTTTAGCTTGGTACGTATTCCCGAAAAAAATGTTTTAGCTTGATATAGTTTGATTCTGCTGCATCACATGGATAAATTGTGCAGGATTTGCTGCAATAACATGCATTGTTCGTAGGACAATTTATCCCTGAAGATGTACATTTCAATTTTCAGAGTATTTTATCTCCTCAGACCATGTGTGCAGCAATTTTATAATATCTATTCTGATTATAACATATTTTTAGGTTTTTGTTTACGTCATTATTGGCAAGCTCCTAATGACGAATGCATATGAGTGGATACTATTTGTGTTTTTTCTCAAGATCTGAACCATTTTGTGCTTGCCTATCTTTCCTGCAGATGTTTGATGATCAAGACTTGGGTTTCTTTGCTAATTTCCTGGGAATCTTCATATTTGTTTTGGTCATGGCATACCATTTTGTGATGGCAGATGTGAAGTATGAAGGGAACTAGTGCGGTTGAAGCGAAGGCATGATAAGGATCCATGGATCCATATTGGCACATTACTTGTTAGATTATGCTAAGGAGTGCTAAGCATTTGTTGAGAGTTTACCAAGATACCTTTGTGTATGAGAATCTGAACTGGCTTGCCCTGATGGATGTAGTACTTCTACCATTTCCGACTTCCGTAATGTTTGATGAGCTAAAAGCATCATAATTCTGTGAACTTGTGCAATCTATCCTGGAAAGGCCAAAAAAAAAAGGCAAAAAACATTGACATTTTGTTGGATGCCCAAAAACATTACACTCATAGGGTTCTGAATGAACCTTGGATCAATGTAACAAAGTTTGTGATTGAAAAGACCAGGAAAGCCTCTCTTCCCAAATCTGATTTGCTTCTCCAATGGTTTCATAGACGCAAAGCTGCAATGCAAGTTATGCAATCACAAGGCAGGAACAAAGCTTATGCCTACTGATGGTCGCTTCATTTTGGTATATGTTTGATCCATTTTAGTTTAGCTAAATGAACTATATACTACCATTTTTCATTGTTTAAATCGTATATTCAAATTTATTCAACTAAACGAGTAAGCCTGCACCATGTGCCGCGGGAGTACTAGACGGGTTTGGACAAGGTGGCTTGCCAGCCGGCGATCAGCAGGAGGGTTGAGTAGAAGGTCCAGCCATGGGAAGGCGAAAATAGCTAGCTAGGCGATGGCATCGGATTTATTTATTTATTTATATCAGTGACTTTAAAGTTATTTGACTTAATTTAAAGGATTTTATTTTTATTATGTATATCAGCAATCGTCTCTATCTGAGCCAACCTTGGGAAATAATTTCCATAAACCATAGACCAGAAAATAATATGTCTTATAAAATAAAACATCCGATTTATCGCCATAAAATCGTCTCCTTTGATTCCAGATAGTATACGAAAATACAACTGTGTAAATTAATCTGTACGAAGAACTGTAATAACAATGCAATTTCAGGTACAGAAATAATACTTCCACAACTGATGTTAGGACGCCACGTTATTAAAATGTGAAAACCCTTTTTTTCTTGTTGAACCATGAAAACCCATTGACTCAAATCTAACAAGGCAAATGAGTCAAAAAAAAATCTAACAAGGCAAAGGGAATCTTGACAGTATATCTTTATAGACCTACTAGACTTGAGGGATATCAACCTCTTTAGCTCATGGATCGGATCAGTGACCTCTGGATATACTACTGGAGTAACTGGACTCGACTTTTGTGATCATATCGATAGAGAGATCAAATAGATAGATACTCTCTCTCCGTTTGTATGATAAACACAGGTGGGCCGAACCTATCAGACAAACAAACTTTTGTAGTTCTTTGATAAAAACCATTAGCTATTGTTGCAGCAAAGTAGTTTTGGCACAATAATTGCAGTTTTATGAAATTTACTTAAATATAAATATCGTATTCAAGGAATTTTAAAGATTAAAATGGGAATTGTGTTTGGGTCTCTTAAAAGCTTAGAGTTTGAACATTTGGCCGAGCTAATTAAAACAACATTTTGTAATTTATGTTAAAGCTAAATTTTCCCGTTTAATAAACATATATGACATATTGCCACCAATCAATTTGACACCAGTTGTTGATGGGTTCATTGAAGGGTAGTTTGAGAACTGGTGCATAAATTCCAACTCAAGGGTTCACTGATGAGGTTGGACCTGGCTCGTAGGGTGTCTCAAAAATATATAATCACTAGGGCTAAACCGAAAGTTTTCAAGATGCTAGCTTATATCAAAATACAATGTCGTAAGATATGCATGCGTCTCATAATCTAACGATAAAAAGTTACATGACAAATATAAAAAGGGTTAAAACAATGAGATCAGATAATTAATTGAAACACAGAAGAGAAGTCAAGATAAATTATAGGATCTTTTCTCTTCTCATGTTATTACATAAACACAGTGAACTTGTTTTCAGTATCAGCAATAACTGATTATATTTTCCCACCAAAAAATAACTGATTATATTTGTGTTATTTCTTTTTAAAAGAGAAATTCTACATTTGCAATTGACAAGTGATCAGTTCTACGAATTGCCATTGACAAATATAAGCTCTACGAAATGAAAGAGCATTAATGTTTTTCTTCCCTTTTTGCCATTGCCATCAGTTGACCTTCACTAACCCCATTCAAAAAGTCAATTTTACCCTTAAACTGCTAACCCCTCTCCCTAGCTATTAATGAGTACCAAAAGAGGAAAGTTCAAAGTGAAAACATTTGTGTGGATACATTTATTTTAAATACGCACATGTGACAGTTTTAATTAAAATTTGATATTTTAAACCATTTTCGCACCAATATTAAGAGCTTTGTTGATGATTGGAGGAATGTAGTGTAAGATAATCTATAATTTTTAGAGAAAAGTCCACATTTGGTCCCCTCAACTATGGCCTTGGTTCAATTTTGGTCCCTTAACTATGAAACATTTTACTTTTGTTCTCTCAGCTCTCAAAACCATTCACATTTTATCCCTGGATCCAAACTAGAGCGGTTTCCAATGATGTGGCGCTTATGTGAAGTCCACATGGTCGAATAGTGATGACATCAACATACCAATCAATGATAAACAACAGCAAAAGAACAAAAAAATGTGAAGAAAATACTATAGTCTACATGTCAACCTCACCTCATTTTGCTCTTTTTGTCTCAAATACTATGTATTTATTTTCAATTGCTAGCTAGGATGCCATGTGGCATCATATCGCTGAAAACTCATTTGGCTCTTTCTATCTCAGATACTATATATATGGATCTTTTCTCTAATTTTTGTTAATGTGTGCTTTTGCTACTGGGTAAACATGCTGGAATGCTGAAGAGTAATTGCAGATTATATATGATGGGGATGTGGCAATGGTTAACTAGGGTTGTACTGGGTTTGGCCCTTAGTTCACCTGAATCAAATGCAGTGAATTTCATCGGAGTCCACCAAGGGGCAAGGGTGAAACATAGTAGTCCCATGTATGCAATCCGGACTTATGGATGAGACTACATACAAATATAAAATAATATTTTTCTCACTGGTAGGTGGCTTTCTTTCAATATTTGTTGTTTACAATATTAATCAGATGTAACATATCATTGCTATCTACAAGATTTCGTTGAGTAAATACTTGTCTCTTGTTATCATCAGTAAGTCCAATCGATGATGTCATATATTTGCTAGTTTGATCACCTTGAATTAATTAACAGAGACAAGCCTTTGTGGGAAGAAAAATGAGAAATTCAGTGTAGCAAATCGTCTATAGGTTTCTAAGAAAACAATTTCAATATGGCACTTATAGATCTCTGCACATATAGTAAACTCTAATGCAAAAATCTGAAAGTGGTAACAACAGCCGATGTGAACAAATCATTTTTTTTTGAATCAGAGGGGGAAACCCCTCCCATTTCATTAATAGAAATGCATAAAAGTTCACAACTAATATGATTTATATTATCATTTTGCATATATACACTGCGCCTATGTGTACATTGCAAAACAAGCTAATGAAGCTTCAAGCCTCTAAAATTTCAAACAAATTACGAAATATTAAACAAAAAATCCCCGAAAAAAATATTAAACAAGAAAATGCCCACGAACACCATTGTTATAAGCAGGGATATTCTTAGCTAACAATGGTAAATACAACATTGCAGCTAGAAAAATCATGGCTGGAGAAGCAAAAACAAAAAGGCTGTACGTATCATCTTGGCTAAATTACTTCCTAATTAATTAGCATTTGGATTAGCACGCAGAAAACAGAAACAACCAAAACTAGCAGCCTTGCGTATGAACGCGTTCCATCGATTACACGTCAACAAAATCAAGCCAAAATGCCACATTAGGATAGGTTTTTGCTGGCGTGCGTGAGCGAAAGCGCCATTTAATTCTGCAGCCCATCTGCCACCCGGTCTGTGTAGGGAACCCAAGATCGATACAATCATCGCCTAATCATCCTTAAGTGCTTGCCACTAATCATCCTCCTCCTATCCCATATAAACACACATCTCCTCCTCCTCGTCGTCTCCAAGAGATAGATGTGAAGCTTTTGTGAGCATTCTCCATGTATTCTACTAGCTAGGTTGCTCATTGTGTCCGTAGGAGACCGTGGCCAAGAACAGGTAGCAATCTTTAGCCTCTTCAAGTTCTGACAGCTACTGAATTTCGGACCAAACGTACAGGTCCAAGAATTCTTGCCAAGAAATTAGCCATCATTTCTTGAGTCAACTTTGTTTTTGTTTTTGTTTTTTTTAGAGTAGCTTTGATTTCTTGAGGCAATCTTTGCTTCTGCCATGGGGTTCCTCTGCCGCCACAGCACTGCACCGGCCACCTTCTCTCTGCTGTGTGAGGAGGACAGCGAGGGCGTCTTGGGCTGCGATGATGGCGATGTGGAGGAGATGGTGCCGGAGTTGGGGAAGATGATGAGTCTTGATTTCTCTTGCTCTTTCGGGTTGCAACGTGGGGATGATGGTGATGAACTTGTGGGATCTTTCATGGAGAAGGAGGTGGAGCAGCTGGTTGGAACTGCAAGAGGAGAGTACCTGAAGAGGCTGAGCAATGGTGGGATTGAGCTCTCCTGCAGGATTGCTGCCATTGATTGGATTTGCAAGGTGAGGAGAAACCATCGAACAGTAATTTATTTTTTTTGTTGTGTTTATTTTAGGATTTGTTAATGCTTTGAGTTGTCCATTATTTTGTATGGTATTTTGTACTTCTTGTTGGGTTTGTTTTATTCTACTTATTGCAATCTAGTTCTTAGGTTTCTTTGGTTTACATCACGTTCCTTTCTCTTTTACAACAACATAAATCAACTTTTTTTGTGAGTCATAACTGCCAAGATATCATTGACTTTTGCTTTGCCACTATTTGACCAAAGATGCTAAGTGAAGTGGACTGCTTGTCTCTATCATTTGTTCATGCAGGCTCAGGCTCACTACAATTTTGGACCATTGTGTGCATACCTTGCTGTCAACTATCTGGATAGGTTCCTCTCCTCGGTACAGTTCTCAGTAACAGTAAGTGCTCAATTGTACATTGTCCTTTATTTGTCAAGATGATCACTAGTAAGCATGTTTTTTTATCATGAGATTATTGCATCAGTAGATGCTAATGTGACAAAAATCCTTTTGTTCTTTTGTTGTGGATGTAGAATGACATGCCCTGGATGCAGCAGCTATTGATAGTTGCTTGCCTATCTATTGCTGCCAAGATGGAGGAGACTACGGTTCCCAGCACTCTAGACCTTCAGGTGAAGAAGAAACAGTAGCCTTACATGTGATCAATAATGGTTCAATGATTGATAAATTAAATTTCAAAAGTTGCTTTATGACCCATTTTTTCAGAAATTCTATCGTTGTGTCATAGGTTTGTAATCCAGAATACATATTCGACGCAAAGACTATCCATAGAATGGAGATTGTTGTTCTAACCACTCTGAAATGGAGGATGCAAGCTGTGACCCCCTTCTCTTACATTGATCACTTCTTGGACAAGATCAATGAGGGGAAGCCACTAACCTATGAATTGGTTTCTCGATGCACCGAGATCATACTCGGCACTATGAAAGGTACCCTTGAATTTAATTTCTTGATGATAACTTACTCATCTGCATTGCTACTTCCAATATCAAATAATAGCAACTGATTGGAATGTCTTGTACCTTTTGATTTGCAGCTACTGAGTTCCTGAAATTCAGACCTTCTGAGATTGCTACAGCTGTAGCTCTATCTGTAGTAGCTGATCGCCGTGTTCTTGACAATGGCGGTGTTCTTGGATCTTCTAAAATCCCTGTAGATAAGGTGTGGATCCTTTAGCAGAAGAATCACACCATGTAATTTCTTTTTACATTGTTTGTGAAAAATAAACCTGTATTTGCAGGAGAATGTGGGGAAATGCCATCAAGCAATTCAAGAGATGGCATTAGTGATGCACACCAGTACTGAAAGTCCATCTGCTGTGTTGGACACCTCATGTTTCACCTCTAAGAGTGATGACAACACGACCCCAGGAACTCCACAACAAGTTGACAACAGCAATAGTGACAACAACAACAACAACAACCAGGCCTGTACTCCTGCTTCCAAAAGGACATGGATAGAGGCAGCACCGATGTCATAAGATCACATTCATAGGAATACAGGATTGATATTATCTTTATCGTTTTGCCGAATTCGGCAGTAGGCATGGTAACTAGATATGTTATGTTTTCTCTTTCTTTCTCCTTCAGAGATGATATATGGAAAATCAGAGAAAAGAACATCCTTTTGTTTTTGTTCTTTGACTATACGGAAAATCAGAGTTGCCCCTATATGAACCTCAATCCATGGCTTCTTCCATCTCACTGCATTCTCTTTTCTACTGAGTTGACTCTTGTCAAGCTTTACTATGCCTCGATCACTACATGGAAAGGAGAGTCAATCTTAATTACACATCTGTGGGTGGCAATGCACATCAAAACAAAAGGATACTGCTTGCTACCCTGGGCCCCATTTTGTCACACTTAAGAGCTTCTCTACCATGATAGCTTTGCAATCTGTAAGCAGTCAAGAGCCCATGAAGCTCTCACCTCTGACTGGATACTGTAGTATCTGCAGAAGCTCAAACAGTTACAATGCTAACATCCACGAATCAGTCACCTCGTATTGATAAACACAGTCATCGATGAATCTACCTACTTATTGGAGATGTCTCCTGCACCTGAATTTATATCAAGCACATTTCAATCACAAGCAGCAGTGGGCACATGGTGAGGTATTGGGCGATGGAACAGTGCAGGCTTCAGCACAAGCAAGATACTGAAGATATATCATAAGTTCAACCTTGTACTATTTGGTTCAGAAAATAAATACATCTTGTACTAGGATAGTAGGATGCACTACTATCTCCTGAGTCCTGTGATGATGGTCAATGCTCGAGGTCGACACAGTCTGCTCACACATTTGATCTTTGAGAGCATGATCTTCAGTTAACAGTAGCACAGGTGAGAGGGGGCCTGCAGGCTGCAGCTATAGCTCCTTTTGCTACAGCATTATCAAGTACACGGTAACCTAGCGCAGTCCAGACAACTGAAATGGCCCAGGTCAGTTTGATGATGGCTAGCTGAGCTCCATTTCCTCTCATGCTGTCATGCATGTGTGTGCCTGCAAAGTGGGCCCAGGTTAGACATCACTTCATGTTTCTCATGAACTCCTGATGCTACCAAGGACAAAACCTGACCATCAAAATGGAATTGAATGCAAACATCAAGGACCCTGAAATTTGGAGGTTCCAGTTGTCACAATGGACACAGGTGGCTAGCTACTAGCTAGATTTCTTCTTGAACTTTTCTTTGCTTTCCATGATATCAGATGGCATTGGCATCCTTGTTTATACATAGTCCCCATGCAGAAGCAAGCATTATATCTTTGTATAGACAGATACATTTTAAAAAATACGCAGAAATCCTTGTATTTTGAAACGGAGGGAGTAGTTTCTTCCATGTCATGATATTGACACATGAGCTAGCTCTTTTCTACCTAGCTACTTCTACATGTGACAAATATTGGATGCGGTTGATGTGGGCTACCAGCTAGCTAGATCTGGTCAGATTGTCCAATTACTCTATAGTTAATCTAGTGATGGTTAATCATGTGTTTCAATTCTTGGGGCAAGTTAATTAGTACTATAGATTTGTACTTGCGTTTGCTCTTCTATTTATATATATTAATTAGTACAGGAATTAATAACAACTCCTGAGTTTGTACTTGCATGATGTTAAGCACTGGGAGTGACCGATTTTCTCCATCCACACATGTGTCCATCTTCGTCGATCTCTTGATTCTACTATATCACAACGAATATTAAAAGACCTCTGTATCCAACTTAGATATATTTTTTTTGGCCAGTGTACCTAACCTAGATATAGAACATCAAAATGATGTTCTTTAAGGAAAATGTTGTATTTATTTTATAATAAAAAAATATTTTACATCTTTAAAATACCATCCAATTCATACAACTTTAGCTTGTTTACTACTCAATCCGTACGCTTTTGATAAAATACCACCGAGACCACAAATTTTTTTGATTTTGTACCACTTTCTTTATTTTTTCTCTATTTTTGAAATCTCTTTTGATTTTCTTTTTTATTTCCAGTTTTATGAATGAAATTGCCCCTCGCTCCACATGACAGAAAAAACAGAGAAGAAATCAAAATTCACGAAGAAGGGGATCGCTGCCGAGGCTGTCGCCTACCTGCCCGACCCGACGCCAGCGCCCACCGCCCAGCACCGCCCGGCCCCTGACGCCACTGCCACCGCCACCGCCCGGAGCCCCTGCTTCTCCTCCCGCCGCCGCCCGGCCCCAGCTTGCCCCCGCCGCCACCGACACCAGCGCCGCCCCTGCCTTATGCAACTTCTTCCAGTGATCGAGCCATTTGGAGAGAAGAATAGAAAAGGCCAAATATATATATGCCTCTGGAATTCAGTACATGAATGAGCTTGCTAATACTCCGGGCGCGGCGGCGGCGGCGCCGGGCGGTGGGCGCTGGCGTCGGGTCGGGCAAGCAGGCGACGGCCTCGACAGCGATCCCCTTCTTCGTGAATTTTGATTTCCTCTCTGTGTTTTCTGTCACGTGGGGCCAGGGGCAATTTCGTCTTAAAACTGGGAATAAAAAAGAAAATCAAAAGAGGTT
The DNA here is from genome assembly GCA_003991445.1 of Oryza meyeriana var. granulata. Lineage (NCBI taxonomy): Eukaryota > Viridiplantae > Streptophyta > Magnoliopsida > Poales > Poaceae > Oryza > Oryza meyeriana. The sequence goes on along the minus strand of RYFJ01000636.1, from coordinate 13,998 downwards.
TTAGAAATAAAGAAAAAGTGAAGAAAGCGGTATCAAAAAATTCGTGGCTCCAATAGTATTTTATTAAAGACGTATGGATTAAGAGGTAAAAAACTAAACACATGTAAATTGAATGATTATTATCTGAATTCACTTTTAGACTCTATTATAACTCACACGACCAATGAGTTTTTAACTGGAATAAGAAAGATAACGGATGATGGTACATATCCCAATCACCCTGGGAAAGAATACCCGCTGAAAGGCTAAAAATAAAACATAGATTCTAGCACGTAATTAGCACGTAATTAAATGATGTGTTTGTTTGATTAAATTTTTGTCACCCTTTGCCAGTTTTTGTTTTCATGCAATCACACGTACAGTTTTTGATAAAAACACAGATTTTCTTTATTTTGAGCTTTGCCCCTTTGTCTCATGTTTTCCATCATAATGTCATTTGGCAAATTGGCAGCACCATTTAGTCCTTTCCAGAAGAAAGCATCATAATGGTATGACTAGCTAGATTTTCTTTGCCATTTGGTTTAGTAACGATGGACTGATGTATCACGTATAGATGTTGGAAATATTAGTTTGTCACTTTTATGCAGTTCAAAAAGAGTATTTAATTAAAGAGAAAATTGCAAAATCCCACCTAAATGTCACTCTAATTTGAGATTCCCTCTATAAATTGATTTATTGCAAATATACCTCCCTCCTAATTCACACCATAATTTGAGACTCCCTCCTTATGCTGCTGCTCGTGCGTTCTTGTGGCTACAAACTCACACATCCGTCTCTAGAAATATCAATATTCCGAGAGGAGTCAGGGTTGCTGCTCATAACGGCTAGGCCTGATGACATGGCCACGGCTTCTCTACTCGTGGTGCCCAGCACGCTGTTAGACGACGGTGGTCATGAGTCTCCACTAGCCATTGCGTTTGTCTTATGAGGTCCAGCTGCAGTTGGTTTCTTTGATAGATTTAAGCTGGGGAAGATGAGACCGGTGTGACAGTGTGTAGTAGTGAAGAAAATGGGTTTGGACCATAGGCATAGTGGAATGGTGGTCATATAACACTTGTAAAAAGAAGCCACGAGAACGTGTGAGCAGTAACATTGGGAGAGAGTCTCAAACCATAATAAATTAGAAGGGGTTATTTGTAACAAATCATCTTATAGGGAAGAATCTTAAAGTTATGGTGATATCTGGGTGGGTTTTTTTAATTTTCGTTTAATTAAATGTATGTGCTAGCTAGCAAGCTCATATAGTCCACGTGTGGTAAATCCTGTATGCAGTTCATAATTTCATAAGGCTTGTAGATCTGATCGATCAGGTCATCTCCAGTTTAATCCATACCAGCGATGGTTTGTTGGAAATTTGATTCTTGGGAGTTGGGACAAGTTAATTATTACTGCACAATATTGTTTCTTGCATTTTTCTACAGCATGAACACGGTTTTAATTTATTTGAAGTAAATTTTACAATTAAAACCCCCTAGATTTTGCTATGTGACTACCCAAAACCCCAAGTTTTGAGGTTTGCATCGAGAAAACCCAAATTTTGAGAATTTATTTCATGAAACCAGTTCCATCAACTCCGCTCCTTTGTTAGCTACACCATCCTCTTCTTCTTTCTCGTGCACATATTTGAGCAATGGATACATCTAAGTTACACACTGAACTTCAGCTCCACCATAGATTTTAGGATAGTCTATGTTATGCTATAGGAGTATGCTTTAACTCCACCACCGATTTTAGGATTGTCTGCGTTATGCTATAGTGTTAGGTTTGTCTATGCTCTCAGTCATTCATATTATTGCTTTCACAAACGGTGTTTGTTTTGCTCCTGCAGAAATAGCCAATTTCCATAGACCCTTGGCGACATGCGGCTTGGTAAACACCCGTATAAACATTATACTAGTTGCCCGTAAAATTGTTTTCTATATCAGTGCTACCTCCATAGTCTCTAATGTGGTTGTTAGCGTAACACTCTGAGATATGCGCGCTGCTACCATTGGCACGTGCCAAGCTCCAACATCACCTATATCATACGCTCATTGTGTTTTTCACTTGTTCTCTAAGGCCCACCATCACGGGTTGTCTGCACCGAGCACCAATATTTGAGCACCGTTACTACAACACACCGAGCTCTGAGGTCGACCATTGGTGACGAAGCCATGAGAACCAAAAGCTTTGGCTTATTGTAGGTTAGCATTGTCCACTTGAGCAAGTGGCGCCATCATTAATTGCTCTTGATGTCATTTGATACGAGAAAACTGTAATATGTGTTTCTTAGCAAGTTGTCTCAAAACTTAGGTTTATGGAAATAAATGTCAAAACATGAGGTTTTATTATTCTTTTGGTCAAATTTTATGATATTGATGCCTGAAAATATAGGGATTAATAAAATTCTCCCTTTTAGTTTAGAAGCCCTAGCTAACTCAAAGAGCTACCATTCATGCTTTCTTTAGTCCATAAGTTACTCCCTCTGCTTATAAATATTTAGATTTAGTCAACGTTTTCTTTGACCATTAATTTTATGAATACTTAGTTTAAAATGAAAAAATTATATGCATAGATTTTCTTTAAAATTACTATCATAATATCATAAAATTGATTAGATTTTATAAATTTATTTTAATACAAAATTGATAATTAAAGTTTTAAAAGTTTGACCAAATCTTATGCTAAATTTTAAATATTTATGACCGAAGGACGTAATATCAGTGAGTTAAGAATGATCTGTTCAAACATCTTATTATTAGCTTTGATTTGGAGACCTAGCTTGTTAAACATCATGATTCTATCGAGGCATCACATTACTAATTAAGTATAAGCACGTCTTAGTTCTGAAGGGGTCAGAAATGTGCTGTGAATCTGAACCTTTTACTGCAGTTTAGTTACTCTTCAAGGATAACCACTTGTTAATTGGTTACCACGATCGAGTCGTTTTATGGGGGTCACTAGCTAGTGATGTCGAATATATCGCTTCTAGTACCAGTTAATTAGGCTGCAGTTTGCACACAAATTTAATTTAAATCGTTGCTTAATTCAATGCGTCTCAATGGTCTGATCAATATTCCTTTGATCCATGCTCGTACATATAATACCTTTTCAGTTTCGTCATGCTGGTTAGCTAGCTAATCTGGATCCTATATGCATTTTTTTATTATCATGAAACAGATCTTATATGCATTTATAAACTACAAGTACAATCACGTTGCTACATCGATAATTTAATTTTGAGATGCATAGCTGCATTGCATCGATTGTTAAAAATAAAAATGGTTAATTAAGAAACCACTCTCGGGACGCAAGATCTACATGAAATTTATTCTACTCCTGGATCACACCTTGGTTGCCGGGTGAGCGTGAATTATTTTGGTCGTAATTGAGCGCATCTACTGCAGGAGAAGGGTACTTCGACGCAGAATTATTGTGAACCATCGTTTGAGTTAGTAGTGATTTTGGCCGTGCAGGCAAAACAATACACATCGCTGTATCAGGGATACACATATATATACACCCACGCGCGTTACGACGGAAGTATACTAAATAACATTCATGTTATATAAATATATATACTATTTTATAATAGTTATAATACATATTTTATATTCATCAATATTAAAGGAAATTGAAGGCGATGGTTTTCAACAAACCAAATGATTTTTGTGTGGCTTTTATAAAACATAAGTGGTAATGAAAAGTCACCTGGGTTAGATCATATCGGCCCAACTTGATGCTGCACGCACATAAAAGAGGGCTCCCTTCTCCTTCGCCATCTTTTACTTCATTCATTCCCAAAATTACTTAAAAGTCCAAATCTAAAATTACTTCTTTGTCCTCCACCTAGATGGGAAGGTGCTGGTACTATCATGAATCGTCCTCTCGTCTTTGGAAGTAGATGGATCTCACATGATAAATTATTATTATTACGGTGACAAGCTTTAACATTCAAAATGGCCAGCCCTTGTGCTTTGCCGCTAGCATGCAGTGACGTATTTGGCTACAACTTCCAACATACAACCGCTGCTACTTGATTTAGGCAATCAAAATGCTTTTGTTTTTCTCTGCAAGAGAATAGATCCATTTGCTTGTGCCCATTTGGCAAGGGGATTGCCTTGGCGAGATCAATGGGCTTTTCTGGTGAGGGCCATCACTAACTATTGATGCATTCGATTTTCTCCTTCAGTCCTTCTCTCTTCTTTCCTATTCTGTTCACTTGGATTGTATTGGATTTCTTTCCGTTCTTGAGCCATGGAGATGGTGAGCATGTGGAATCAGCCGAGTGGAGTAGGTATATATGGCGGAACGTCGTGCCGGCGAAAGCAGAATCCTGAATGGATACGCCGTGCGTGTACGATGGACGCCAGCGACGCCTTGCACAAATGACTGACATGAATGAAGCCTTATGTGGATCAACTGACGTGCGGGCCTGCCACGGAAGGCGCGTGGGAATTAGACACAAGCGGCACGGACGACGATCGATTTCGCATGGGAAACGGACACATGCGTTGCGGGTGCGTGTATGCGGACGACGTACTAAAAATGAGTGAAAACAACTTTAATTTTTATAATAGATAAAGATATATTAGAGTAAAGTTTTTTTTTCCCTCAAACTTTCATAAAAGTCCAATTTTCACCCTAAATTTTCAAAATTAGACAAGTTCCACCTCAAGAATAATTTTAATTATTTTGTCTAAAATGAAAACACAATTTTATGCTATTCTAGCTACTAGTATGACAATGATTCTACATGTCACACATTTTTACCTTATTTTCTCACATAATATAATGATAAGAGAACGATATGTGAGGAGGAAGAAGCATATAAAATGGATGATGTGTGAAGCAATGACAAATTTGCCACCAATATAGCATCTTAACATGGCTAAAACCACATCTAAAACAATCACAGAGGTGAAGTTTCTCTGGTTGTGACAACCGGTTTTGTAATTCATTGTGAAAATTAGACTTTTGTGAAAGTTTGAGTGCCAAAAATGACTTTACCCTATATATTATAATGTTGACAGTACAATGGGATTCAAATATATTCAAAACTAAACAAACACTACCAAACTTTGGAGCTACTCTATGAACGCAAAATTGTTAGCAAATATTGTCATCCACAGGAAATCTCGCAAGTTTGGTAGTGAAACGAGCAAAATATATATGTTGATTGTGTGAAATCTATGGGCATGGTTTGTTGTCATTTTCATCCATACTAAAATTTGGCATTAATGTATTTTGGTACACCAATGAACCAAATACCGTAACCACTGTTGCCCTACTAAAATTTTGTATTTCCAAAAGTTTCCATTCTTAAAATCTCCGGCAAGTTTTTAAAGAGAAAACTCTAGTGGGATTTGGCAAAACTTCAAATCAAACATATGCCAACACTACCATGATTTGATAATGGCCCAATGTGCCGATATCTAGTAATGACAACTTTCGGCAGGGTTAGGTTGAGCAACAAACCAAATAAGCCCTAAATTATTGGTAACTTTAGTTACTAGGATGGCGATGATCTCCAAGTTTGAATATAGGGCCTATTTGGTTGCCTGCACTAGGCTTGGCCTGCACCAGTACATGCAAATTTGTGTTGTTTGGTTGCCTGGTCAGCTCTCCCAGCCTGGCTCGTTGCATGCAAAAATGGCTTCCCAGCCAGGCCCGCTAGAAACGGCCGATCTTTGCTGCTCGGCCAAGCTCGCTCAATGCACCATGCTGCACTCGTGTGTGCATTGAGCGGTAGATGGGGTCACCACCCCGCCCCTTCCTCGCTCCCCGCGCCTCATTTCACCCCGCTTGCGAAAAAACTAGGGTTTGTTTCTAAGCTCGGGCGGTGCTACTCCTCCTGACGCTGGTCGCGCGCTCCCTGGTTGGCGTGGCGACGGTGCTCTCCTTGATACCGGTCGTCCTTATCGATGTTTTGTATCGGCAATAATTATATGGGGCTACCCACGAGACCTAAACTTGATGGACTGCAAAGAAACACGGAACAATTTGTACTGTTTCAAGCCCTCGAGATGAGGTAATACCCTACGTCCAGTTGTTGTGTATTGCCTTTGAGGTTTCTCTGATGAGATTGCGCTATGATTCTGATCTACCCTCAGGGGGCACCCTATATACCGAGGGACAGGATTACAGAGTAGGAATCCCAGTCGGACTCTGACAAAGGGATTTCCTTCTAGGAATACAACGTGCCCGACTAGGACTATATCCTTTCCTTGTCGTACAAGGTAATGTATGCTGAGTTCTCTTGTATCCCTAATTACAAGGTTAGGTTTATCCTCTGTCTGAGTGGCCCATATGCTTCTCATGAGGTACACGGAGCCCATGGCCTCCACAACAGCCCCTGAGACCTTCATAGTTGAGTCACAGCTAATGCCGAGTACTCATCCTCCATGGTGAAGAATACCTGAGTGCATTGCTCCTGAGTACTCTTTGTCCGAGTGCTTCTTCTCCCGAGTCCTGCTTCTTGTCAGTTGGCAACGAGGTTACGAATGGCTTCATGAAAAAATATAAATTGTATGCGCCGAAAAGGCGCACCTATTTGGTGTAGCCCCCGACTTTGTGTTTAATTGTGAAACAATTAAACATAAAGTCAAAGATCTTTAACCTTTTAGTCTTTCCCAAGTAGTATACTATATAGAAATTAGACTATTCAGCATCATGTCAGCTAGAATAATTTTTGCTCAGGGCAATTTTTTGGCTAAGTATGTAAGCCGAGTACCACCTCTTGGATTTTAACCTGATATGTGGTCAGTTGTACTTGAGAGATATCTGCATCCTCAATTTTAATGGAGACCAATTGTCGATCCTTATAAGGATGTATACTCAATACTTGGTAAATAATGCAGATATCTGAATACATGTGTCCAGCAATTAGGCTTTCATGAAGCATATCTGATTATTTAATCGGTTTCTATAAATAGCATCTACACTGTGATTTTAACACAACCAGCGGTTGGCCCAATAGAGCTGCTATTTAAAAACTCATGTCTTATGGCTCAGGACTGAATTTGTCAGCTCAAGCCCACTTATCAGCACATGCTCTATAAAAGCGGGGGGAGAGAGAAAAGATTCCCTCATCTTCTCCAATTTGCCAATCGTTTCGTCTTCCAGCTTCCGCGCCCAATTTTCGCGCTCCTCCTTGCTAGGGTTCGCAATAGCTCGCACTCCCCGCTTGAGACTCGTCTGATTCTACTCCGCTGTATCCATTCCAAGCCTTCACAAGTATTTCCCCTGAATCTTCTCACTCCCAGCAATGCTGAAAGCCCCATTTGAGATCCTGGAGATGTCCGCCGGAGCTTGGCCGATGTCGGACCGCAGTTCGTTGAAGCTGAAGCTATTGGAGAAATGACTGATGTTGCAGCATCAAGATGTCATCCATTGATGCATCGTTGAAGGGGAATCCATGCCGGTGTCCCAATCCGGTGAGACCGTCGTCTTCACCTCTTTCTTTGATCGCGGTCTTATCCTCCCTTCTTCGGATTTCCTTCGCCAACTTTTGTCCTTCTATCAAATAGAGTTGGTGAATCTGAATCTTAACTCTATCTTGCACATCTCCATCTTTGCCACTCTGTGCGAAGCTTTTCTGGGGGTTAAGCCCCATTTCAATCTTTCCCATATCTTTTTCATATCAAGCCCTAGCCCGCCAAGAGCAAGATCCAGGTCATTGAGGGAGTCGATCTCCAACTTAGGAATGAGATGAAGAAAACCTATCCCCACGTTCCTTTGAAAACCTCCCTCAAGGGCTAGTATAGAGAATGGTTCTACTGTTCCAATCTAAAACCTTCTCTACCCCCTTTCACTGGTTCTCCACCAACAGTTCTGCCTAGTTGGTCTTCAGTGCCAAACTATGAGGAAATGGGGCAAGTGTACCAGTTGATGAAGAAGATCGACCTCCTGAAGAGCTCAGGGCTAACTGGTCTCTGGGTGGTGAGGTGTTTCTTGAACCGCTGCACTAGGCCTCTGAAGGCTAGGAGCCACTTTTGGTTAGGATTTACCAGGGTAAGGATGATCCCAGTCGCAAATACGCTGACTTAACCGATAAGAACAAGGTCACCAATACCTTGCTCGGCTTTTTTGTCAACGGGGTAGTGTTGACGCCGAAAATCGCCGGGTCTTGGTTCGGCGTCTGGGTGACACGCGAAGGCCTGGGAGATCTGCTTAGCTCCAGTGCAGGTCCTAAAATATTTGAGGTTCGCGGGCGTGCCAGTCAATTTGACCCAGCAATTGACAAGGAGATGAAGAAATTAGATTACTGATCCAATCGGCTAGCAAGCCGATACGGATTCCTTCCAGCCGATGCCGCTATGCTCGTGCCCGGGCCTCTGCCTGTACTCGCGCCCGGGTCTCGTGCTCGCGTCCGGGTCCTTGTTGGTCCTCGTGCCCGGATCGGCAGCAATTGCGCAATCGGCTATCGGCCGATACGGGCTGATATAGACTCCTCGTAGCCGATAGCCGATGGCACCTGTGTATCGGCTGGGAAACCGATAGTGCTATGAGCAAATAGACAAGATGTCAGTATAACATGTGCATCGGCTAGGAGCCGATTATCAATAGATAAGCAAAATAGTAAGCCAACCGACTGCTGAGGAAACACATCTGCATCGCTAGAAAACGATGATAATATAGATGATCAAACAGTATGGATAATACAGTCGGCTTTATAAAAAGATAACCTATCGGCTAAGCACTCCGAATTCTCTTTCACTCATAGAACGTCGCATATACACCGATCAGTCCCGACAAGGATAAATCTATTATTATCGATCTAGTTAGTTCAAAACCTAACTGATGCCAGCACAGATCGATAATAGTAAAGGAACCTCAACGAACCGATAGACCTAATGCAACTGTGATGAAAATAACTTTACCGGCATTATACATTCCGTTTCCTTCTTCATAAGACGCTTGCACAAAGGATATCAGCCTAACAGGAATCCAATTTATCGCTAGCAGTTTGTAGGTCGGACCAACTGATGCAGCACAAACTTGATGATAAAACTACCCCCGATAAACTGATAAAAACTATGCACGCGTGATGTGATATACCTGACCAGCCTATAGAGAGAGGTCGACCGAACGAGTGCAGCCGTAGACAGATCCGATACACCGTGGGTAAGCCGACTACCACTTTTACAAAGATCCCGACTAGAAATATCGGACCTAACCGAGAAAGTCCGTTAAGCGGGGAAATTAATATCGATGAATTACATATAATTGTAGTGGGGTAACGAGACTTACCCTCTCGCAGGAGTCGGATCCTAACCGATGCAGCCCCGCTCTGCGAGAAGCAAGAACCCGTTGGTAAAGGGTGGCGATGCGCCGAACTGATGTATTGATCGATTGGATAATTTACAAGCTACCCGGGCATACGTATATATACCCGAGTTACAAGAGTCCTGATAGGACACGGTACAAGACTTTCCTAACTAGAAAAGGAAAACTAACAGACCTGATCGGACAAGAGATCAGGTTTCCTAAAAGATAAAACTATCTAATAGATAAGATAAATAACTGCCATAACGTGGTCTTCACGATTCCTCCAGGGCTTGGTCTCTTCCAGATGAGCTTCCATTGGCTGACATGGCTTCTTTCCTTAACCGAATATGGATATGAATCGTGCCAAATTTGGCTGTTAACACATGCCCCCCAATTCGGGTTTGTTATCAAACTTCGAAAGATTCTTCTTCTGTTTGGGCCTCATCATTCCTTCCTGGCCTCCTGAAATCGGCTTTCATGAGCCTCGATACCTTTTTACTAGGTGTGCTAGGCTCTTGAAGTCTTCTGATGACAATCTTTCCTTGATCGGAGCCACCAAACCTTGGAATGCTAACTCGGCCAGTTGTGCATCATCCAGACTTAAACTATAACATCGGCTTCTAACATCACGAACCGCTGGATATATTCTGCGACTGATTCCTCGCTTCTGTATTACCGATGTTAAGTCTATCCAAACTCATCTCCTGACTTCCATAAAGAAATACTTTGTGGAATTGTTTCTCTAGATCGGAATTACACCCAACCTCGAACTGAGTTATGCCCTCCGGTGGCAATGAAGAAAACCATGTAAAGGCCGATCCAGATAATGATAACGGGAAGAGTACTAAACTCTCAAAGCCTCTACAGCCGATGCTTCTCCGCACTGCGCCAGGAATCGGCTTACATGCTCCACTGTAGACACATCATCTTTGCCCTGAGAATTTTGGAGAAGTCTGGTTTACTCTGTATCGGCGCCGGCAACGGAACTCTATCAAACCAATCTGGATATGGATGCCTCTCCTCCCGATACATAAATGTTTCCCTCCTTCGGTCTCAAAAACCGAATTGACTTTCTCTCATCACCTCTGTGATTCTTGCTGTCAAATCTTCTTTTGGATCTTCACCTAATTAACGCAGAGGTGGAGTTGATAGCCGATTCTGATTCTGATATCCCCTCGATAATTGTACTCAGGAACAGCTTCTGGATAACTCTGTTGATGCAGGGCCTCCCATAGTACGCAGTTTGATATCTTGAGGAATCCATCTTGTTGCCCCCCGGGTATTATGAATCGGCTCCTTACTGCCTCTTGATCAAGTCACTCTGTAATGTGTTCACCAATATCCCAGATTGATCAGTCAACGCATGATGAACTGCTTCATTTAATACATGTCTCTCTGGATCGGCTTCTGTGAACTGTGCAGGCGCATATATGGCTCGATTCGTCAACAAGAACAGGCTTTGGAAATTGTGACTTCTGAAATCGCCTTGATCTGTCATACCGAAAGGATTGTAGACAAGCTTCTGAAACTCCACGATGTTCTGCTCCACTTGTTGTCTCTGTTCTTCGGTCAAGTCTTCCATTGTGACTGGGTTTGCATCATCTTTGCTAACTCTTTTCCAGCCATGTCGAAGTTCTGTATTCCCACTGGGACCGCAAAAACGTTTTGATTCAGCCGATTTTTAGGATACATCAGATGATTGTGATGATACGAAGATCGTGTCCACCGGGCGTAGCCGAAAACGTGTTGACGCCGAAAATCGCCGGGTCTTGGTTACGGAATCGGTCTGGCGGTGAACGCGAAGCCTGGGGAGATCTTGCTTAGTCTCCAGTGCAGGTCCTAAAATATTTGAGGTTCGCGGATCGCGTGCCAGTCAATTATGACCCAGCAATTGACAAGGTGAGATAGAAGAAATTAGATTACTTGATCCAATCGGCTAGCAAGCCGATACGGATTCCTTTCCAGCCGATGCCTTATGCTAGCCGTGCCCGGGCCTCTGCCTGTACTCGCAGCCCTGAGTCGGTCTCGTGCTCGCAGTCCGGGTCCTCATGTGTTGGTCCTTCGATTGTTACCCGGAATCGGCAGCAATTGCGCAATCGGCTATCGGCCGATACGGGCTGATATTGTGCCGTCGGGCCCTTTAGAACTCCTCGTAGCCGATAGCCCGACAGGCACCTGTGTATCGGCTGGGGAAACCGATAGTGGCTATGAGCAAAATAGACAAGATGGTCAGTTATAACATGTGCACGTCGGCTAGGAGCCGATTATCAATAATAAGCAAAATAGTTAAGCCAACCGACTGCTGAGGAAAACACATCTGCATCGGCTAGAAAACCGATGATAATATAGATGATCAAAACAGTATGAGATAATACAGTGTCGGCTTTATAAAAAGATAACCTATCGTTCGGCTAAGCAACTGCCGACCTTAGAACGTCGCATATACACCGATCAGCCCGAACAAGGATAAATGCTGATTAATTATCGATCTAGTAAAGGGATTCAAACCTAAACTGATGCAGCACAGATCGATAATAGTAAAGGAACCTCAACGAACCGATAGGAACCTAATGCAACTGTGATGAAAATAACTTACCGGCTATACATTGCCGATAAGACGCTTGCACAAAGGATATCAGCCCTAACAGGAGATAATTTTATCGCTAGCAGTTTAGTAGGTCGACCCAACCGAATGCGTTGCAGCACAAAATGTATGATAAACTACTCCGATAAACTGATAAAACTCATGCACGCGTGATGTGAATATACCGGACCAGCCTAATGAGTGCGGACCGAACGAGTGCGGCCGAGCGCGGGTAGACAGATCCGATACACCGTGGTAAGCCGGGACTACCATAGACCGACTAGAAGTATATCTGTATGACCTAACGCTCTAGAAAGTCTCTGAGTGAGCCGACCTGTGTGGTAGTCGAGGAACGAGACTTACCCTCTCGCAGGAGTTCGGACCTAACCGATGCAGCCCGCTCGAGAAGCAAGAACCCAAAGCATCCGGTGGCATAATGCGCCGAAGTGTATTGATCGATTGGATAATGTTACAAGCTACCGGGGCATACGTCTAATATATACCCCGATACAAGGAGTCCTGATAGACACGTGGTACAGGACTTTTCCTAAACTAGAAAAGGAAAACTAACAGACCTGATCGGACAAGAGATCAGGTTTCCTAAAGAAAATTCGAACTATCTAAAATAATAAGATAAGAGATAAATAACTGCCTCATGAACGTGGTCTTTCACGATTCCTGTCCAGGCTTGGTCTCTTCCAGATGAGCTTCCATTGGCTGACATGCTTCTTTCCTTAACCGAACTATGGTATATGAATCGTGCCAAAATTTTGGCAGTTAACAGTTGTAGTGGGAGTCGACTGAAAGGAAACAGAACGCAGCCCCCATGCCCTATAGCCGCGGAACAGGCCTCGACCATAGCGATTTAATCCTTTGCTAAAACTGCGTATGGATTGTCATCCTTCTGTGATGAATGCCTGTGAATATCTGTCTTGAATTGTTCTGCAATGCATGATATACGTCTCTGAAAATACTTGCAGAGACGTTGTGTGGATTTTGATGATGATTCCTAGAACTAGCCGAGTGCCAAACACAAAGAAGAGGCCAGCCAACCATTCTGGCTGCCCAACCCAGCTCCAAGAGGGCTATGGAAGCTAAACCAATTGAAGACCCGGGCAAGAATGTGAACAATCACACTGAAGGATGCGGCATATGCTGGAAGCGTCAGGGAGTCTGAAGATCAGTGTAGACTGGTTGGGTGTCCTACCAGTTTAGCTCCTAGGCTACCAAGCCCCAAACTAGTGTCTCCACGCCTAAGGCCAGCAACATCGAGCCCAAGGGTAGCACCGCCGAGCTCAAGATTAGCAGACATCGAGATCCCCAGTGCTGGAAGGCCAGCACCGCTGTAAGTATCTCCGTGTCGATACCCCAGTCAGGCGCTATGCCAGCGCATAGAGCCAACTGGAGCCAAATCGGCCACCGTGCTCCGACCTATGCCGCACCGACTAGCCCCGACAGACGGGCAGCTCATTCCACTGCCGAATCAGGCCATCAAGCCCTTTGCCGACACTTCTAGAGCTCCCTCGTGGGAAGTTCAAGACTTCTAAAAAAGGTAAGCAATCTTTCAATCTTCTCAGAGAATCTTGAATGATGCATGGTAGTATTTGACATTGAATATTGTCGCAGATAGCGAGTTCGACATTAGATCGACAACGGGGACTATTGCGTTTGCTCCTACCCCGAGCGCCGCCCCCAGCTGAATGCCAGCACCAACAATTCATGCTGAGCGAGGATGGCTCCCCACTTGGTGATAGCTGGAGCGAGTTTCTGACACGGTAGGATCGAACCAGCGCCGGTGTGCCAACAGGCGCGGAGGCACTGAAGTTTGCTCGTGCTCAGCCCCAAGTATGGATCACTGAAGCCCCGCCCTGACCGCCAGTGGAGTCTGATGACCAGGGCAGCTATCGGGCCGTACAGAGTAAGCTGCAGTTGTTTACTTGTGATGAAGGAGAGTGCTTCCCAGGTCATTAAAAGGCCCCTCGCCCGCGCACTTTCAAGTCGGTGCGATGTTGAGTCATTTCCCAAGGGATTGCGCGAGAGCTACAAGACCACCGAGACACGATGCAATTGAGCATCGAAGGCCAGAGCACGAAGATCTGACTGTGAATGCTGCAATCGCCCGTGGGTCCATGAGAGAGAGCAAGTTCCAATAGGGTGTGTGTCGT